>JBANRG010000061.1:0-398623 GCA_037954225.1 Stygiomarasmius scandens
CCAACCTGAAAAAGGTTATGTATTGCTTTCCAGCCCCATATGTTTTTTCTTTTGATTAGTTCTATGGTCTTTTCTGCAGCAGTTTTTTTTGGTCACCATATTATTTCTATTTTGTTTTCTCCTTTTCATACTGTGGTCTTGCTTTCTGTAGATAATTACACCATTGCACAAAGTGATACAAGAGAGCTGTACACTGTACTGTGACTGCAGACTGGATTTTGGGTGGTTAGAGCGGTCTAAACCACAGAAATGCGCTGCAAATGTACTCGCAGAGCTTGCTTTCACCCAGGATATAGAGGAGAGATAATGAGAAAGCAAGAAGCAGTCAAAGAATCAAAACTTGGTCCATCACCAGCCCTCTGCTCACAAATGTGGCACCTGGTCATGGGTCTTGATCATTTGACCACCTGTGAGGTTTGGCCTTGATCCGAAGTGAATCGGACTACAGCATGTGCAGGAAGCAAGTGTCTAGAGTAGTCTAGACACTTAGAATACAAACAGAAACAAAGGGAACGCAAAATGATCAAACAATGATAACAAGTCTTATCAGATCAAATGGAAACTGAAACTGAAAGTAAACACTGTGCTAGCAGCTTGGCAGGTATGGTCATGAGAATTGGAAAATATTGTTCCGCATGTAAACAATGTTCTACAAGCAGGGGATGTTGGCATATGAATAAGTTTTGAGAGCACAGTAAACAAAACAAAAATGAGATCAAATGAGATCAAAAGAAGCTTAAACTGTAAGTAGGCATTGTGGATTAAATCAAAGGGTATGGTCATAGAAATAGTACACAGTCTCGAAAAGCATCAAAACAAGCCTTCCCAAGCAGGCAATGACTGATAAACAAATAGGAGAAGGGCAATAAAGAATATGAAAACAAAGTTGAATTAGACAGAGATAAGAAGATCTGCAACAATCAAGGCATTTGAAGCAAATGAGTCTAAATTGTTGCAAGGGTATCTGTTGTGTACAGAGGCCTTCAAAAATGCTCCCTACCCTTGCACTTGGAAGAATTCTTGGGCCCATCTCAACATCAGACTCAGTATCTTCCTCATCAGATAGCTCTTCCAGTTTTGTATCCAATTCCCATTCATCATGGTCTTGTAGAATGTCCCTCTGGGGACAATGCAAGAATTTCTTTCAGAATATTCAATAACCTCACCACTATATGCTAAGTGCCATACCATTGTAAGTGCCACTTTTTGGTACTGCTTTCGTCACAAGAATTGCATATTATAGATCAAGCCAGAAAAGGCCTACCTTGGGATATCTGCCAATATATTGTCTACCTTATAAGGCAGTCATGGCCAAGCCTGTAAAGGGACTGAACTTTCTGGCCTGAACAGATATGCTCAGGTATGAGGTATACCCCCACCAATGAGATATACTCATAGCCGAAAGGTAGGACATGTCAGTCTTGGTTGGGTATACATATATATGCATACGTAGTGTGTTCGTGGATTCCAATTAATAAAAATGTTACATTATTGCAAGTTACACAAGTATGCTAGTACATTAAGCTACATGCATAACATTCAGTGTTCGAGAGTCCAAGAAAGTCCAAGAAAGTCCAAGAACGTTAGTGCGGCAAGTCCATGATCGTGTACTATCCCTTCATCTTCTTACTACCTTTACCCTTCACCTTAACCTTCATGGTCATCTTGTTCTCTCCATTGAAGGCCAGTAACTTCTTGACACCACGTGGAAGTGGCTGCCTTGACGATTTCGGATTGTCTTTCGAAGCAGGGATCACCAAAGCATCAGGGTCAGTATCACCATCAGCATCGGACTCTTGACCATAGCCCTGATCCATCTCCATGCGATCATCACCAACTCGTTCAACATCCTCCATATCAATATCTTCCTCATTGCCATTAACCGAACCATGACCTTGAAGACAGCGATGAGATGTTCAAGTGTCTTGAGTCAAGTCCGAGGAACATCTGCTATGAGTAGAGTCTGCAGTAGGGGAATGGACCTGGGCAGTGTCTGGTGTGGTGGAATGACGGCCAGAACTGGATGCGGAGGAATGGTGGTCTGGCACAGCAGAACGGGGACCAGACAAAAAATGGTCATCTTGAGTCGGGTCTGCACCAGAAGAATAACGGCCTTGAGTAGAGTGTAGAGAATCATGATCATGTGAACGGCGGTCCTGAGCAATATCTGGTGTTATGGGATGATGGCCAGAAGGGTAAACTTCACTGGTTGGTATGGCAGAACGGCGACCTGATGACAAATGGTCATCCCGAGTAAAACGATGGCTTCTAGTTGAGTCTGGTGTGGAGGAACGGTGATCCTGAGCGGAAGCTGAAGCTGCACTGAGCTCAATAGAATGACAGCCAGAAGCAGGTGTGGAGGAGCGGTAGACTTGATCAGAGTCTGGTACAGCAAGACAGCAACCAGGCTCCTGTATGGAAGAAAAGCGAACTGAATGAGGAGCAGAGTTTGGTGCGGAAGAGCGATGGTCCTGAGTAGAGTGTGGAGCACCAAAATGGCGGCTAGAGCTTGGTGTGGAAGAATGATGGTCCCGAGTAGAAACTTGTGCAACAGAGTGATGGTCTTGAGTAGGGTTCAGTGCATGAGAGCGCTGGTCAGAGTCCAGACCGGATAAAGAGGAACCTGTGCTACGCTGTTTAGTACTAGCCTTGGTCGGTTTTCCACGCTGAGCGCTTTCGACCTCTGATTCAGAAGAATCAGATTCCTCCATGAGTCGGGAGTACAGGCTGGTGTTGAGGGCGGCAGCTTGCATGGTCTTGATCTTGCCACTAGCCTTAAAAACCTCCCTGGAAAAGGATGTCAAAGTGTTACATCCATACCTTCCATCCGGATCCGCTTTGTCCGACTTATTTTCCTGCACTTTATTTAATCCCTATTCCGCTCGGATCCGCTCTGTCCGAGATATTTTCTCACACTATTTAGCATCCTTTATTATCCGCTCGGATCCGCTGCATCCGAAGATATTTTCCCACACTTTATTCCTTCATTATCGCTTCCTCACGGATCCATCGGATCCGCATTTTCCACACTTCCGATTTCTTCCAACTTCTCATATTCCTTCCGCATCGCTGTTCCATATGTTCTGCTTTCCCATCCACATGTTTTACTCGTTTCTCCTCATGACCTTTTCTCATGATTTATGTGCTGTGCACATTTCTCCTTCTATCATTTTATTCCCTTGCTATTGTCTTTTCTCTACAACGTGTTTTATTCTGGTCCATCTCGGATCCGTAGTATAAAAGCTAGATACTTTTTTGTATGTAGCTTAAGTCAAAAATCGACTAAGCTGGTCTTTATTCTCTTGTGTTCATTTTGAGCCAACGCAAACGTCGATCCGGTTCCGGCCCGGTAAATACTCAGACTTCGTCCTCTCATTTCTTATTTTATAGGATCCGCTTCGGATCCGATATTTCTATTTTTAGTGCTTCCGAGACTTCCGCCCAGGCTCCGGAGCTCCAGAACTCTCCCTCCTAGCTTCGGACTTGCCCGGACTTAACACAAAGTTAGAATGTACAAGGCCAAACATATGTGTTCCACCACGTTAGGATCTGCTTTGACCCACGCCGCTTCTTCTCAAAGTACTCGACAACTCCATAATAAAACTCCTTTAAATCGAACCTGTGAATGACTTCGCTCCATTGTGGAACAGCGGAAAGCAAAAAGTATGTCTGCAAAAAAAAGATCAGTAAGAGAATGTAGTAGGAAACGGCCTAGTACCTGTATAGCAGTATAGGCAATATGTCTGCCTGTCACAGACTTCATGCGGTGGATCTGGGATACAGACGGTTTGCCTTTTGTTACCATCAACTTTTCGACTCCAGAAGAATTGAAGATGTGGTTGAAAACCTGGAGAATAGGAAGTGTGAAAAGGAATGGGGTAAGAAATGTTTCAACATACACGAACAAGCAGATCAGATTGAAATAGCCCAGACGATGGCTCGTCAGGGTCATGGAAGTTTGTATCGTAGAGGAATGTTGACCATTCAGACCAGTGTTTGCAGTTTCCGTTCAAGACACTGTCCATATATCTAGATTGTCAAATGTTTAGCGTTTGGACTGAAGAAATAACTAAATAACTTACCCTTGATCGTCGTAATCAAAATCTTCCAGGTCATCAAGTGGACAAAGGAGTCATGCAGTTGCTGGGTCATTCCATCCCATGAGCGACTTTGACCAGACCTTAATGCGGTCAGATCCTGGCATTGCTAAAAGCTTGTCGAGATCTTTCTTGAGTTTTGAGGTATCGTCAGACCAAGCGCGATTTACGTGATTCTGCATCTAAAGTTATGGGCATGATTAGAAAAGTTGGGAAACGAAAAGACATTGCATACCTTAGTAGCATACTGCTTAATCGCATTAATATCAACAGTCGTGTCCATATCGTTGTTTTCAACAAAAAGTGTGTGCAGGTCTTCAAAGTTAGCATCGTTTGCATCTAGCAGTAGCTCAAAAGCATGGCGCAAGTGGCTGGATAAACATAAAATTGATTAACTGCTATGAAATCAGCGAAAAAAGCATAACATACGTGTGGGATGTAGCCTTTGCCTTATTCCCATGAGACGTGTTGGACTCCTCATCATCATCACCTAATCCAGCCAAGAGAACAGATAGCGGTGATGCCCAGCAGTCAGTGGCGCGAGCATACCACCGTCCTGCACGCATTTCGCTGGAGCAAAAAAAAAAAAACAAAAAAAAAAAGGAAAAACAATAATGAGAGCAAGTTTCTGAATACATGAGGCATGTACCTTATGCTGCTCTCAGATTCATCATCCCCAGAGTCAATTTCCTCCTGTGAATCATTGGCCTTCTTTTTCTTGCGGCTTGATGAGTTGACGCTGTTGTGCTTCCGTTTTTTGCTCGATTCCTGCGATCTACCTGTAGTGGCAACCTCTGAGGGTGTATCTTGCGCAGCCCGACCATTATCAACGCCATCGTTGTCGTTAAAAAGGTCCTCCACTGCAGGTAATGTCTTGTTCTTCTTGGCTTTCTTGCTCTTTTTGCTCTTCTTCTGAGATTTCTTGGGTCCTATGGTAGCTGAGGCAGCTGCAACTTCGTTTTCCTTGTCTCGGGGAGAGGGCATAATGATGGTTGAAGGTTAAGTCGTGATGCGGGCTCACTGATGTGGCCGCGCGTTTCCTTCCTAGTGTCACGTGACTTGACAACGCGTCCCAGTCGACACTTCACGAAATTTTCACCTTTTCTGCATTTGAGCTTTGGTAGACAAGTAGGTAAAGATTTCAACTTGAAAGCATAAAATAATGGGTCTAATATATAATACAGACACTCCAAATTTACACACTCTCCAAAAATGCCTCCCTGGACATGCGATGCTTGTGGAACAACGCTTACAAGCAACAAAGCTAGAGCCGTTAATGCACATCAACGCCAGTGTAGTGCATATAATACTGCTGCAACGGATATACTCTCGAAAGGCATCCCAACATTACAAAAAAAACTGCAAAAAAACGAAAAAAGGTTTGTTGATTTGAGAATAATTCTGCACTTCAAGTTGGTAAAATATATTCTAGACAGTGATTTCACAAGATTGCGATTTACCTGGTAGCAGTACAGGTCCCAATTTTCCCATAAATGAAGGTAACTTGAAATAACATTTCTGTTTATACGTAGTATACCTTTGCTTAAAATTTTAATAGCTTCTACTGTCCCGACTCCAGTTCCTTCACCACCACTACCTGATTTACCACCACCTCCACAAACCCCACCACCTGAAACTCGTCCTAGTGGCCGTCCGAATCAGAATGTCCGTATCCCTGGACGTTACACTGATTTTGGATATGGACTCCCTCATCAAGCCGTAGGCCAGCTGCTTCCAGACCCTCCTTTACCAGTGGTGGATAATGTTGAACCTGAGGTGCTAGTACCAACCGACTCAGATGTACCAAATCCAATGGTACCATTCGAGCCCAGTGTTATCAAAACACACCCTGATCAATATGGTGTTTATCGAGTCTTCCAAAACTTGCCATCACGCTGTCCTGATGACGACTCACAGAGTCTCGGGGATGTTCCAACCTTCTCTACAGCATATGAACCCCAGCAGTATCTTGCAAACTCATTTCTTGAGCTACAACCGAATGAAGACAGTAATTCCAGTGTGCATGACAAACAGAATTGGTATGCACCTTTTCAACATCCTACTTCCTTCCGCCTCATGAACTGGTATTCAGATGCTGGAGGAAAACTCAGTCTGTCTCACCTTGATCGGCTTTATCATGATGTCTTGAAGGCCGACGATTTCGACATTCAACACCTTGATGGATTCAGTGCACAAAGAGAGGCTCGTAGGCTGGACGATAATAATGCGACAGCAGATTCCATTTTTTCTTCACATGTCTGGATGGAAAGCTCAGTTTATATCCGTCTTCCCAAAGATGGATTGTCCTGGAAATCAGAAGATGAAGCACCTCAATTCGAAATCAAGGATATCCATCATCAAAGCTTTCTCAAAGTCATCAAAACCGCATTTCAAGACTCGCAGTTCTTGAAATTTCATCTATGGGGCTGCAAGGAAATTTGGAAGCCAGCAGATAACTCTCCCGAGGATCGTTTGTTTGGTGAAGTGTTCACTGCCAATGCTTTTCTTGAAGCAGAGCAGGAGCTACTTTCACAGGAACATGAAGCACTTCGAACTTTCGAGTCTGACTCTTCTGGGTCGTCAGATGGTAACCAACCATCTGAACGTGATAGCTCTTCAGGGTCATCCGATTCTACCTCTGAGTCTGATGCATCATCATATGCCACCTATGTTGATTCAAGTAAACTGCGCTCTAGCACACCTATAGAAGCAGAGTTTATTCCATGGCTTATGGTTCCTATAATGATCTATTCAGATTCAACTTGTGTCAATAATTTTGGTGACACATCTCTTTGGCCAGTTTATATTTTCTTCCTCGGACTTTCCAAGTATCTTCGCTCAAAACCAACCTCAGGCACTGCACATCACTTTGCATACATACCATCAGTAAATATTCTCTGATTCTCTGCCATTTAAATATTTTTATAGCTTCCGAATGTCCAAGATACTTATTGTAACCTTTTTGGATGTGCCGCATCAAGTGATGTTCTCACACACCTCAAGAGAGAGCTGATGCAAGTGATATGGTTCCTGCTACTCAATGACAAGTTCATTGAGGCTTGTCGAAATGGCATTGTTCTGTTGTGTGCAGATGGCATTCTTCGGCGGTTATTTCCACGTATATTTATTTACTCTGCCGACTATCCAGAAAAGTGAGTTTTAATACTAGATTTTATCAGTGCTAAAAACATTTGTATAGAATGTTGATTGCTTGCCTCAAATGTATGGGAACCTGTCTGTGCCCCCGATGCAAGATTCTCAAGAAATATGTGATTGAAATCGGTACTACTCGTGATATCAATCGTCGCCAAGGGAAAGCACGAGTTGATTGCCATTCCTTGAGATGGAATATTGAAGAAGCTCGGCGGCAAATTTTTGAAAAAGGAAAATCCCTTACCAGCAAATCAGTAAAGTGCTTGATGGATCCATTATCACTGGTTCCGACTCGTGTAAGTTTCATATACTTATATATTCGGTTTATATTGAATCTGGCATGCAGAATGCGTTTTCGGATTTGTATTGCACGATGGTGGGTAGTTGGAATTATTTTGATCTTCTTGTCGTTGATTTGATGCACGAGTTCGAGCTAGGTGTCTTCAAAGCTGTTTTTAGTCACCTAGTGTGGATAGCATATGCTCTTGGAGATGACTATGTCGCTGAAATGAACAAGAGGTACGCAATATTTTATTATTTATTGCCATTGAAGAACATTTTATTTAATCACCTTTTAAGATTTGAACAGTGTCTTGCTTTTGGAAGGTGTACAATCCGTCGGTTCACTTCAGAAACTTCGGGAATGAAACGGATGGCAGCCTGTGACTTTGAAGACGTTCTACAGGTGATTTTGAATCTAATTATTTAATGTCAATAATTGATGTGTATGATAGTGTTGTCCATCAGTTTTCGCTGGATTATTTCCTGCGCAGTATGACTCTGTGGTGCAGGATCTGCTTTTCACCATGGCTACTTGGCATGCACTTGCCAAGTTGCGTCTTCACTCTGAGTCCAGTCTCAAAATTTTCGAAGGGGTCACTCGTGATCTGGGTTTCCAACTTCGCCATTTCAAAAAGGAGGTCTGTGACCATATTGACACTGTAGAGACACCTGAAGAAACTGCAAAAAGAGAATGCTGAGAAGCAAGAGAAGCCGAGAAAGCAGTGAAACTTGGTTCCATGAAGGCAGGAGGCTCAGCTGCACTGGACCCAGCACCCAAGCCAAACTTCAGATCATCGAAACCAGCCAAGAAGCGACGTAAAGTCAAGAAGGATTTCAACTTATTCACTTACAAGCTTCATGCATTGGCTGACTATGCAGACTGTATTCGAAAGTATGGTACAACTGATAATTATTCCACTCAGACTGTGCGTATCATCCAATGATTGAATCTGTTTATGCTTACTATAAATTTATCAGGGTGAACAAGAGCATCGATTACTAAAAGTTTATTATGCTCGAACCAATCGGCATAATTTCACCATTCAAATATCCAAACATGCTCGACACAGACGACTACAGAAAATTGGCCAACGCAAACCCAATCCCAAACGGCGCCTGTTCCTTCAGAATAGTGACGACGATCCCTTACCTGCAACAAATCCTAATAGACATTATCATATGTCTGAAAGCCAACGATATCCTGTACCTTTGGACAAATTCTTATCAGACAATTTCAATGATGAGGCAGTTCACGTATGTGTTTTGATATTTTCTGGTATATCTGAAAGTGGCGAACTGAATTTGATCTCATAAGGACTTCCTATACAAACTATGCACTCACCTTTTTATTCGACTTGGACATGCAGTGAGGCCCGAGGATGTTTCAGCAGAAAACCGAAACTCTGTTGTTATTGCGGGTAATAAGATTTATGAACACAAGATACTGCGTGTTAATTTCACAGCATATGACCGATGACGTGAACAGGATTTTATCAATCCTCGTACTCGGTCAGATGTAATGGTTCTTGCACCCATAGATGAGCAGACCATTCATCCTTATTGGTATTGTCGCATTCTTGGAATCTTTCACGTTAATGTGTTAGACAAGGCTAATCCCCGGAAACCATTGCAACAAATCGATGTCCTATGGGTGCGGTGGTATATTCTTGACACTTCCTTCAACCACGGATTCCAACACCTACGGCTTCCCCGTGTTTCGTTTATTGATAGCACACTGGAAACATATCAAAATAATCCACTCTGGAATATTTTGAAAATATAGAGATAATATTCCGCAAAAAATCAAAATAAAATCTGATAAAATATATAGAAAATATTTTGATGAAAGATTAAAATATTTCATAGTGGATTATTTTGATAATATATTATGTAATATTTTGATCCAAAAGACAGTGGATTGCCAATTTATTCTTAAAATATTCCCTCTTTATTCACAAGTGGTTTATTTTGATAGTCAACCACAATCTGCTATGTAAATGCATCAAAATAAGTTCAAGATAGTCTACAATATATCATAAAGATTATATTTTAATGCCTAACAGTAGAAATTTTTCTGATCTGTTGCCGAGATATGCTCAAAATATTGTCAAGAAATACTCATGTAGAATATTTTGGAGGGGACAAGTTAAGACTCAATATATACCATCAAATTATGATTAAAATATTATCCCCATAAGTCATCACAAAATATATTAATGACTGTAGAATAATTTTTGATCTCTATTTTGACTTGTGAGGAAGAAAGTTAACAAAATATCATTATATCTTGAATGTTATTATTCATTATATTACTCCAATTATTATCTATATATTTCACCAGATTTTATTTTGATGCAATGAGTAAATTTCATCAGTAATCATACAAACATTGCATTTTAATATACTCAGTATATGATCTCTATAATCTCAGATGGTATATTTTGGAAGGATGGTTTTTCATATAAGAGTACATGAAAAATGTGGTAAATTGTACAAAAATGTAGAAATGTGTAAAAGGTGGGGATTTGTGCAGAAATGTGAGGAAATAGAAAGAGAGACACATTTCTTTACTTTTCATAACTGCATTATTCTACTTTCCTTTACTTTTCTACACTTTTTTTAATAGTTGAGCACCTTTTTCCACTTTTCTGCATTATTCCACACTTTCCCACATTGTTTTACACTTTTCCACACTATTCTGCATTTTCCCACACTTTTCCATATTTTACTTGTATGCTATTCTCATCAGAATAATACAAGCTTGAAGCCCAATTGTCTAATGCCCTCAGAAGCTAAAAGTGCAGAAAGTGTAGCAAAATAATGAAAAAACAAAAAGTGTCAAAAGTACAAAAAGGTGTGGAAGAGTATGGGAAAGTGAAGAAAAGTGTACAAAAAGTGTGGATAAGTGTGAAAAGTGCAAAGATGTATCGGAAAGTAGAGATATGAAAAAAGTGCAGAAAAAGGTGGAAAAGTGTAGAAAAGTAAAGAAAAGTGTGGAAAAGTAAAGAAAAGTGTGGAAAAGTGAAGAAAAGTGTGGAAAAGTGAAGAGAAGTGTGAAACAGTGCAAAGATGTATGGGAAAGTAGAGATATGAAAAAGTGCAGAAAAGTGTGGAAAAGTGTAGAAAGTGCAGAAAAGTGTGAAAGAGTGAAGAAAAGTATTGGTTCCATTTCTACACTACTAGTCTGCTACCAAGCTCATCTTGAATTCTTGTCTTGCTACTCATTGTTGCCTCTTTATTACACTTTTTGTAAAATTTTCTACAGGTTTTCACATGATGGGGCAGTGATCACATACAAAGCAAAAATGTGCAAAAAGCAGAAAAGTGTAGAAAAAGAAAATACACACTTTTCCACACTTTCCACACTTTCTAACACTTTTCTACACTTTTCTGCATGTTTCTACACTTTTCCACACTTTTCTGCACTTTTTCATATCTCTACTTTCCCATACATCTTTGCACTTTTTCACACTTCTCTACACTTTTCCACACTTTTCTTCACTTTTCTACACTTTTCTTCACTTTTCTTCACTTTTCTTTACTTTTCTACACTTTTCCACACTTTTCTTCACTTTCCCACACTCTTCAACACTTTAATAATATTTTAATCCAGATATATGAGAAAACATTAAAATATTTTGCACAGTGCTGGGTAAATGATAACATAACACTATATTATCTTCTTGTATGCACCCAAAGCATTTGAATAGCATCTCATCTTTAAAATATTACACATGATATGAGGAAAAAAATATTTTGAGGATTATATGAATACAGTTCTGAAACATTTTTGAAGTAGAACAGCTCCACAATTAAAATATTTGCAGATGTTGTAGTCAAATTATAGTTTAATATTATTGGATATATGCCATATGAATATCAGACTCTGAGCATTAAAATATTTTGCAGGATTGTAGAAAAAAAATATTTTAATCAAATCTGGATTATCAAATGAATCATTTCTATATGTTGTTGCATAATTGGTCAAAATATTTCCCTTGCATATAAATGAAGAATATTTTAATAATATATGAATTGAATCAATTGGTCAGAACAGATGCAGACCTGTAAAATATCTTTAAAATATTATTCTCTTATTATGTCCTGAAATATTTTAATCTTACTGATCAAAAACATGAGGCTTTACAATGCCATGTGTTAAAATATTTGAAGGTGAAATAGGTAAATGATATTTTAATAATAAATTGTAAATGTTTTGGCTTCAGATTAATATATTTATTTATATATCTTTTCACAATCTTACATGGTTATATTTTAATGTTTGATTAAAATATTATTAGCCTATTTCATGATGTTTTATTTTATTTCCTACCAGATTATCTTCAGCATATTTTTAAAATATTTCACAATTAAATATATTGACTCACACCCAGTGTAGTTTTTTGACTGCCCGGTAGGGCTACTGTACGCATAGGTACTTGCCATTTCAGTGGGGGCGCCTTGAGGCCCGCTCAGTCCTTCTGGTACGGCAATCCCATTTTGTACCAGCGTCGCTATCAATAACTGATTTTTCTGACGCTCAGACTCCATATATTCCTCCCATTCTTTTGCTTGCTCCGTCAAGTATACGTCCTCTTGTGCAACTCCTCCCGCTTGAAGATTATTAGGTACTACCGGCGGGGGCTTAGGGTGCGCCGCTAGATAGTCGTCAATCCTCTTCATAGTGGGTACTCTTTGGCCAAAAGGTAAAGGCATCAGTCTAGTACCATCCCACATACATAACTTCTGATTCTCGTTCACGAAGCAGAGTTCCTTTTCTAGGTACTCTCTCTTTTTAGGGCAATCGGCTTCATAATGCCCGAACAGGAAACAAAAGAAGCATTGTAATTCCTTAAGAGACATTTTGTTCGCAGGGGGCCAGCCTTGCTGGTTCCTTGGCGGCGCCGGAGCATTTTGTGGTGCAGGAGCGGACTGTTGATTTGAGTATTGCTGGTATGGCATACCAGGGTTTTGACGCGTCGGCGGCGCATACATCTGAGGTTGAGGTGCGTATCCATAGTTCATCTGCTGAGGATACGCATTCATCCAGTTATTTTGTAGATGTTGTTGCGCCGGTACTTGTGTCTGGAACCAACTCTTGAACCCGTCAAATTGTGTGTTGATCTGGGTCGACACTTCAGTCTTAAACCCATTCCATTTCTCACTTGTCTGCTGCTCTGTCTTCTGCATCCACTCTTTCACATTTTGTTCTGTTGTCTTCATTCTCGCGTCTAGGGGCTCTGTAATTTCACGTACAGCCTCTAATACTTCTTTCTTGATACGTCCTTTCTCCGAGTACGTCAGTATGGTTTCCGACAGTACTGCGTCGCGGGCTTTGTCGCCGTAGCGCATTTTGGTTTCCGGTTTATGATTATAAACCATTTCATCACTTTCTTCTATAAGATCGGACAGCTGGTACCTGTCCTCTTTAGGAACGACAGCACCGGTCGTGCTCTTCTTTATTTTTCCTTTCAAGCTCATACGATCTATTAGAGAGTCTCTAAAGGAATCACTTAAACATGCCAACCAGAGTCTTACTAGTTGTAGTTCAGTGTATAGCCCTTCAGGTAGACCTTGCCAATGACCAATAAACTTCCTCTTCATTTCTCCGTATGCCTCCTCATCTTTGACCAAGATACCAACACTTTTCTCTAGGGCCCGTTCCATTTCGGACATGGTATTCCTCTCTTCTTCACTTGCATTAGGATAAGTAGCCAGAATGACTCGCTTTACTTCAGCATAGGTTTTTGCAGCCCAATCCTTGCCTAGTTCATATGCGGCAATACCACTCCAAGCTCTAGTAATTTCCTCGTCAGGATAGGTATTAATAGCATAGTCGATCTTCTTCTTTTCGTCTGTTATGTTGCAAGTCTCAAAGTTTCCTTCGAGTTTTCTCCAGTACTCTCTGAGACTTTTGTTGTTACTCGCGGTATCTTCACTGATTCGCGGCGCATCTTTACCATGGTAGCACGGCATGTTCTTTTTGTCTGCGGACATCTTTCTACGGTTTCTTGATAAGCTCTCAAGACTAAGGTTGATGTCGTTTATTAGATGTAGATTCTCTTGATCTATGATGAGGGATCCTTCTCCTTGAGTGAAGTAGGATGTTTGAAGTGAAGTAGAGGGCTCTGACGGCGCGACGCTCTGTCGTCTGGATTGCGATGACAGATTTATAGGGGGTAAGGATAACTGTAAACCTTCGTACAGCTGATATTGATGTTTGAGTCTATTGAGAGCTTCAGTCGGGTCTCCAACTATGTATTCAGCTGCTCTTTTGACGAACTCTCTATCAGCTACTTCTACTGCAATAAGTTGTTCTTCAACTGTAGCGCTGTGTACTGTGCGGAGGGCTCTCTTGTATTTCCTTACTTCCCTTGCAAGTCTATCAGGATCGCTGGTTCCAACGATGTATTGGCTTGGCGCCGGACTACTTCGTGTTGATGAAATTTTGAACTAAACGTTCGGTTTTTGGGGTAGAGTGTCTACTAGGAATAATCCTACGACAAAACAAAACTTCTTGTTGTAAGAACAACTACTTTTGTCACCCCCTCGCGGTGGGCTCCAAATGATAAGGTCGACTTTGGTAAGCAAGTAACTAGTAGTATTGGTTAATACCGATACTACCAATATCCAACTAAACCAGAGTATACGCTTGTGTCGTGTGAGGTGCGACGGAGTATAGAAATACTCGTAAAGTAGTCTAAGTACAACTGAAAGTCTTGCGGCGGAAGGTTTAACGACTGTAGTCGGTTACAATAGTAACGAACCTGATAATAGATTTGGGTAGGAAGAGTTGGGATTTGATAGATCTTTTAGACAAGTCGATAACAATGTGCGGCGCACTAAGCAAACTCTAACCACAGTCTGGTTTCAACAAAAGGCCACAGTCTGGCACGAAACAATAACCACAGTCTGGTTTCAAAACAAAAGCCACAGTCTGGCTATAGCGACGCTCAATCAAACAAATGCTCTTTGACTCTTCTCTTGTATTCTCTTCAAGTCCAAACCAATTCAGGTCTAGAGAGTACCGACGAACGAAACTAAAGTGCTTACGACTTGCGCCGCGAAACACTGGAGTAAGTAGGTATGGGTAACTGAAGAAAAGGTGTGTGTAGACTACGGTATATAAAGGTCGGAAAGGATTAGCTAAGTAAAACTGTACAGTTACACATTGCGCCGCGGCGGCGCAACGGTACGGAAATCAAACTCTGAATGCTGAATATTGGTTTCGTTTCCAGCGCTGCAAGGCCCTGAAGCCAAGCCCGTAGCACAGTTGTTATAGAACTCGAGGTTTCCAGAAAGTAGCGCCGCAAAGGCGTACCTAAGAGTAAAAGACTTTGTAAAAGCTCACAGGCGGCGCCGCCTGTTATAAAACTTGTTACAGAACAATCAACGGTGAATGGAGTACATTAGGAGACTCGTTTGAGTGTATCCTGAATGCAGAGTCTCTGACTAGTATAATGTTGGTCTTTAATACTATAGTGGTTACACCGGCGGGATGTATAATTAGTAGGAAATGCGCGAAATTACTGGTGTACCAATAACAGGCGTATCATCGGTTTTTAGGGTAGAGTGTCTACTAGGAATAAATCCTACGACAAAACAAAACTTCTTGTTGTAAGCACAACTACTTTTGTCACCCCCTCGCGGTGGGCTCCAAATGATAAGGTCGACTTTGGTAAGCAAGTAACTAGTAGTATTGGTTAATACCGATACTACCAATATCCAACTAAACCAGTGTAAACGCTTGTGTTGTGTGAGGTGCGACGGAATATAGAAATATTCGTAAAATAGTTTGAGTACAACTGAAAGTCTTGCGGCGGAAGGTTTAATGACTGTAGTCGGTTACTATAGTAACGAATGTGATAATAGGTTTGGGTAAGAAGAGTTGGGATTTGATAGATCTTTTGGACGAGTCGATAACAATGTGCAGACTAAGCAAACTCTTAACCACAGTCTGGTTTCAACAAAGGCCACAGTCTGGCACGAAACAATAACCACAGTCTGGTTTCAAAACAAAAGCCACAGTCTGGCTATAGCGACGCTCAATCAAACAAATGCTCTTTGACTCTTCTCTTGTATTCTCTTCAAGTCCAAACCAATTCAGGTCTAGAGAGTACCGACGAACGAAACTAAAGTGCTTACGACTTGCGCCACGGAACACTGGAGTAAGTAGGTATGGGTAACTGAAGAAAAGGTGTGTGTATACTACGGTATATAAAGGTCGGAAATGATTAGCTAATTAAAACTGTACAGTTAAACGTTGCGCCGCTGCGGCGCAACATTATGGAAATCAAACTCCGAATGCCTAGTATTGGTTTCATTTCCCAGCGCTGCAAGGTCCTGAAGCCAAGCCCATAGGACAGTTATTATAGAACTCGAGGTTTCCAGAAAGTAGCACTGCAGAGGCGTACTTAATAGTAAGAGACTGCAAAGCTTGTAGGCAGCGCCGCCTGTTATAACACTTGTTACAGAACGATTGACGGTGAATGGAGTACATTAGGAGACTCATTTGAGTGTATCCTGAATGCAGAGTCTGACTAGTATAGTGTTGGTCTTTAGTACTATAGTGGTTACACCGGCGGGATGCATAATTAGTAGGAAATGCGCAAAATTACTGGTGTACCAATAACAGGCGTATCATCGCTTGCCCTCTTGTCTGTTGAAAGCAGCATCGTCAGCACTGGTGAGCACACAGGGGAACTCACCTTGAGTTAGTTAGTTATAGGTAGCTTGTAGAGCTTGAGAGATATAAGAGTAAGAAAGATTCTGTATTTCGAGTAGCTACTACACCCAGTATTTATACTATTCTACTGTAGATGGGAACTACTTGCTATCTAAAGGAACAATGGGATGTTTTCCCATTGTTCTGTTTTAGACACGTAGGACAATAGAAAAGTACTCTATTGTCTGTTCCGATATATTCCGTATTGTATTGTACTAACAATAAATATGACTCGGATCTATTGTTCTATCAATAGATATGAGTCATTGTAGAGCCGACTTTGTCCGACTCATAGAGTTGAGTCATATTGCGTGTTATGACTCACTCTGACTCAATGCGTGATTAATGCTATTGGTCCAGAACATATCCGTGAATATGAGTAATTATGGTATGATTACACTGTTAATTACTATAGTACACTATTATTATTATAAGTGTCCGTAAATCTGGACTTAACGTCTAGATTCTAACTGTATAGTTAATTAAGGTTAAGTTTACACGGCATCTCAGGCCGTACAAACCTTAACCCCTATTTCGGTTGAGAGCGTAACTTCAACACTCCCCCTCGCTTGAAATAGCGAAATAAGTTTATTTGAAAATAATTCCAAGTTCTCCTCGGAATTGCAAGAATTTTATTGAACCAAGATTTTTGGTTAATAAATCTGCTCGATTTTCACTTCCTGGAACAAAGAGAAAATCTATTTTTCCTTCTTCATATAACTGTCGTACATGATGGTATTTGGTTTCAATGTGTTTTGATCTTGCTTCAATAACACTGTTCCTAGCAATAAATATGGCTCCTTGATTATCGCCAGCGATAGGTACAGTACCAATATTTATGCCAATTTCTCCTAAGATGTTTCTATACCATAATGCTTGTTTAGATGTTTCAGAGAAAGAAACATATTCTGCTTCAGTAGAAGAAGTGGCTACTGATTTTTGTTGTTTGGAAGACCAAGCTATGGATGCTTCAGCTAGTTCAAAGATAAATCCATATTGTGATCTTCTACCATGTCTGTCTGTAGCCCAATCACTATCACAAAAACCTATTAATCCAGAGTTGTCTTTTCCTTTATACACAATTTTGTAATTAAGGGTTCCATTAAGATATCTGAAGATTGATATAGCTTTATCCAGGTGTTCTTGTGATGGATTAGCTGAGTGTTGTGATAATTTTATGACCACAAAACAAATATCCGGTCGTGTTCCTAGCATTAAATACAGTAGAGATCCTATGACTTGTTGAAATTTCTTTTGAATTTCAAGACTTGCTTTAGCTGTATTTGGCGTTGGTAACCAACCTTGGGGCAAAGGAGTTTTTGAATGTTTCGAATCCTGCATATTGAATCGTTTCAATATTTTCTTTAAGTATTCTTGTTGATCTATAGAGATAGTTTTCTTTTTTCTATCTCTAACAATTTTCATTCCTAAAAATTCTTTAGCTTCTCCAAGATCAGTAGTATCATATTCTTTCATAAATATGGTACGTTTCTTTTCTAGTAACTTTCTGTTGTTACTAAACCATAGTGCATCATCGACATAGATGATTGCTATTATAAGGTTGTTTTTATCTTTATAAACATACACACCGCCATCGGATTCAAGCTTTTTAAAGCCTAGAGTTTTCATGAAAGTTGAACACTTTCTCCACCATTCTCTACTTGCTTGCTTTAATCCATATAAGGCTTTGCGTAACCTCCATACCTTGCCGCTGTTTTTATTTTTGAGGAATCTTTTGTCTGGTTGCATATAAATTTCCTCTTCTAGCTCGCCATATAAAAAAGTGCTTTTGACGTCGAGTGCTAATATTTCCCAATCATAGATGGCTGCCAGCGCTAGCAAGAGTCGAACTGTTTCGAATCGCACTACTGGACTAAAAATGTTATTGTAATCCAGACCTTCAATCTGGGAAAATCCTTTCGCGACTATTCTTGCACGAAACTTCCCATTGCTTTTGATGTTATAAACCCATTGGTATTTTACCGCTTTTCTGCCTAATGGCTGATCAACTTCATCATAGACGTCGTGCTGATTAAGTTGATTGATTTCATATTGTTCAGCTTTGAACCATGCATCTTTAATATGTTTTGGTGCATCTCTATAGTTATGATCACCAGTCCAAGTATGAACTAAGAAATTATCATTCCAATAGTCATCTCGGTCTTTATTAAAGATTAAAGCTGTCGGAACGTACTTCTTTTGTGGCTCGTTCAAAAGTTCAGCTGTACGCGCTAAGAGAACTCGATGTATTCCAACTCCCCCTTCTTGAGCATATTTGTCTATGTCCAAATGTTCAAGAATTATGTCATCGTGCATATGTGCTAAATAAGCGGTCTCTCTCTCTTCTTGTGAGGAGATGTAACTGCTTAAATGCAGATCTCTAGCTTTGGCGAAAAAAGCCATTTGAGCACTTTTTGATGGTCCAGGAGGATTGTATGGTAACTTTTCTTCTGGTGGAAAGTTGTCTTTATCTTGTGAGTCTTTCCAGTCTGGATGGTCTATTCTCCAGTTTTGTTTTTGTTCTCTAGGTGGATTTCTTCTTGGTTTTACTGGTGATGGTTCATCTGTTTCATCAGAACCAAAGTATTCTGTTAAATCAGAAGAGGATGAACTAGATGATGATGATGATTCCTCCTTTATTTCTTTTTTAGGTTCAGCAGATCGTGCTCGTTCCTTTCCTTTAGGAACTTGAAGAGATCCTTCATGTTGTTCTCTTCTGAGTCTTGTATCAGACAGAGTTCTTCCTTGTCTTTCGTTTTCAATCCTCATTTCTTCTATTACACGAGCTGTTTCTTCCCTTAAGGCCTCCATTCGCCGATCTAATTCTTCTTTTGTTAGTGGAGGCTTCAGTGGTGGTTTGGGAGGATCTTTAGGTTTTTCTTGTTGCTTGAAAGTACCTTTTTTCATTTTTGATCTAGTACGACTTGCAACATTGTCATCTGGATCTGAATCATCATTATCAGGTGGGAAACCTTTAGCTAGTTCTTCACGGGCTTTCGAAGGATTTTTAAAAACAGGTAGAGGATTTTGTCCTATAATGTCTTTGTTTTTAACACATGGAAAGAAATCTTCAATAAAAAGTGCTTGGTCAGATCTATAAAGTCTGTAATCTTTTCGCATAAAAAGCCAAGCTTTGGAGTTTTGTGCATATCCTATGAACATCATTAATTCAGATTTTGGTGCTAATTTATTGTTACGTTTTCCCTTGGGTCGAAAAACATAAGCCGCGCATCCCCAGGTTCTGAAATATGAGAGATCAGGTTTTGATTTCTTAAAGATTTCGATTGGTGTTTTCCATTCTAACATTTTTAAAGGTATTCGAGCCTTTATATGTGCAGCTGTTAAAAATGTACATATCAGCATCTGAAATTAAGTCACAAACGGGTATCTTGACGTGCTCAGAGGTTGTAGTGCAGGGTCAATGTATAGAAGAATATTGTGGGAACTTTAATTTGGTAGGGATCTGATACCCACTTTCCGACAGTTGGTATATTTAATATAGCTCTGTTTGCAGCTCAACTTCAGCACTCAGTATAATCAAAATCCATTTAACTTTATTTTGTTCACAAAAATTTTCGGAAAGTTTGTCAGATTTTAGTGGTAGGCATGAAAAACTGTGTCAAGCGGGGTACACAGAACAATGCAAATCAACATTTTCAAATCCAGCCTGAAGAAAGTGTTCATTAGGTCAAAATGTAATCATCTATCACCAATTGATAGGTTTCATTGGTCAGAGGAATCTAGGATTGACACAGATATTGACATGGGTACAGACCATCTGACACCCAAATGGAGATAAGTCCCCTTTTTATGGAAGGAAAACTGTGTCACAAGATGTTATAACATATTTGAGGTCACAACGAATAATGTAATCATCCAATCATACAGCACTTTGCTCAGGAAAAGGCTAGATAGTGTATGTCCAATATGAGGGAAATAAGAGCTAGCATTGGGTCCATGAACTTACCATTGATAGATTCATCTCAAACTTGTTTAATGTACAGATATTCTAATTCTAATGGTACTTACTCTACAAAACTAAGTGATTTGAGTCTTTGTTCAAGAGATATGAGATGGAACATGTGCACGAAGGTTTTACTGGGAGACAAACAAATACAAACATGCCACTTGACACAGCAAATGCCCACCGCCATTATCCATTATGAGGCCAAAGAATGAGGACGAGTCCATTATACTGGAGTTTAGCCTGTGGCTGTGTCCAAACCATCGGAAATTTGTATTTGTTTGGCATTTCTAAATATATCTTAGTTACTCATTTCGTTTCACCTTGACCTGAACTCTTATCCCTAAATAAATACCATGATTGCTTTTGCTCTCATCTCATCGGTTTGGGTTATTTTCTTTGGTCAGAAAGTCTATGGTATGTTCTGTTACAATTGATATCCAGGTTATAATTCTCAAATTCACTGATTTGGACAGAGGAGAGCAGATATATAACAAAGCAGGAGAAGTTTCTGGGTAATATAATGGAATACTGAACTCAGGCTTGCTGTGTCAAAACAACTCTTATCCCCCACTTAGCAGACATCTGGAAATGCTAGTTTTAGTCTTAGCTGCAGAATCTAGACACTGTAATATAATACTGACACCAGTACACACTCCAGCTTTGCAACTCCTCCAAGACATCAGTGGTCCATGGTAACCGGGCCAGATTGCATTGACGGTTTATGGGTGCAATGATGATATTGCTCGAATTAGAAGGTGAACACTCACAACTAATATTACTGTGAGACATTGACATTTGAGTAACGTTGAGATGATGAGTAGAATTGAAGACAACACCGCAGTGTGACATCATTTGATTCAAGCAGAATTAGTCAGATTCAGCAGCATTTTTTTTTTTTTTTTTTTTTGGAGTAGCGTTATGTACCCAGAGTGTACTGACAATGTCATCACAACTAAGGGAAACCCACGGTCATACCAGGACGTTTGACCTGGTCCCCGGTAGGAATGCTTTTACGCACACCACACGCGCCGTCGATGCGGCTGTCCACGTGGTAGTGTGGGACTCCCGGACATTGCCGAATACCCACTAAACCTCCGTTAATATGGTATGCAAGGGGGGACCAGGACTCAAACCTACAACCACGCCTGCATTTTTGTCAGACGATGGATGCACGTGACCGCCCAGTGTGGTGCTACCAACTACACCACCAGGCCCCGTCTAGATTGCGGCATTTTGATGTCCCGGAAATGACTGAATGGCCTCGTACTTGCCACGCGTGAGCGTTGGCCCACATACTTTTTATACCTACTACGCTCGTTCCTCACAGTCGTATCTCGGATCTTTCCTCTCAATTTCTTGCACAAGTAGAGCTTCCTTTTCGCAGTCTTTGGATGATGATAGTATTGCACGTAATGTAATACGTAATGTATGATACGAAGACTATGCAGAGGATGAAAACAATTGAGCAAGAAAAGAGAGAAAAAGACAGAGAATATAGACAGGAAAAAGTACGAGTATGGATGCAAGCACAAGTAGCAAAAAGACTAGTATATCAGCGTCGCAAATCCTTCTTGCCTCTCAACATGATGTTCATTGCCAATATTGCTGCTGACCTCTCTGTCCGTAATAATAACCATCATTCTGGCCCTGGTACACTTGCTGCTAGAACAAAAAAAAAGCTGATAAGCATCCGACCAGAAAATTCAAAGTTCGAAACTCACATTGGTACCTCCCGCGCCTCCAAACCTATTCGCACCGTAATATCCTCCCTGTTGAGGACCACCTTGTCCTTGCATCTGACTTTGAGACTGACTCTGGCCTTGACTTTGGCCTTGCTGACCCCTTGCACTAGCTACACCGACATCTTTTTGCGAATAAGGTTTGTACGCTGCTTCAGGCGACGCGGCAGTACCCCTTGGTCCACCAGCACCTCCAGATCCCGAAACGACCGAATTCGATGCGGCACCGCTAGCTGTTGCCCCGCCTTGACCTCCCAAGCCCATGAAACCCTGCAAACCCGACTGTCCAGTTGATCCTCCATAGAGTTGTTTACTATATTCCTGCCCCAGGCCTCCTCCAAGACCATGTGAAATCTGGTGGGGTTGATGCGTCTGCTGGTGCTGTTGGTGTGCCTGTTGATGAGGTGAGTGGTGCCCATACTCTTCATAACCGGCACCGGCTTGTCCATACAAGCCTCCACCATACGTCTGAGGCATACTTCCACCACCGAGTCCACCATGCCCGAGTACTCCTCCTCCGTGTCCATGACTGAGCATACCTGCTGAACCAGGTGCACCAGGCTGTTTGCCTGCTGGTGAGGCAGAGCCGTGTCCAGGGGGACCAGGATACATTCCCGGGTACTTCATACCGGGATAAGGCTGAGGAACGCCCATGCCACTCATACCTCCCATGCTGCCAGCACCCATACCCATGTTATTCATACCGCCCATACCGCCATAACCGGATTGGTATGGAGTACCGTAGGGGTATTGATTCTGAGGATAGGGTTGGTAGTAGAAAGGAACGGGTTGAGGATAAGTGTTGGCGCCAGGGTTGGGACCCTGTTGACCAGCAGGTTGGGGTTGACCAGGGGCGGGAGAATGTTGGGAAGCTTGAGAAGTTTGGGAGGAAGAGGGAGGAAGACCGTTGGAAATGGAGGAAGCATTGGAAGTCGTAGTCGCGCTGACCGTAGAACCGGTCGTTGAAGGAGGTTGTTGACCAACACCTTTGAGGTCATCACCGAGAATGTTGCGGCCAAAGGTGCTTGGCTGATACGTGTCGTAAAATCCCTACAAAAATTTAAGAAACAAGATAAAAAACGATTATTTGCACTCACTCGTTGGCCTTCATAAACATAGTCGTTGAAGAGACCTCCTTGCTGCTGCTGTTGTTGTTGTGGCTGTTGTTGTTGTTGTTGACCACCAAGCTGGCTTGCCAATTGGCCCAGTCCAGCGCCGGTGCCCAGGCCCGAGAGCCCACCACTAGCACTGAACTGACTGGGACCAAAGACGCCATATTGACCACCATTGCTGTTGTCTTGAGCGCCTGCAGGTGGCGTGGGGGTGTGGAAGTAGGGAGATACATCGGATTGACGGAAATAGTTGGAAGCGGACTGGGGCTGTGGCTGCGCCTGCTGTGTTTGGGGCTGCTGCTGTGGTTGTTGTTGCTGTTGAGGGGGGTGCTGAAGAGTCTGAGGGGGTTGCGATGGTTGGGGTTGTTGGATTTGTGGCTGAGGTTGGGGAGGGGAAGGCTCGATGTGTGTCGGAAGGCCTTGTTGAGCGTAAGAGTGGGGAGCTTGGGTCTGGGTAGCAGACGATGTAAAGGATTGAATTGGGGAAGAGGAAGCTGGTGCCGCCGTAGTCGGTACGGAAGGTGACGAGACGGAAGTAGAGATTGGTTGAGTGGACTGGGTCTGGAAAAGTCCAGAGCCAAGAGACGTGGAAGTCGGAGGAATGTCTGCGTTGGTGGTTTGCGGTGGCGGTGAAGCGGCTTTGGCAGGAGCAGGCTCAGGCTCGGGACTAGGAAGGTGTCAATTGATGATCGACGAAGAAACCCGGAAACTTACGTTGAATCGGAAGTACCACCGAGCGAAAGACTGCCAAACTGCATGCCGACCTTTTCGATAGAGCCAAAAGAACTGGGCATGACGACACCACCTTGTTCACCGGCAATCTTGTTGTACCGTGCACTATTCCTATGTGACACTGAAGCAGGGCGCGCGTGTACTTTGGATGGAGTGGATGGAGTAGGTGTAGGAGGAGCGACTACGGGTGGAGCAGGTTCGGGGTCTTTGGGTTTCTCTGGTTCTGGTGCGATGACTTGCGGTTCAGGAGCGGGCTCTGGGGTAGGTAGGGGAGGAGCTTCGACATCAGGTTTCGACGCTGGCTCATCATCCCAAGTAGGTGGTTGAACGGTGGCAGGATCTTCCCAGCCAGCCTGTTGTTGTTGAGGTTCTGAAGAGGTAGGTTCGGGATCGGGAGTGGGTGGCCGTTCCTGCGGTTGAGCAGCAGGAGGTGGAGGTTGTGATATGGGCGCAGGGGGAGGTGGAGTAGGTTTGGGCTGGGGTCTGAAAAAAAGGTCGGAAATGATCAACGAAAGAAAAAAAAATTGCACACTTTGCTATTTGAGCCCATGATAGTTTTGAGGTGACGGGAGTTGTTTTTGGAGGCTGTTTTTGAGGAACTGGGGCAGCAATGCCATTGGAAGCGCCCCAGGCGGCATCGTTGGCAGAAGGTTCTGACCAGCTGCTGTCCTGACCGCGAGCTGGTTCTGGCTGAACCTGAACCGAGGCCGACGTAGACGGCTCTTGGTGCTCTTGAACTGGGGGAGGAGCAGGAGAAGCAGTCTGGGAAGCGCGAGCAATGTGGCCGTTGGCAGGCGCACGAGGAGGGCCGCCACGAGCACGAGGAGGGACACCGCCTCGAGTTGAACCGCCACGACCACCCCTACCTCCACCTCGACCGCCACGGAGATCACCTCTGCTGGAGACCGAGTCCTTTGTCTGGGTGGGTTTCTTGTCCTTTTTGCGAGAGACGTTGTCCCATTGTTCGACATGGCCTGCAGCGCGTGATGAACGACGAGAAAAAAAGACAAAACAACAGACATACCATCGCTGATGCGAGTAGCAGCGAGCTCGACGTCGCCGTTGGTGTCTGCGAGGAGAGACTGGAGATCTGCAGGGTGTCAGACGCGGTAAAAAAAATGGGAAAAAAAAGGACAGACCGTCGTTTGACCAGGAGGGGAAAAACTCTTGAAGCTGTCTGGCCTGAGCCTTGAACTTGGAGTGGTCTGGGGGGGCAGCAGAAGACAAGGATTTCTTGTAAGTCGTCGACATGATGGGTGAGGAGGAAGGGAAGCAAGGGGTCACGTGTCCCACTTTGACCTTGACGATGAAGGGACGACCCCCGCCCTTGGCCATTGTCGACGACGACGACGACATTAGTCTCGACAGTGATGGCGACCATTCTCCCCTCTTCTCCGACGACCTCGCTGACCTCGCCGCCCTCCGCAAGAGTGTCCAGAACAACCTCCGTCTCCGACCCATACGCTCCTCTAGCGCCCTCAAATCAAAAGTCCAGGCCGAGCTCGAAGATGCCAGTCCTTCTGTCTACTTTACCCCCAGGGAGGACATTTCTTTTGCCCGCTATCAGCGTCTTCCCCGCCCCATCTCACCTCAGTCTCTCTACACTCGTCTACTTGCAGCCAAACGCCCGCTGCTGATTGACACAAGACCTCATGCTGCCCACCATGCATTTCACATTAAATTCAGCATCAATATTGCCATTCCGTCCCTCATACTCAAGCGCGGCCGCAAACCAGGCGGTCAGGCCTTTAGTTCTCTCGACGCTCTCCGTCAGTTTGTCACTACAGACCCTGGCAAACACGCCTGGGACAGTCTCATGTCTCCAGGCGGACCCTGGGACGGCGACGTCGTCATCTACGACGAAGACATGAACGAAAAGGACAAGAACAGCATGACTATCGCCTCATGGGCTCTACTCCCTATTCTCCAGTCTCTTCTCGACGATGGAAATGCAGACTATCTACTCGGCGGAATCTCTATAGCTGGTCACCATCCAGATCTCCAGAAACTCGTCGTTTCCGGTGAAGACGAACCTGCCGTACCCCAGAAAGCAGGCGGTCTTTTCCAGCTCGACACACAGCAGCTATTTCGTCCCAAGGTCGAGATTGACCAGTCTTTGTCTGCAACCTCGACTTCCAGACCACCGCTTTCTCCATTACCTCTCATGCCAGCTGCAATGAACAACCATTCTCCGCGTTCACCATCTACCATCGTCGATGCTACCCCTTCACCTCCTCCTTCCCAAGTCTCATTCCGCCGACCACCACCTCCCGTGTCTAAACGTCCTAGTGCCCCTAATTTGCGTCGTCTAGACACCCGCAGTGCAGAGTCTCTTGATCCTGTCCCCGGCCCCTCTAAATTCAGCAAAATCGGTCTGACCGTAAACACCTCCCTTCCCCGTCCATCCGCTCGCTTAAAACCTGTAAAGAGTGCGACTCTTGCCGTACCGCCCCTCTCTATCAATACCTGGAATGGTTCCAACACCCTTCACCCTCCTTCCCCCTCTCATCTCAATTTAACGCATTCAAATCATTCTCCACCTGGCTCAGCCCGTTGGCTACCTACTTCCCCCATAAACCACCGACCTACCTCTCCCTACGCTTCTACCTCAACATCTACCTCTTCTTCCGGCTCGGATCTCTCTCATTCTGCTTCCTTTGAACGTGGCCCTAACAACCGCGATTCCATAGGAACAGCCTACTACACACCTCCGCATACACCCGCAACCCCTAAATCCTCTCACCCTGATAGCCTTCATCCCCGAGACCACCTCTACGCCGATCTTCCTCCATCACCTTCCACCGCTCGTCCAGAAGACGGCGGATCAGCATTTCCCCGTTCCCCAAGCGTCGGTAGCTTTCCACGTTCACCTTCCAACCCGGGTGGTTGGCCTCACAATCCCAACGAAGCTGATCCACGTGACTTTTCTTCGTTCTACCCTCCACCTTCCACTCTTTCCTCTGCAGGCGAAGAGGATCCTTACCCTACATTTACAATCTCTACTATCCTTCCTGGTTTCCTTTTTCTTGGTCCGGAACCTACATCATGGGAACACGTAGCCGACCTCAAAAAATTAGGTGTAAAACGAATCGTTAATCTCGCTGCCGAATGTGGTCCAGACGATTGGGGACTGGGATTAGCTAAAAAAGACTCGAATGAAAACGTTGGGTTTGAAAAATACGTCAAAATCGCTATGCGAGACACTGTTGAAGAAGAGGGCGTAGCCAAAGGTGTCAAGCAAGTCTGCGAGATTCTTGGTCAGTCCAACACTTTAATATATATATACATGTCGCTGACTTGTCGCAGATGACGCCCGTCTACACTCTTCACCTACCTACGTCCACTGCAAAGCCGGAAAGTCTCGTTCCGTCACGGCCGTCATGGCCTATCTCATTCATGCCAACCACTGGACACTCTCTCGTGCCTATGCGTTCGTTCTCGAACGTCGAAAAGGCATCTCTCCAAACATTGGTTTCGTTTCTGAACTCATGAACTTCGAGGAACAAGAACTAGGTGGCAAAAGCGTCGGCGTGCATATCAATCGTGGACAAGGCGGAGGCGCACAGCCGAGTGCACCGTCGCATATGGATGGAGAAGGGAAAGAAGGCGGTTATGCCATGGCAGCTGGGAACAGGCGAGGTGGACATGTTCGCGAGTCTTTACCTCCTACGTTTGTGCATACACATTCCATTGGCTCTCCTTCCCTTTCTGGGACCCACGCTGAATCTGGAACCATCTCTGCAGGGCCGGACGGCTCGACAGAAGAATGGGAACGCGAGAGAGAGAAGATGCGTGTCATGGGTGATTTGGGTCAGGAGATGGAGATCAAGGATGCCAGTGGGAGATACAGACACGCGAGGAGAGCACCAGTGGATGAGACGACATTGCAGCCGATGAGGAGAGTGAGCAAAGCTGGGTTGGAGAGCGGAGAATGGGGTGACGGTTGAGTGTGATTTTTTCTTTCTGGACGCAGGACTAAGTTATGATATACTTACTCGGTATCTAATTATTGGTTCTTCATCATACATACACATATCATCTCATCATTCGCTTCTATACCCCTGTAGCAAAAACTTGCAAAACTCTCAAAAATATACAAAACATTCTCATGAGATCAATGGATTAACATGCCTACATGGAACATAAAAGTGGTAGAGGATACAAGCATGGTAAAGAATTTTGGTGGACATCTACACGACTGTACCTGCGTTTGATGCGATACGCGGCCAGAGATCTGCCTATACGAGAGTGAGAGCAAGCAAGTGAAACCAGACTAGGGCACGCACGCATTCTTTTGCCACGGGACCAGTAATAGCAGAGCCCTTCATTTCACCCTTGGGGTTGACAATGACACCGGCGTTGTCCTTGAAAATGTCGGAACAAATACGAGCAGAATCTCATAGGCCTACTCACCTCAAAGTGAAGGAAAACACCGTCCCTCCTCCTCCAGGCCTTTCTCTGGCGGACAATGATAGCCGGCATGGCTAAACCGATATCAGCGTCTCTTCCTACAAAAACATGTCCACTCACTCTTTTTCCTCAACTCGGGCTTTCCCTTTTTCACCGAAGCAACAACCATGTCACCCACACCAGCATCCGGAAGCCTGTTCAAGTGTGCACCGAAACCATAGGGCTCGATCAGGAAAAGAGACTTTGCGCCAGAGTTGTCGCAGCAGTTGATGACGGCACCGACGGGGAGACCGAGGGTCAGACGGAATTTGGTTCCAGAGGCGGGGGCTACAAAAAGATGAGAGCCGTGTAGAACGACGAGCACGACGAGCACGAACCGGGCTTGGACATTTTCTAGATCTTGAGGAGGATTTGGAGGGACAGTTCTGTCGATACCCAAAACAAGGTTCATCAACTGTATAGTTTGGCTCGGCATCTTCCGGCACATACTAGTGATACATAACAACGCGAAAGCAACAAGTGAATACACTACAGTGTCCCGTATTACCCAGCTTTACTGGCACTTCTACCTCTCACATTAAGTGAAATAGTCCCTGCACCCGACCCCGAACCCGTTTTCGACGACCCACTCGCACTCGTGTTCCCTCTAGCTGCGGCCCGACCCCGAATAGTATTCCCCAGTGGAACCCAATAGTATTTTTGTTCATAGTCCCATGTAGCGTACAACCTCGCATCAGGCAACACGGCCGATGTAGCAGCTTCTTTGGGTGCAACTCCATTGACCTGCCCATCTTTTTTCGCGCCTGCTCCAGACGGATTATTCGCATCTGCAGGCGGATTCGCATTCCACGGTGCTGGAACACCATTGCCATATGTCAATGGTTTATTGTCCCGAGAAAGCACCCCAGGATGACTGAGTCGACTTGTACGAGACAGAATAGCAGGCTGACAAGCGAATCAGTATAACATCCAACGACAGTGTAAATATAGAACGTACATGAAGAACATGCCGCGCAAGGTCCGGTATTCGAGAGCCTTGCTGATTAACAACTTGCGATAATCGCTCGCTCGTAGCAACAGACCGCGGTTGTGCTGTAGGATACTTGAAATCCTTGTTCTTATCCTTGGAATCCAATGCTGGATTGTCGCCCAGTTGGACAGGAAAGGTGGGCCCGATCGGTGCCACACGAGGCTGATTCGGGGACACGGAAGAGTATAGTGTATCAGGAACATCCCATCTCGATGCTGTTTGAGTCAGGCCCAGTAGAGCCATGGCAACTTTATGCCGTTGGGGATTACCCAAGTTGGCATTGGGAGGCGGAGGGTGAGTGAGGATGTGGTGGTACGCTGCGATGAAGCTCTGTTCTGTCTGGGGTGTTTGCCAGCGCGTAGTACGGGATGATGTGTTGCTGGGAGGTGCCGAAGGTAAATGCCATTCGGGAACAGATGAAAGGGAGGATTGAGAATAAGGAACCTGGACAAAGTAGTCGGACGCAGCAGCAGAAGAGGTCGAAGCAAGCGTCTGTGTTTGTGTCTCGGTTGGAAGCGTAGGTGGCTTATCTACTTTGGCAGCTTCTACCGGTACTGGTGGAGGTTCAGTGGGAGGAATGTGAGGAGAAGTCGATGCGGGGGCAGGCGCTTCTTGTGTAGTAGGGAAAGGTGGTAAGAAATCGGGAACATGTGGAGGCGGTGACCAATCCAACGTCCGATGTAGTTTCCTTTCAGGTGTAGACGGTGGGGACAATGGCAAAGAAGGCATGTTGGATCGCGGAGGATCGCGTTTGTGCATATTCGAGTCGTCGATTGAGGATTCCACAGGATCGACATCCATGGCGTCGGGATCCCTTTGCAGCTGAGCGAAAACCTCATTTTCTTCCTCCTCCTCTTCCTCGTCGCCGTCGCCATCTTCTTCTTCGTCCTCCAATTCATCAGGTACTGGTGCATAGTGTAACGGGATGGTATCATCGTGATCCGCCCGCAAACCATCCGAGAGTTGCGCTGCAAAGGATTTGGACCAGACCCATGCTCTGAGAATACGATATACTGACCTCGGAATTCGGCCAGGTCCTCTGCTCTCCTTGCAGTTTTGAACGCGTATCGTCTGAGTTCAGCGCCCTCGGTAGACCCGTATTCATGAAGCTCATCAAGGGTGACACCGAGCTCCTCGAGAGCAGACACGGCATCCCTAGCATTTAGACGTGTTCTGCCAGCATGTTGCGCGTACTTTGCACAAGTTGAAGAAACAAGGGTGAGATACCGCGAAAGAAAGTCGGTGAGAACGAGAGCAGCCTGGGATGATGAACGAGAAAAGTTGTGAGCATGAAGTGTCCTGTGAATGACCGATTCCAGCAGCTTTTGTGCACCGCTGTCCATCACCGTAGACGACGTCGAGGTCGAGACGACCGCCTTGTAAAGTGTCCCACGATAAGCACATGACCAATTACACCCCTTTCTCGAACAATGTGCGGTCGCTTTGCCCTCCATCTGCTGGTTGGTGTATCCAAATGCTTTGCTGAACAATGCTGAGACTACAGACAGCATGAAGAAATTCAGGATCTAGAAGGCTACGATGTCAACATTGGCGAATGGATCGACCAGCGAGATTTTGTCCCCAGATATAACATTGCACCTCGCACCCAGGCTCCAGTCATCCGGCGGCGACACCCAGGAGCAGATGACCTAGTAATCCAATCTATGAAATGGGGTCTTGTTCCTCACTGGAGCAAGTACGAGGACAAGACACTGAGCACCACAAACGCGCGTTCTGAAAATTTGGCCGAGGGTGGAGGGATGTGGAATAGTATCAAAGGAAAGAAAAGATGTGCTGTTGTCTGCGAGGGGCAAGTTTCTATTAGGACCTTTTCGGCGACATCTCACAGTAGATTAGGTATTACGAATGGTTAACAAAGGGAAAAGACAAACTACCCCATTTTACAAAGCACAAATCCGGACGTCTGATGCTCATGGCTGGACTGTACGACTCTGTCGTCCTAGAGGGTATGTCTTTTTTCTCTTCTGGTCCGTCGTCTACATCGCCTCGTAGGTCAAACCGAGCCACTCTGGTCTTTTACAATCGTTACAACTGCCGCTTCCAAAGATTTTGCTTGGCTTCACGACCGACAACCCGTAATCCTCAGCACGAAAGAAGCCCTCGACAAATGGCTCGACACTTCTTCGCAAAAGTGGACCTCCGAGCTAGGGAAATTTGTCTCTCAGTCATATCACGATGCCAATTCTCCCCTCGAGTGGTACGTTGATGCCTTATTCACGCTCCTCAGTAATTCATATTTACACAGCTACCAAGTCCCAAAAGAAGTCGGCAAAGTCGGTACAGAATCTTCCACCTTTATCCAACCCATCTCTGAACGGAAAGATGGTATCCAAGCTATGTTTTTAAAACAAAAATCCCAAAAAGTAGCATCTTCATCAAGTTCTAGCCCTAAAAATGTGCAGAACAAGCGCAAACGAGAGGAATCTTCCGCAAAAGGGCCCGTCAAAGTGGAATCCAGTGACGATGAGATTGAAATCATCGAAAAGCCTTCGCCGCCGAAGAGACCCAAGGTTGAGAGTACTCCGAAGGTAAACATGAATTCTTCCGGTCATTTTTGTCGCTAATATCGAGTATATCTACAGTCAAAATCCCTTACCTTTTCTCGTCACTTCTAAGTTTCTTTTCGCCGTCCAGAAACCCGCGAAAACAAAGACACCCACGAGCAATCAGAGCATCACCTCGTTCTTTTCGAAACCTTAGCCCTATCAATATTATTTTCTACTGACGATATCTTTGTCTGGATCTTTGTATATATCTCATCATCTACCGGTGTACATGTATATTACGTCACGTTTCTCTTTATACATAAGTATCTGGAAGCTCATGCGTGTGAACTTGAAGCCCCTCAGTAATAACCACTACGATAGCTGAGTAGCTCTTAGTTTCACTCTTTCTTGCGACACTTCAAAGAATCTGGTGATCATCTGCTCCACTTCAAACACAGGAACCATTGTAAAACAGAATATCCAAGCTGTGATGATCTCCTTGGACGAAGAAGTCCGACTCTACACAACCAATGCCGAGCGAGAGAAAGTGCAGACTCGGGCAACACTATTCGGAATTGTCACTGCAATACACTATCTAGAAGCAGCGTATCTGAGGGATGCAGTCAGTGCTGCCGAGTGAGTATGTATTCCTCTCTGACATAACTAAAACTGACATCCACTATCACTTTCAACCCGGTCGTGAACTGCATCTGTGTACTTTTGAAAAAGAGATATTCGGCAGCATGCACGAGACTGTTATCACAATACAAGACGATGATGAAGCTCGTAGGGGATGAAGTGACGAGTATTGAAGATTTTATGAAGAGGTATAGGGTGCGTCTGCCTCGAATTATTTGACTACGAATAACATCTTTACGATCTATACAGATGGACTTTCCTGCTGCACTCCAACGCATCAAAGTCGGTGTACCCGCTACTGTCGAGCACCCCGCAGAGTCAAGTATTGGCTCAGGACCAGAAGGTGCCAAGTGGGTTGCAGAAACTACACAGGTGCTTTCAACGATATTTACCATTCAACTCAACAATAACCCTGTCTTCTTACGCAGGCTTTTATAACATTCTTAGATGCCCTCAAACTCAACTTTCGCGCCAAGGATCAGTTACATCCTCTGTTACAAGAACTCGTTACGGGCTATGCACGTTTTCCTGCTTCAAAAGAGTGGGAAGGACGAAGTAAACTTGTTGGATGGTTAATTACACTTAACGGAATGAAGGCTAGCGAGGAATTGGGTAGTGAGCAGACGAGGCAGGTATGTAGTCCTACGTCACCCGGATTGCTCTTCCGTGGCTTACATTTCCGTCTCCAGCTAACTTTTGATGTCGAGAATGCTTATAGCGAGTTCTTCAGAAGCCTGAGCGGAGAAGATAAAAAATGAAGATATTTCCCCTCTTTGTGCTCGTATTGTATGCGTCGTGGTCTAATGCAGATCAATCAAATGGGGTTACGTATAGCTCTGGTGAATGAAACTCTAGCTGTCTCACTACACTTGGCTCAAATGCGTATACCGAGATATTTCAGACCTATGCACCTAGTCAAGTTCCTTGACGAAACGAACACTCATTGATTTTCAAGGCCTTCATCATCCCAAAATAAACTTTGCAGAGGCGTACCTATCAAAATTGCAGCTTAGCAACGGTTCTGACTCACTGTATACATTCTTAAGAAAGCTTTCTGAATGAATTCGTTCAATACGCAGTCTTGACGCATTGCCCTGTTTTAAGGAGTCGATGTCGCAATTCGAAAGTGAGCTAGTGTCTGCATTCATCCACAGCTCTTTGATTCACAAAACGACGCTTTGAGTCACTCTAGATGCAAGTATCTCGTAGTCAGGTTTCTAAGAATACAAGCACTGCATAACTTCAGGAACTGCACTGTATTTTACTCCGACAACCAATTCTATACTTTGTGCCTATGGGCTGTGGGTTGTGCTTCTATACTTTGTGCATGTGAGTCATGTTGTGTATATAACTTCGCAATGGCATTCTGCATCTTGTCAGAACTCGGATGGTTTTGATCTCGGGATATTCAAGGTACGTCTCCATTTGTCGATTCAAGCCAGCTCTCCTCTCACAGTGACTTTGGTAAAATAAGAATTGTAGACCTTCCAATCGACACGTTAGTTTTCACTGATATATCTAAACCAGTGGAGATTCTTCCTCGTTCCCCAACCATTGCAGAGACCGAAGGATCCGATGATGAGGATACTGTCCTCGATAACGACTTCGTTCATTCTAGGGATCTTCGTGGACAAGCACTCTGGATTATTCCATCCACTTACCCTTACTCCAATGACAGCTGGAACTGTTCCACTTTTTCCATTGACAATGACGATATCTTTTCGTATTTTGACATCTTTATTCTGCCCGACAACAAAAGTCCTATTCACAATCCTACACGTTATTCTTCTCATCGTTTTTTCTACGCTGAAAAGGACGCGATAATACCTATGGTTAACCCAACATCTCCAAGACTTATGGCCTCCATAAACATCTGTCCACGTCGTCTCGTTGATACGCACACTCTCAAAATTGTCGAATTTAACGAGTACTTCGACATCCCCCCTTACGCCATCCTTTCTCACAGGTGGGGCAAAGGAGACGAAGTGGTTTACGATGAATTTATCTTCAAGAGAAGACCAAATTGAAGTTGGGCTATCAGAAAATAGAAGCCGCCTGCCGGCAAGCCCGCGAGGACGGCATTCGCTATATCTGGGTCGATACGTGCTGCATTAAGCAAGGCAGCCACGATGACGTTACGGCAAGTATCACCTCGATGTATGGGTATTACCAAAATGCGGAAGTCTGTTATGCGTACCTAGTCGATCACGAACGCGAGGACCACCAAGATTTCCACCTCAGCGAATGGTTCGAGCGTGGGTGGACGTTGCAAGAACTCCTCGCACCTCGAACAGTCCTCTTTTTCAATAAATCCTGGAAGAATATTGGGGACAAGCACGAGTTGCGAGACCATATACGTTGGCAAACTACCATTCCCCTTACTGTTCTGTCGGGGGAGCAATCTATCGAAGATGTTGACGTACTGACTCGAATGTGCTGGGCTACATGGAGGAATACGACGAAACCACAAGATGAGGCTTATTGCCTTCAGGGACTCTTGGGCGTTTCAGTTGAGCCGGATTACAAAGAGGAGTGGTGGACTTCATTCAACAGACTAGGAAAAGCACTATTCAACACTCACCCAGAGCTTATGAAGAAACTTGGAGTCAACGACGAATTATTTTGCCATGACTTATTTTGGGAACTACTCTGGAAAAGGTTTCTGGACACTCGGGACGAAATGTTCGTCCAGACGAAGTTTTACATGGTGTAGAAAGTTGAGGGAGAAAGGTAAATGTGACCTGCAAGCCCCTTTCAGAGCCATCCTGATGATTTATGCTAGACCTTTCGTTTGCTCTACTGCTGCAATTCAAGGCACCACTCCAGACCGCGTGTTTTCGCAGATAATGAGCGAGTCCTCCAGAAACCATTTCGGTGAGCGATTCTGAGGTATGCCTCTGAAAGGTTCTCCTGAGAAAGCTGAGAGTGGGAGGACATGAACAAAGCAAACGGGGTTGATGGATGAGAGGACGGGCTACAGACGCAAGTAATGAAGACAGTCATGTAACACGCTTGAAAGACATACTTCCGCTGCCAGTGGAGAGGGGATTCGTTTTCACAGGCCGAGTCCATTGGCAATACCATCAGTTAGTACACCAAAAAAGGTCCAGAGATTACTTGAAAATCGTCCTCTAAGCCGAATGATCCAAGACCAGCAGATCAGTTCACCCATACCAGTAATCACCAGCGTTACTTGTCTTACCTTCCTCTTCGGGCATCGGTCTCCCTCCTCTCGCCTTGTAACTAGCCTCGTGCGGTCTGTAAAAAAAGTTTAATTCGTTGTTTATCTTGATCTCGTACCCAGCCGGTGGGTAGCTAAGCAAACAAGTCAGGTACGGATTGCCTTGTACTTACATATAATACCTGACTGCACGTCTTAAAATTCCTCTACATCTTATAAGGTAGTGAATAAAGATACGGTTAGCATGAATAGTCAAAGTTTATGATAGAGTTACCTACATATAATGAATGTTGCAACGAGGCTTTTCAGATCTACGGTGTAAAAAGTCTCCTTCGTCCAAGGTTGTCAATGCTGATGCGAAGTCGACGACGCCGGAAGGAGAAATGTTGTCATAGGTCCAGCTGAGATCGGTTTGAGGGTTTAGGCCGGCTGTTTTGTTCAGTTTTGGAAGAGCTGAAGCCGAGACTGTGACAGTGGGAGGGAGCGAGTATTACTTGAAAAGCTTGCGCAAATACTGGGGCTGCGGGATTGCATGAACACGACAATACGGCCGCGGACTGCTTGACAGGAGTCATTTTGGAAGTGTGGCACGGTTTGGAGTATAACTAGCATTATAGTGGGGTAAATGCAGTATATGTAAAAGCGGCTAGTCGTGGGGTCGCTGTAGAAGTTAGCACGAATCTTATACAATATAGACTTGGACGCCGGACACATAGAATGCTTTTGATAAAGGGCTGGGTGACATCCATAAGATTCTTATTTTGAGTTTGAGCAAAGAGACCATTAGCGTTCATCCGGCAAGGATTGGAATATTGAGCGAGGTCTGCAGGTCTGAAGCCAAAAAAACTTCGGAAAGCAGTGGAAGATAGGAAAGATAACTTTTTCGCGCACATTCTCTCAACAAAGAGCACCTTGCACAAAGAACACCGTACCTTTTCCTTCTTGTTTTTCGGACTATCTTTGCAGTAAAAAATGAATGGCCAATGTGCGAGATTGTACTTGTGAGTTCAATGGAGTGTCGAACGCGTCGAAGAAAGAGTCAAGAAGAGCATCTTGCAATTGGAACGAAGACAGTACTCATCAGAATCTTTGCCTCTTCATCGCTGGATGATGCAGAGTGCTAGGGAATCAAAGCCCATCTCTGAACGAGTGATAATCAGCCTCGCATGCTCTGTTGAAATTGCAAGTTGTCAATGACCAGGAACATGATCACAATCATCACTTACTAGGTACCAATGTCCCCGAGCTCTGTCAAAATTTCCTGGATTCTCATGTCTTTTCATTTGCCGAAGAATCCTCAAGTTTATAGCAATCATTTCAGTCTTGTTTGCGCGACAGAACACTAGGGGCTGGGGGAGAAGACTAGCACCTTGCTGAGAAATTTGGTGGGGGCAAAACTGAGTGACAAACACATCTGCATTGGATTTATGGTACAAGATAAAATAGAACAGCAAATGCAACCAAGATACAAATGAGCCAAGATTATTCCTGAGCAACAAACGGATTCGCAATTTCTTCTGAACCATCTACAGGACTCAGAAGGATTATTGTTGGCCCACGCAATACAACCAAACCCAGTGACCGCTTATACGGCTGTGGTTCTGTAGCACGTTAAGCACTAGTGCAAGTATAGGAAGGGCGTACAGACCTTGGAACTCTTCTTCAACCTCATCTAGTACTAGGTTCAGTAGCTGATCATATCCCTTCAGAATGCCAGTTACTGGCAACAGGTGAGAAGTAGGCAGAAACAAAAGGCAAAGCATCATGTACCTTCTCTTCCCCCCGTGAATTTGACTCGAATTCTCTCGTTAGCATACTTGGAAAGGTCGAGGATTGCCTCGCGTTTAGGTTTGTCGGTTGAAGGTTGTGATATGTGACCACCTCGTCCTCTGGAGCTCATAGGACCTCCACGGCCTCCACGAGCTGAGCCACGACCCTAGGGAATGAGTTTATACGTTAGCTGAAAGAAAGGAGAGGAGATACCAACCCGATCAGCCATGATTTTAAGGAATTCTTTGCTAGTTGTTCCTGGGACGCGTCCTTCTGACCGTGTCAAAATACACAGCTCCTGACTCGACGAGGGACAAAAGGTGTAGAAGCGCGGAGAACAGAATAGGTGGATAATAAGACTGCTTTGTTGATTGTTGAAGTAAAAGAATAAGAAGGCAGACAGAGACGCGGTTGGAGGAGTGAAAAACACTGAAAAATAAGCCTTGTTGCCCACCACCACCTTGATTGACCTCATTCTTTCCCCTCATTTTCTTTCAACGTCTGTTCAGCTCTCTCTCCAGAGTCTTTCCTAGACATCGGCTTATATCTCCCCTTAATATTCTCAACAGGCCCGCCACAATACCCTAGTCGACAATGAACGCAACCGAGCTCCTCGCCAATACTTTATCGCCCGGTATGCCACCTTCTCTGCGCGCCGCAAACCACTCAGAGACACTCACTGCTATTCTTTCCAACTCGAACAGATACGAATACGCGTCAGCTTGCCACTGAAAAGCTCGAGAATGCGTCGCGAGAAAGCTATGTGTGTGCCCTTTTCATTTCTTGTCCTGCTCTCGATGATGTGCTCAATCCTCTTTCCTTCGTTCTTTTCCATGACATTTCTAGCCGGAGTATATGTTGATGCTCTCGTCGGTGTTGGTAGATGAGAATTCACCTGTACATGTTCGAAATGCTGCTGGCCTCGCTCTGAAGAACGCACTAAGTGCACGAGTGCGTCGATCAGATCATCATCGTTTTCCATTACATGCTGGGCTGATGTTCTTTATCTACAATTTTAGGACCCTCTACGACAAGCAGAGTACTCTAATAGATGGCTGAATCTTAACAACGATGCAAAGAATAAAATCAAGCAAGAGTCGCTGATGACGCTTGGTTCGGCTAACGCAAAGGCCGGAACATTCGCTGCTCAGGTGGTTGCCGCCATCGCTGCAGTAGAGCTCCCCAATGGCCAATGGGACAATTTAATTGAGATTCTCCTAGGCTTTGTTAACAACCAACCCAACACCAACCTCAAGATTGCGACCCTTCAGACCATTGGCTTCATCTGCGAATCTATAGTGAGTCTTATGATGAATTGCTCAAGTCGTACGGATCTAACGTGGGCATGTGCAGAAACCAGATATCCTGGCGCTTCGCTCCAATGAGATTTTAACTGCTGTTATTCATGGAGCCCGAAAAGAAGAAACTTCTTCGGAAGTCCAACTCGCTGCAATCCATGCATTGTTCAACTCTCTCGAGTTTGTGCGCGACAACTTTGATAGAGAGGTGAGTCACAAACGCAGTTCGCAATTGATCTGCTGTACTCAATCCTGCCGCAGGGCGAGAGGAATTACATCATGCAGGTCGTTTGCGAAGCCACTCAGAACTCGACAGTTCAAGTGCAAGTCGGGGCCTTTGAGTGTCTGGTAAGGATCATGGATCTTTACTACGATAAGATGGCCTTGTACATGGAACAAGCACTCTTCGGGGTATGTACATTGACTTCGTCATACCATTGCGTAGTTGACGTTTTATCAGCTTACGGTTGTTGGAATGAAACACCCTGACGAAAAAGTTGCCTTACAAGCAGTTGAATTCTGGTCCACCGTCTGCGAAGAGGAAGTCGAATTGGCCCTAGAAGCGCAAGAGGTAAATTTTCTCGTCCGTGTTCTCAACCACTTTCTTATCTGTCTCCGTTAGGCTCAAGATTATGGTGAAATGCCTGAACGTGAATCAAAGTACTTTGCCAAAATTGCTTTGCCAGAGATTGTCCCAGTCCTCCTTATGTTGCTTACGAAGCAAGAGGAAGACGCTGATGAGGACGAATGGAATGTGTCCATGGCCGCTGGAACATGTCTAAGTCTTCTAGCAGGTGCCGTCGGAGATGCAATCGTCCCTGCAGTCATCCCCTTCATTGAGGCTCACATCAAGTCGGAAGATTGGCATTATCGTGAAGCAGCCGTCATGACATTTGGCTCTATTCTTGAGGGACCCGATCCTTCAGTGCTTACTCCTCTCGCTGAACAGGCTCTTCCTCTTCTCATCAACATGATGGCTGACAATAACATCCATGTCAAGGACACCACCGCTTGGACCTTGGGCCGAATTTGCGATATTCTTATCTCTGTCATCAAACCCGACGTGCATCTTCATCCTTTGATTTCTGCTCTAGTTAATGGACTGTCCGACAGTCCGCGCATCGTTGTTAACTGCTGCTGGGCACTGATGAATTTGGCTGACCAATACGGGCTTTACTACAACGAAGACGACACTGACACAGCTCAAAATGGACCCTTGTCTCCTTACTACGAGGGTGTCGTATCTGCCTTGCTGCGTGTCACGGAAAGGTAAGCAATAATAGCTCGACTGATGTCAAGCTTTTTTTGACAAATTTATTCAGTTCGAGCAACGAGGCCAATTACCGGACAGCCGCCTATGAGGCGATTACTTCGTTCCTCACGCATGCTACGGCCGATGCCATCCCTGTCGTTCAAAATACAATAATGACCATTCTCCAGAGAATGGAGCATCTCCTTAGTATCCAGGTGTGTCTATTTCCGAAATTCGCGACTTTTTCTTAATTGTATCCCTTTTTAGAACCAAATTGTTGGTGTTGATGACCGTAACAACTGGAATGAACTCCAGAGCAACTTCTGCTCGGTAATCATCGTAAGTAAAGTGTGTCGCCTATCGGAGCACCGAGTCTGACTCGAATGATCATTGCAGTGCGTCATTCGTAAACTAGGCGCCGGCATCCAGCCATTGGCCGACCGTATCATGACCCTCATTCTTCAACTGATTCAATCTGCCGGAAAAACCTCAACCGTTCTCGAAGATGCTTTCCTCGTTGTTGGCTCCCTCGCTTCTGGTTAGTATGCTTGACTGTATCTCCAAATCAATTCCTCATTGGCTTTCGTAGCTCTGGAATCTGGCTTCTCGCCTTATATCAACGCTTTCTTGCCTTTCTTGTACCCGGCCCTCAAGGCGCATGAAGACACTCAACTCTGTACTGTCGCAGTCGGCATCATCGGCGATATCTCTCGGGCTCTCGGCGAACAAAGTGCACAATATGCTAATCCGTTCATGACCGTGCTTTTGGAGAACTTGCAAAGCGAGATCCTCAACCGAAACGTTAAGATCGTCATTCTTTCATGCTTTGGAGACATTGCTCTGGCTATCGGAACCGGCTTCGAGCCTTATCTTGAGACTACCATGAATGTGCTGAGACAGGCGGGTGCCGTCGAGCCCAACCCTGTAGGTGATCTCGTGCTGACGGAAATTTAGATCTGACCTTTTTTGCATTAGCTTGACTTTGACCTTGTCGACTATGTATCTCAGCTTCGTGAGGGTATTTTGGAGGCATACACCGGTATCGTTACAGGTTTCAAGAACACTGAAAAAGGTGTGTTTTTTTTTCTACCTTGAATTTGCTAGCTGAAATCTTTTGCAGTCAACCTTTTGGTGCCGTACACACAGAGCATTCTCGAGCTCATTCAACGTTGTTTGGCCGATGACGAAAGGACAGACTCCCTAATGAAGCTTTGCTACGGGCTTCTCGGTGACCTTGCAGACGCCCTTTCTAATGGTCAAATCAAGCAATTTCTGTTGCAACCATGGGTTGCTCAAGAGCTCAAAGCACGGCAACGAATGTCTCCAGACTGCAAAAAGACCATGAGATGGGCTCGCGAGGTTTGTCTCTACGTCGTCGATACCTTGACCTCCGCTAACTATGTTCTTTTAGATGGTGAAGAATGCCACCGCATAGACAATCTTTCTTTGATGCTGTTTTCTTATGTTTTTACGTTTCCTTCCATTCATTCACTTGCATGCAATCAGTTATTCTCATTACTCGACGACGGCCTCTCAAGGAGGCACAAGGCATCTACATATATTAGTTATGATCTGCATGTATTAGAAGGCGGCTACTCTTTTTTTTTTTTACATTCCTGTTTGGTCTACATGTCCCAGCCTGCCACACCCGTACTCTACTCACGTCGCGCAAAAGTCTTTGGCCACTGTTTTCGTTTTGGTTTTACCTGCCCCAATCCTGTATCTCTTATTCACTTCTATACGTTTAACGAGCTCCTTTTTCTTTCCCATTCATTCTCGTGTTGTGATCAATCCTTTGCAATCGAAATGCCGACACGCATCATCGGGCGATCTAGATGTAATATCCCTTTCATTTTTGTAATATCTGTAGCCATAAGTAAGTAGACACGCTCTCTTTCCGAATCACTAAAATAAATCAAACAGCGACCACAAAAATTTGCAACTTTGGATACAATTGATCGACCTCGAAGAATATGTGTACATCTCGATGCTACAAACAAACTAGGCATACAATCTCTTTGTGTATGAATTCAAGCCATGTACTCCGCCTTCAATCTGCGCAGAAGCCGTGCGAAGCTCAAAGCGCACTTTGCCTGCGGCAACACCTTTTCCAAGTTCTGACACGCTCTTTACACCGATATCTTGGAGTGAGTGCTGCACACCAGCGTACAAGTATGGAACAAACGCCTTGACGCTACCCTTGTCTTGAACATCTCCAGAAACACCCTGAGCAACCTTGACAGTGCTGCTCTCTGAAAAGTATCTTGAAGTCGCAGCATTGTCGAGGGTAGTGGCCTTTTTAGGTGCAGGGTATTTGCTCGATCCCAACTGAGGGTTGACATTGACTTTGGCGTTTGAAATGCCTGGTTTACCCTGCTCCATGGCCTCGAGACTACCCATACCACGGTAGGCTTTAACACGCTTGCCTTCGTGATAAAAGTATTCACCAGGAGATTCTTCTGTTCCAGCGAGCAGACCTCCCATCATGACTGCACCTGCACCCAGCGCAAGAGCCTTGACGATATGACCGACGTTGCTGATACCGCCATCGGCGATGACAGGAACGCCAAACTGGTTAGCAAACTCTGCAACGGCATAGACAGCTGTAGCCTGGGGACGACCTACGGCCATGACCTCCTGGGTTATACAGATGGATCCTGAACCCATACCGACACGCAGACCATCGGCACCAGCAGCAATGAGAGAAGCTGCCTGTTCGCGAGTGACGACGTTGCCGGCGATGACTTCGAGTTTGGGATACTCATCTTTGATATGCTTGATCATGTCGAGCTGGTAGACCGAGTTTCCTTGAGAAGAGTCGAGGATGACAATGTCGAGACCAGCATCGACAAGGAGAGCAAGACGTTGACGGTCAGAGGGACGGGTACCGATCGCAGCAGCAGCGTAAAGCTGCTTCGTCTGAGGGTTTTTGGAAGCGAGGGGATAAGACTGATTTTTGAGGAGATCGGAACGAGCGAGGAGGGAGACAAGGTTGCCTTTGGCATCGACGATGGGAAGTTTTCCCTTTTTCGAGTCGCGAAGAATGTCATTAGCCTCGAGGAGAGTGATACCCTGAGGGGCAGTCACGAGCTCCGAGACCATGACTTGTGAGAGGGGAGTAGAAGGATCGCGGAACTGGACATCACGGGAAGTGACAATACCAACAAGTTTACCGCCGACAGCACCGTTATCTGTAGAACAGGTAGACGTAAGTACAAATTCGATATAAACATGAGGTAAGGGGCAAGTCAGAACAAGAAAACAAAAAAGTCTCCGCAGATCACGCAAAAAAGCGTTGCTCGGAAGAACGAAGGTTATGAAAGGAATGTGTCATCACGAAGATCGATAACAGAAACGTAAACAGACCTGTGATAGGAATACCACAAAAACCGAGACGAGCCTTGATGTCCAAGACATCTTCAACGGTATGAGAAGGCGACAAGACGACGGGGTCGCTGATGAAACCGTTTTCATGTCGTTTCACGGCTCGGACCATGGCAGCCTGACTCTCCGCTGGTTGGTTGTGGTGAATGACACCGATACCTCCAAGGAGCTGGGCCGGACCATGAGTCGATGGCAGAGCAAAGATAAACGGTCAACATACAGCGAGGGCGATGGCCATGTCAGTTTCTGTGACAGTGTCCATAGGACTACTCATAAAGGGAGTCTTGAGGACGACATTGCGGGTAATGCGACTCTCGGTCAAGACATCGGAGGCAGGAAAGTCGATTTTTCCTGGCAAAAGTAAAAAGTCATTGTAGGTGAGACCGCCATGGACTGTCGAGTCCATAAGCTCTTTTACGGAGAGGCCATCTGAGCGGGAGTAGGACTTGAGGTAGTCAAGAGCAGAGGAAGGGTCGAGGGACATGCGGGCAGATTAGCCAAAAAAAAAAATAATCGAGCCTGTGGTTTTTATAGGCGGATCTGTTTGGATGGCCAAATAGAAATGAAAGTTGGTTAGACATGGACTCTGACCACCGCAAACCTGTCGTTCGCAAGCGTTCCTTTGGAAAATACCCAAAAAACATTGATTCTCCAGCTTACGATGCCTCAGAAGAGGACAACGATCCCCTCACCGACGACGCTGCTTCTGCTATCTCCATACCCGCTCCAATCAAAGCCAGATCTCTTCAAAAACCCTCCTCTGTTCCTCGTCCTATCGCCGCAAGACACCATCTTGCTGCAGCCATCGTCTCAGACTCGGACGGCGTAGATTCTCCTACTTACGATGGCGACATCGAGTCCAGTACTACTGCAGGCCCTGATCCCCATCCATCTCAGGGTCACCACCACCATTCTTCATCTACTTCGACTCTCAATACTCCCGTAACTCCTTCAGCTGAAACTCCCGTTACTCAATCACTTCGTACCGATCCTTTTATTGGCCAATCTGCACACTCGTCCGGTACTTCTTCACCCGCTACTCCAAGCGAACCCGCCGTCCCAGCTGCTATCGAACGCGCCTTCAACCCAGCTGCCCTGACACCAGAAGACATCCAGGAGTTTGTCGCTAAAGCTATCCACGGCGAGACATGGCGCAAATACAAAATCAACGAGCCTCCAAAAGATAGACCAATTCGTGTATATGCAGATGGTATGTATTCTTAGCCTCCATGTTCGTCTCAAATTCAATCCATCAACAGGGGTTTACGATCTCTTTCATTTCGGGTAAGTTGATTACCTGCTTCCCAACTACATGCACCCATCTGCATTCCACCAGTCATGCTTTACAACTCCGCCAGGCAAAGCTTTCGTTTCATTCCGTCTACCTTCTCGTTGGTGTCTGCTCGGATGAGCTCGTTAAAAAACACAAGACACGCACAGTCATGACACACGCCGAGAGGTATGTCTTGTAATGTCTTGTCGCGTAGACCGAAAACTAATACATCCATAGACTAGAAGCTGCTCGCCACTGTAGATGGGTCGATCAGGTCGTACCCGAAGCACCCTGGGTCATTGACCAAGCCTTTCTGGACAAATATCAGATCGATTACGTTGCGCACGACGAAGATCCGTACGCTGCAGAAGGTCACGACGACGTTTACACGTTTGTCAAGCAACAAGGTACGCATCTTGAATCCGTTATTGCACCTACCCTAATGCCATTGCTATGTTCAGGCAAATTCATTCCAACTCGTCGTACCCCCGGCGTTTCCACTTCTGAACTGCTCGAACGCATCGTCTCTGGGTACCGGCGTCGCGATTTCGACGAAAAACTCACCAAAATGGGGCACGCAGAGCTCCGTGCCGAAGGCAGTGATTATGACGATAGCAGAAGGCCCAGTCGCGCTGCAAGTCCGACTCCAGAAAAATAATCCGCTCAAGGGCAAAGTGTTCCGCCTAGATGAAAAGAAAAGAAGAAATAACTTGTGTACTTGCATTCGTCACTCATTCAAGTTTTTGTGCTGTTACTGTTACTTACCTCCCATAGTGCGTAACTTTATTACCTTGCCGAACCGTTTTATGCTACAGATTCTGGTCCTTATAGAGCTGTACTTTACTTCCGTCGTGTATAGCCGAGATACGATAAATCGATTTGATACATTGTACACTACAATGGTGGGGCTGTCGAAACAAGTCTCAAAATCCATTCAAGAACAAAATAAACAACAATTGAGAGAAAGCTGTCTCGTTTGCGGCTGTCTTCGTTGATTCCCTTTAATCTCTGGATCAAGGCTGTTGAGGATTCCTTCGATGCCTAGAAGTTTGTCCTGTCGAAGCCTGAAAACGCTGCCACAATTTGTCTGGTGTGACTTGGATTTGCCAATGCCTGGATTTGGTTCGTCGACGTTTTGGTCTACATAGCTCCGGTCTGTCCTCGCCGTAGAACCGTCGTTCAAGAAATCTTATTTAACTGATAGATCGGTGAACGATGGATGAGAAAGAAATTCCGAACCTGTCATCAAATACAAAGAGCAGCGGGTGGGAGGTTCTAGTGCGGGCCACAGAATGTCTGTAGCTCCCCGATTCCAGTTTCCTGGCCACAATTAGAAGTAGGAGAGAAGACGCCTTGCAGTACAAACATGTTTCAAATGGCAGACTGGCTTCGCAGGATTGCGGATCATATAAGGAATCAGTTGGAACACAAAACCTGACTCGATATTGAAGTTCTGAACTGCGTCTTTTGAGGAGAGAATTGAACGTTGAACCCTAGATTACGCTACTGACATAGGACCTATAGTTCTAGACAACCGTCTTGAGTCGCAGTAAGGACAATCACCAAACGAATGACTAGGATAAAGTCTCGAATGTGGAAGATTCCAAGTTGTTTGACTCGAACTTTACATAATTTGATCTTTTCTCTTTACTCGTCTACATGTCCTCAGACCTCCAGCAGTACGTCAGTGACAACTGCATTCGAGTATGTTCTCGCATTCCAAGTGTATACTCAGTCTCTGACTTGCCCTTTCAGCTGTTTGGACTCGCGGATAGAGCAGTTGTTGATTTCGTGTTAGCGTCAGGTATGTTTCTTCGTATTGTTCCTAACACTTGTTCTAATTCTTATTCAGCTTCATCTTCCAAAAACCCCGGTGCCCTTTTCTCCACACTTAATGCTTCCGGTTTGCCAGACACCCCCGATGCGCACGCGTTTATAAACGAGGTCTTCCAACGGGCTCCTAGGAAGCACAAGCACAAGCATTCAAAAGACTCTTCGCGTCAGGCAGAAAAGGAAGCTAAGGCTCTACGGTCGCAAAAGTTTGGGCTTTTACTAGACGAAGATGATAGTGTGGACGTAAGTGCGAGCAGTAAAGAGAAACGGAAATCGAAAGGGAAAGGGAGGGAAGCTGAGAAGGAAAAGGACGCGAAACGCACCTTACGGAAACGAGAGTATGACGAGAAGGAATGGGAGAGTGATGAGGAAGAAAAGGCCAGGAAACGTCGAAGGGCGGAAGGGTATGAACGGGATATAGAGGGTGGGAGAAGCGGCGATGAAGATGCATCAATGGAACCAATTGAGGACGAGGAGGAGAAGAGGGAACGAGAACGGTTGGACGACCTCAAAGAACGTGATGCCTTTGCAGAACGAATTCGAGACCGAGACCGCGAAAAGACCAAAAAAGTAGTGGAAGACCGGTCGTCGAAGAACACGGGAGCTGCCGCTGAAGCTGCGCAACGCCGCCAGCTTGCGGACGATGCAGATGCACGCGCTTCTGCTCTACCTTCCCTCCGTTTGCACTCTAGGCAAGAATACTTGACCAAACGTGAGATCCAGCAAATCGAACTGCTCAGGAAGGAAATCGCAGATGACGAAGCCTTGTTCTCTGGAATGAAGGTATCGAAGAGGGAGAGGAAGGAACTGGAGAGGAAGAAAGAGTTGCTGAAACTCGTAGAGGAGCGGCTGAAGATCAATGACAAGTGGGAAGGGTACATGCTGCCGGATGACTACATTAACGAACAGGGCAAGATCGACAAGAAAAAGAAAGAAAATGCCTTGTATCAGCGATATGAAGAAGCTAAACCCAAGGACGACCAGTTTATTACCGATGTGGACCAATGGGAAGCCAGTCAGACAAGGCATAGTACTTTCAAGACTGGCGCTATGGACAAAGCAGAGCTCGTAGATGACTATGAGTACGTCTTCGACGAAAGCCAAACCATCAAGTTCGTCATGGAATCGACGCTTGCGCCTCAAAACAAGATGAGTGCAGCGGACAAGCTCTTACAAGCCCAGATTGATGCCGCAGAGCAACATGGTGAGTCTTGAATTTCTATATTTTGTTACTTTGGTTGAACCGATACTGTTTAGCAAAATCAATCGAAGAGACTCGCAAAAGTCTTCCCATCTATCAATGGAAGGAACAGCTCATTGAAGCCGTCCGCGCTCACCAAGTTCTCATTGTCGTAGCGGAAACGGGCTCTGGCAAGACCACTCAGATCCCCCAATACCTTCACGAAGCCGGATTCACAGAAGGCGGTTTGAAGGTTGGATGTACCCAACCGCGTCGAGTCGCTGCAATGTCTGTTGCCGCCCGTGTTGCTGATGAAATGGGCACTAAAGTTGGGTACGAAGTTGGATACTCTATTCGTTTTGAGGACTGCACAAGCGACAAAACAATCCTCAAATACATGACAGATGGTATGCTCCTTCGAGAGTTCTTAACGGAACCAGATTTAGCGAGCTATTCGTGTCTCGTTATTGATGAAGCCCACGAGAGAACCTTGAGCACCGATATCCTTTTTGCGTTGGTCAAGGTCTGTCTTTGAATCATTATGCTGCTTTGAAAAAGCTAAACTTTTCACCAGGATATTGCTCGTTTCAGGCCTGAACTCCGGCTTCTGATTTCAAGTGCAACGCTCAATGCAGACAAATTCAGCGAATACTTTGACGATGCACCAAAGTTCTACGGTGAGCTTGCCATTGCATGTATTCCATTCAGTTATTCACTATCTTACTAGTCCCTGGCCGTACCTACCCTGTTGACATCCATTACACACCCCAACCCGAAGCCAATTATCTCCACGCCGCCATCACTACTGTCTTCCAGATACACACCACTCAGCCCAAGGGTGATATTCTGGTATTCCTAACGGTAGGTCTCCTCATTTTCTATTTAGAATTGTTTACTGACAGCGCACACAGGGTCAAGAGGAAATCGAAGCCTGTCATGAGAGTTTACAAGAGACTGCACGTACTCTCGGGAACAAGATTGCGGAACTCGTCATTTGTCCCATTTATGCCAATCTTCCCAGCGAGATGCAAGCCAAGATCTTTGAACCGACACCAGAAGGAGCTAGAAAGGTAGTACTGGCCACCAATATCGCCGAAACCTCGATCACTATTGACGGCGTTGTATTCGTCATTGATCCCGGGTTTGTCAAGCAAAATTCCTACAATCCAAGAACGGGCATGTCGTCTTTGGTGGTTGTTCCTGTAGGTGCTATTTCTATATTTACTGGGAATTTCGTCTCATATCTTGTCATCCCAGTGTTCTCGTGCGTCTGCGAATCAGAGAGCAGGTCGTGCTGGACGAGTTGGACCAGGAAAGGCATTTCGTCTTTTCACTAAATGGGCATTCGCCAATGAATTACAGGAGGACACTATTCCAGAGATCCAGCGGACAAATCTTGGGATGGTTGTCTTGCTGCTAAAGTCGCTAGGTATCAACGACCTCATTGGCTTTGAATTTTTGGATCCTCCCCCTGGCGAAACTCTCATGCGTGCTCTGGAGCTACTGTATGCACTGGGTGCTCTCAACGACCGTGGTGAATTGACAAAGCTGGGACGGAGAATGGCAGAGTTCCCAGTAGACCCTATGTTGTCGAAGGCCATCATTTCAAGTGAACAGTATCAGTGTACAGACGAGGTAAGTTTTTCCGATCTCCGTTGTATCTTGGCCGAAGGCTCATCACGTTCACGCAGGTTTTGACCATTATTTCCATGCTCTCAGAGTCTGGATCCCTGTTCTACCGGCCGAAAGACAAGAAACTCCACGCTGATCAAGCTAGACAAAACTTTGTCCGGTCCGGCGGAGATCACTTTACATTGCTTAATGTCTGGGAACAATGGGCAGACACGAATTACTCCCAGCAGTTTTGTTATGAACAGTTTTTGCAGTTCAAGAGCTTAAGTCGGGCACGAGACATTCGTGATCAACTCGCGGGTCTTTGTGAAAGGGTTGAAATCGTCGTCAAATCGAGTCCCAACTCGAACGATATCACTCCGATACAAAAGGCCATCACTTCTGGTTACTTCTACAACACAGTGAGTCTGGCTTTCCGTAGTCGCTTGCGTTGATTATTAACCTTCTCGTTTCACAGGCTTCACTGCAGAAGAGTGGAGATTCATACCGAACACTCAAAACCAATCACACTGTATACATTCATCCCTCGTCAAGCCTGTTCCAGCATCAGCCTCCAGTCAAAACTGTTCTTTATTATGAGCTGGTAATGACGTCCAAGTCATACATGAGACAAATCATGGAAATCAAGCCTACCTGGCTTTTAGAAGGTGAGCATGGTATCTCTCTGGCCATGAAGTCGCTAACGCGCTGTTTTCAGTCGCCCCACATTATTTCAAACCGGCAGACCTGGAGCAACTAGCGAGTGGTGACAAGAAAATGCCCAAGACACAGGGTGCCTCGAGTTCCAGGGATTCCTAAGTATTCGGAACTTGGGAAGGGATGCTGTTGTATCTTGCTCTACACTTAAGGACTTTCTTCGTGCTGTATAATGTATTCTATGAAGCCCTTGGCCATTATTTACACGCAACAGGCTATATCCCTGAAACGCAGAAATTGGAAAGGAGAACATGGCTTAAAAGTAGGCGTGGATGTATATGTTTTGAGGTGCATATATTATGGGTCACTATACAACAAAGAGCATGCAATGATAGAAGAATAGGAAGAGCACGTAGAAATCATCGTAGGCGACTAAGAGAGAAAGTACATTAGTAGAGCAAAAGTAGCAGGAAAGGCCAGGGACGTACCGCGCCTCACGTTCACTCTCTAGTAGAGCCAAAATGTCCTCTTCACGAACAGGCCCTTTCACGTTACGAATAATCGTACGGGTTGTGTCATCCATAAACTCGACACGAACTTGTGTGACTCCTCCACGCGATCCTGTTCGACCCAAGACCTGGTTGGAATGAGTTAGTTTTGGCTTCAACGAATGAAATTTGAGATCTTCAAGACCTTGATGACTTTTGCGAGCTTGACTGGTGCTTTTGAAGAGTCCTAACAACCAGAATCAGCCCATCGCTGTCGAACAAAAGGTTGGCGACAACTCACCATTGCGTGAAGGATGTGTTGAGTGTTTTAATTTTTTGGTACGCGTGCGTTGTGTTGATGTCGCCAAATAAAGTTTGAACGTTAGGTCATCAAAGTTCAGTCTCCGTTACAAAATCTTTGTAGTTCCGGCATCGGGCTTTTCGCTTTTAAGTACTAAAGTAGCTCTCGCCGCATCCAAGTTCTCGGAAACTAAGGGCTTAAGGCTTAGAGATAAAATTTTGTAATGCTTCATAACACTCGTTACTCAAAAGTACGATAGAGGTGCTTGAGGTTTGATGTATTCGAGGCAGGAACTACTCAAAGAGTCGTATGAATCTCGGTTTCAACCACCAACTTTGTGACCAATGCTTCGCCAACTTGAATTCACTGGTGTTGTGTGCACTGTACAGGTTGTACATAGCGCTGCACAGAACCTGCATCTCATCCAGCGCTTTCTGGTTCATTGGTGTATGGACGTTATTGACCCCCTGGAATACTATTGAATCCATGCATAAATTGAGAGCAAGACATAGGCAAATCCAGCTCTCCTTGACCGGTGAGTAGATATACTCATCGGCTGCTCCCGGTAATTTCCAACACCGTGGACGGCCAAGTTGGACTTGGAGACGGGTTTTCTCTTCTCGTCGAGTCGTTGCTGCGGAATAAGGAAAGCCAGCTCTTTTGCCTCTCGTTTCCTAGATGCAAGGCCATTCAAAAGAGTAGCTGACGGCTCGCAGCCTGAAGTGCTGAGGCGCCTCAGCACGGAGCTCTTTAAGCCCCTAAGGATATTCGTGAGGTAAATCTTACTACACAACAATGCCCATAGCGCACCTCGCAAACTTTAGTGATATTGAGTCTGACGATCCTTGGTGAAAATTGTCATCGGGGCAAGAGAAGGTCCCAGGAGATGAACGCTCATGAATTAGTGCTCACTTGTATGGGAAGCTTTTTTAGCTAATTTGATTGCGTTCGGAATGCTGAATTCTTGGTCTCTGAATAGTCGACGGACGTCGTCGCTGAAAAGGAAGGTTGCGACTTGCAAGGGGTTGCGCTACTTTCTAGCGTCATCGGTGAAAAATCGTAAAGAGAGCTTCATCTCGATATACAGGCGTTAAAATACCTAACATCCGTCTCCTCCATTCTTCTCTGCTCTATTCCTTGTCGAGTCCGTTAGTAAAAAGACCGTGAGTCAATTCTTCGCAACATCGATCGCGCTAGGCTTAGGAATGTGGTAAATCTGAGTGGGTCGAAGTTGAAGCATGACCCAGCCATTCGTTCAGAGTAATGCCTTTTGGTTTGCAAAACAATGCCATGCGAAGCTTGCGAGCCCATTGGAACGAGTGTTAGATAGACAAGAACTAGCGAAGGAGGCTGAAAAGGGTTGTTCAGAGGGACTACGTGTCCGAGAGTTGCTGGTAGCATCCTTATGTACCGTTGCTGACTACGAAACAAAGATGCAATGAAGAGAATATGGATTTAGACTCCCGCGGATGATTTTGAAGGACTGTAATTGCTTGAAAAGTGTCCAAACGAATACAAGCTCGACATTGACCTGCATATGCAACGGTTTGTTCTATTTTGTCCAATGCCAAAAGATGTATGAGTAAGGATAATAGCCGGATGAGGTGGGAGCAGATGATTGATAAATACACGAAACCCAGAGAGAAAATAGACAGCAAGACCATAGCTATAGCTATGAAGTCTCCTCCATGAACTCTTTCATGACTCTGTCCCGTTTCGCCCGGCGTTCTTTTGCATCTTCCCGATTCCTTGAAGCGCGTACCATACTCTGGAACAGAGCAGATTATTTCAGGAACAGAGAAATAGCAGAAATGAAACGCACCTCTCGATGCAAACACTGATTCATCTCGTCCTTGTATTTATTACACCCTCCTGTTAACCGTGACCAATTGCTAAGATGACATTGTTCGAGGGCTTGGATAAAGTCTTTGCATACTAAGATAAAAGTGAAATCTTGCGTTCATTCCAAACGACCAGACATAGAGAAACACACCTATTTTCTTGTCGGACAGCTGTGGATGCATCGGTCAAAGTATATCTATCGCGTTTATGTAATGGACGCGTCGAGCCCAAACCTCGACCTTTTTTCACTCAATTGCGTAGACATAATCGGGCTTTAGATTTCTGTACGTTACTTCATTATCACACTAAACTGTCCTACGGAATCAAAGAAAAGAGAAAAGGAGAGGAAAGGCATACATTACATCCAACCAAAGGTATCGAAAAGCAAGGCAACAAATTTGAAGATATAAAGTTATATTCTCCATCCTCCAACCACGTCATATACTGAAGAAAGGCTGATCACCACCCTGAGCCTGCTGCTGCTGTTGTTGCATAGCGAACGGATTATGACTGGGCATACCAGTATTCTGTGTGACCATCCGTCCTGCATTAGTGTGACCGAATCTGAGAATCAAAGCATGAGCAACCGGGAAGAATACACCAAAGGCAGCTCACCGTAAAACACCGGTATTTCCAAACGTATCTTGTCCGCCATCCCGGTCGGCGAACAAGTTGGCAAGTTCCTTGTTTTCGTTTTCCCGCGTTCTGACTTGCATGGGTCGACCAGGTTGCTGGTTTTGGCTGGGACCGGGTGAAGGTGACTGAGAGAACGAGGAAGGACTGCTGAGGTTGTGAAGATTGTTTGTGGGATTGTTGTCGTACGTCCCTTGGAGGTTGAAGGAAGGGGGTTGACGCTGGTTGTCTGTAGGAGATATCGGTGATTGTTGCTGTTGAGCAAAAGGGTTGTTCGAGCTGGAATCGAAGATATCAAGACCTCGTAAAAGTACGGGAGATAAGAGAACGGACCCAAATCCAGTAGGTTGAGCCATAATAGGCTGCTGCTGCGCCAAAAACATTTGTTGTTGTTGCTGTTGCTGCTGTTGCTGGAGCATCATTTGCTGCCGCATCCACTCCTCTTGTTGCTGCTGTTGTTGGAGTTGCTGCTGCTGCTGCTGGAATAGCTCTTGCTGACGCATATACTCCGCCTAGTACGGGTCAACGCGAATAAGAGAAGTAAAAACTGAGACAACTCACCTGAGCCGCCTCTTGCTGCATCTGTTGCTGGTATGGATTAAATGACGTGAACTGAGGCTGCATGGGATTGAAAGAAGTAAACTGAGGCTGGAGCCCCACCGTATACGGCGTGGGGTCCGACATGGACATGGTCGGGAAGGGGTTGTTGTTAAACTGCGAATTGTTGGCGGCGCTGGTAGCGGTTTCAACACACATAACCAGTCTAGTGAAAAAGGAACGTACAGTTGGTTATTATCGTCAAACAACGACGCCGCATTCGAATCTTCGACAGCCTTGTTCCTTTTATCCTCTTCCTCCTGACTCAATTTGATTGCTTCCTGCAAGTCCCGGTCCTCTGCAGTCAGCCTCTCCTGCGCCAACGTCTTTTTACTTTCCTCTATCGCCCTTCTCAAATCATCGTCATCCTTGTTTCTCTTGGACCCATTCAATTGTCTCCTTCTGGCATTCTCGTCATCAGGCTCACCATCATCATCCGTCGCAGCCGCGCCGCGAATCATACGATCACGCATATGGGCCCGGGTACGACGTTCATGGCGGAGACGAGCCTCATCCTGCAAGAGATTGGTTATATCCTTTGCCTTTTGCCTGACATTGGCACCCTGATCCTTTCCCTCCTCATCAACGTACTGAAACTCTTTCAACGTCTTGATGATGTAAATGTTATCGCGGAAATAAATGACAACGTTTTCAGAGCCTTGGTGGAGGCAATAGTCCAGAACCGTAAGACTCTGTACCAAGCGTCAGTGGGGAAAGAGGTCTGGGACAGTGTGCGTACTTTGAAGACATGACGCCAGTTCTTGCCCTTGTCATTGAGCCTCTTGTCGAGCATTTCCATGATTTCCACAAAGTCACCTCTGGTGCAAGATTAAAAGACGATCTGCGGTCAAAGCTTGACTACGCACTGGTTGTAGGTCAACTGGGCGATTTCGTTCATCTGAGTGCCGGACGGACCCCAGGGATCATTTGAAGTCGCATCCCTGACTTTTGCTTGAGTATCAGAGTAGCCTTTTGTGTAGTTCTTGATGACTCGAAGACCGCCCTTTGCGACACTCTGCATGGTGGAGAGAGGAGGACAGCAACTGCGCTTACGTAACAAATCCGTTCTTTCTTGGACTCGGATGTCCGTCCCCAACTCGAAACGTCGCAAATTATCCTCGACGACGGGCTCGACGTCGTTGGCGACGAAATTTCCGACGGCCAGCACGCTCAGCAAGTGTTCTTCTCCGAGAGTTGCTTGTATCTCCTGTCGTCGCGCCTTTAACGCGTCCAAGTCGGGCCTCGTGTTTTGTGCAAGGTGCATTGCAACTCCCTTTTTCTCTTGTTTATTTCTCAACTGGAACCAGATGTAATTCTCCTACATGCACCATCTGCTCTCGCACATGCACAACTCGAGCCCCGCCATCCGAGCAAGCCCAGCCACTCGCCAATAAAGTCACACTCTCGCCCCGTCGTTCAGCTCTATCTTTCAACTCGTTAAACACAAACTCACCACGTCGAGGAAAGAGAAAGTCTATGAAAGACGGTTTGGACGATGATGACCACGATGCCACTGATAACGAGGCAGACTGCGACACGAGCCCTGGGTGTAGAAGGACGGTTTGTAAATTTTGTTGTTTTGAGAATGCATCTAGGTATGTGTCTCTGAATTATTTTTGCGCTGATTCTAATGTACGACTCTAGCAATGCGATAACTTGCTACGATTGCTGCCTGTGACCACTTGCTTTTCTTTCTCTCTTTTCATCCCACCATTGTTGCATACATTACACACTACTGTATCATTATAGGCTGTCTCTGTTTCTTTTTCCTCTAGTTATTATTCTTCATACTCTATCGATCACCATACGCATATGCGACACCTAGACCTAGATGTAGGTAAGTTTGTAAATATGTAAGTATACACAACTCGTTCTTTGTATGAGAAGACTCGAAACGACGAACGAAGCAAATATGGATAGTAGTACAGTTGCTTTATCCAAAATAATATGAAAAAGCGTAATCTGGAGATATAGAGAGAAAGCAAAACCAGACGGGAGGACACTGGAATGCTTGGAGCATAGCAAGAACGGGTCTCTAGCAGGCGCAGACGAGAAACCAAAAGCATGAGCAAATGTCGGATCACGATCACAAGAGGCTAGCTTCCCTTTCCCACCTCAACCAACGGAACCCTCTCCAGCCTCTTCGAGTCCAAATCCAACTCTAGACCCCGCGGTGTCAGATCCAGATCCAACGCATCAGCGTCCTCCAATTCAAAGTCTGGTTTGCGGCTGCCCAAATCCAAATCCAATCTTCTCCTAGTTCCCAGCCCAGGCTCAGGCTCTGAGCCCAAGTGTGGCGACACAGGTTCAGGCGAAGAAGATTCGGATACTGATGTAGACGAAGATGTCGATAATGTTGTCGAACTCGAACCCGTACTGGCAGTAGAGGCAGTAGAAACACAAGTAGTCGCCATGGTCGTAGGCGAGCCAGAACTGGACATGGATAAAGGAGATTTTGGTACAGGCACAGGCTCAGCTGGTCGTGACGGCGGTGATGATGAAGGTGATCTCGACCTCCTCCTCCTCCTCTGTCCTTTACTATTCCCATTCTTATTCCTATCCTGCCCACTTCCCCTCTCCCTCTCTGGAACAATCGTCGCTGTCGAATTCGAATGTGAATGATGAGCCTGAACCTGAGACGGTGTAGGCGTATCCAACCCTCCGCCCGTAAACAGTGGTGGTAAACTTGCAGGGAAAATATCGTTCGGGACCGAAACTGGTATCGATACCGCTCCTCCTCCTAACCCCAGTCCACCCAGCCCGCCTCTGAGTTTCAGATCCCCAAGTCCTAGAGGTAGAGTCGAGTAGCTAAAATACTGCTGCAATTGCTGTTGTTGCGAAGAATGAGATTGATTCAAATAATGCAAATGCGAAAGATTTTGATTATGCTGGCCATGATGCTGAGTATATTGAGTATGATTATGCTGGGTATTATGGGTATGATATATTGCTGATGACGATGAAGGAGACAATGGGGAATGGGGCGATGAGGACTTGGGGGACTTTGGCGAGACTGAGCCTGAAGGCGAGCCCTGCTGTGAAGCAAACGTTGTATGCGGCGAACGCGTCTGATAAAATACCATCGCTGGCTCTTGTTCATGTCCATGGTTGTAGCTGTATCCATTAGAACCGGAACCCGTCTCTGGTGAAGGAGGAAGCGGTATCGAGACCGCCAAGGGCGATTGAGTCTGCTGTCGTGAACCTTTCCAATTTGTCGATCCAGATAACGACGTCGACCTCTTGATCTCTTTTTCTTTTCCCTTTTCCTTTTGTTGCTGAGCCATCGCAAACCTCTCCCTCTCAACTCTTCCCCTCGGTCCGGTTCCAAACCTGCCTCCCGCATTCATATTCGCCATGCTCATCATGGAAGGCGGCTCATTCCCAAAATCCACCTCTACTCTCGGAGTCGCCAGACTCCTCAAACTCATCAAACCCAATCCTGGGTTCTGACCCTGACTCTGAGTCGTAGCCAACCAACTAGGCCTCCGAAACGTCGGGCCTGCAGAAAATACACCACCTCCCTGCGGGTGATAAGAAGTCGAAGTCGAAGCCGGAGCAACACCCTCTGTAAACGATCTCACGCTGCCTACATCATCTGATCTCGCATCAATGTCCTCTCCCAGATCGTCCAACAAATCCTCCTCTTCAAAATCCACACTTCCATTGCTACTCTCTTTACTCTCGGTTTGTTCTCTTGCCCCACTGCCCCGCGTAGCCAATTCCAATCCAGCCCCAAGCTGACTCTCATACCGGATCCTATCATCGACTGATGCTTCTGGAGGAGGAGGACTAGTCCATTTACTCCTACGAGGAGCCATGTGTGCTGGAGGAGGTGGGGGATTGGTAGTTGAAGGAGGCGAGGGCGTTGTCGTACTTGTATTCCGAGGGGTACTCTGTGAGGGTGGTTGGGATCGGGGAGCAGGAACAATCGGGATAGGCGTAGGTTTGTTTGGCTTTGGCGGTCGACTGCCTACACCATAGGGTGTCTGTGGAGGAACCTGTTTTCGATCAGGCGGAGAAACCAACTCTTCGTCTCCTCTCTCCTCACATAACTCTGCCAAAGCTAGAATGGCCCGTTCTGGACGGACAGCTAAGATTCTTGATGCGCGCATAAATTCGCCTCGGATGGTGTAGAGACCGTCTTTGGTTACGCATCGTGCTACGTTGTAATCTGTTTCGAACGGGTCTTCGATACATATTCGATTTCGTTCTCTGGCGTCATTGTACCGGCCTGCGGATAACTGAGGGAATTCCAGTTAGATTTCGAAGGACGAGGAGGACTGCTCACATCGTTCTGCCACCCTTTTGATTCCTTTTTGAGTAATCCAGCCCGTATTGAAGCTACGCCAACGTTGTAGGGAAAGTCTCTTGAAAAGTAGCGGAAAAAGTCTATTAATCTGCACGGGTGTAAGAACAGGTATTGATGAGGGAGTAGAGCACGCACAATTCTGCAACACTCTCCGTGTTGTCTGAATGCCATCTCTGCCTTAACAACTCGATGTCGTCAAAGAACCAAGTATTGTAACCTGCTAGATGTGTTTCTTCAGTTGGAATGGGGCGTAATGGGGGCATCTGTTGAAGATTGGGGAGGACAGGGGGATTTTTGACATGGACGAGAAAGTAGATGACGAGGAGGACGTATCCGTAGGACGAGAGTGTCCCTTTATATGGAGAGTTTATTTTCCTGCGTTTACTCCAGACTTTGACTAGAATGCGATCAGTAAAGTTCTAATAGAATATCAAGACACTAACGAAACAGCACGAGCGTCCTAACTCTTGTTGGATCAATCATGGCATAGCACATCAACAGCCTGGTGTTTTCAAGTGCGAGTCTGTTTTCAAAGCCTATATCGCAGGCGATGCCGAGGGGTAGACCTGGGGAGGGGTCGAGGGAGAGTTTGACGATGGGGATACGGGCGTGTGGGAGAGGCTTGACATGAAACTTGGTTTCTATGCAGGAATAAGAAGAGAAGACAGAGCAGAGAGACCAACGAACCGCGTTCTAGCAAGTCGCCGAGCATAGTTACGAGGTCCGAGGCAGAAAGACGTTCCTCCGAGTCGATGAGACAGCAGAGGTCCATGTCTACAGAGCATAAGCAGCGTTCCAACCTTGCAGGGAGGCATTACCTGAATTCCTCAGACTAAAGCCATTGGCGGTGCTGCCAAAGGAAAGCAGGCGACTGTCTGGTTCAATCGTCCTAATCAGTTTCTCGAGGAGCTTGCGGACGTCCTCCTTGACAGACATTTCATCTGGGGTGGGAAGGAGCTGGATAACAAAGTCAAAGAGACATTGGGAGAGTTCAGCGACGAATCTATGCTTGGACGGATGGCGCAGACGGTTCATGGCCGGGAGCAAGCTGGTCACGCCCTCATGCACCTCCTTCCCCCAGAGATCATTGTCTACATCCTCCGTTTCTCCTCTTTAAAAGACTCTCTTTCTCTCCAGCAGACATGCAAATCTATATACACAACCATCCAATCATCTCTCGAATGCCAATACAAAATCCTCCTCGAAGCGTCGGGCATGCTCGACAATCCCCATTCCCCCCTTGACCTCAAACAAAAGTACGACCTTTTGAAAGCCAGGGAACGAGCCTGGCTCTTGCTAGAACCACGGTTCACCCGGTCTATTCCAGTAGACCACTCGTCTGTCGTCATCTACGAGCTTGCTGCAGGCGCATACCTGCTATCTGACAGAAACAAACGCACTGTCGACTACCTCCCCCTCCCATCCTCTCCCACCCAGATCTCACAATGGACCCGATTCCCAGTCACCGACCAGCTTCTCGACTTTGGCATCTCCAACAATCTCCTCGTCATAGTCACCCTGGCCCCTTCCTCCCAAATCACTATATCCTTTATCCATCTCCCATCAGGCAACGCCCTAGGTTCCATTCCCTACACTCTAGACTCTGCAGGTCGCACTGGGGTAGCCATCGAAATACTCGGACATCTCGTCGCAATCGTCTTGTACGACCCGCGTTCAGCATTCAACGACCATGTCCTCATTCTAAACTGGAAGAAATGCTCTATACTAACTCAACTCGCATCTGCTAGACGAAGCTACCAAAACGCTACATTCCTCTCTACAGATCTCCTCCTCGTACCAAACGCCTTTGACGCTTCTATCGAGATATGGCGTCTACCTACAGACCCTTGTCCCCACCTCGAAACACCAGATGTCGTTCTCCTCCTTCCAAAACTTAATTCCACCTATAGAATCAGCGATTTCGGCTCTCGCGCCGCACCAAACTCTTGCCCAAATACCGACAGACCGTTCTGCTCTGACCCCTCCCAAGCCATCATTGTATTCCATCTCACAGTAGCTCCAACCAATGCACGAATGACTGTTCCCTTCATATTCTTTATCCACCGCAAATCCTTTTTTGAGCTACTCTCTGGAACCTCCCCAGTGCCTTGGTCGTCGTGGGGTCCTCCCCGTACACGTTTCCTGAACCACCGCCAGACACACCACGCAGATTGGATAACCACTACCTCTGGACAACGTTACGTTCTTCTCCAGAACTCAGACCCTTTTTCCCCCCCAGACCACCATAATCCTATCATGGTGTATGATTTTAACCCAGCAATGGTGAACCGTGTTCGTGTAGCTGAAGAAAGGAGGAAACAGGCGGAAGAGAAAGACAGAGAACGATTCGAAAAGGAAAGGGAAAAGGGATTAGGACACCGGACGACTCTATCCGACCCCGGCCCAAGTCGCCCTTCGGATTCGAGCATACTCTTGGACATTCCTCTCCTTGACCTCTCATTCAATCCACTCCTTCGTCTAGGGTGGGAGTGGAGCTCTACACCCAAAATCACCCCTCCTCCTCTACCACAGAGCCCAGTATCCCCCTCAATCTTCCCCTACTCTCCTGTCACCCACCAAATCCACGACTTGGAAACATACGATCCTCCTGTCCTACAAAAAATATTTTCAGAACCCGTAGGAGGGTCTCTTCCATACATTGTCTCTACATACTCTCCCTCCTCTTCAGAGGCCATAAATTTGGATGGCGTCATCATGGACGATGAAAGAATCATCGGGATTAAGAGGGGAAGCGGGGAGGATATATTTGGGAATGGGATCATCATTGGTGGAGGAGGAGGGGTAGAGGGTATCGAGGTGATGTGGTTTGGATAGATTTTTGGATTTGGAACAAAATTGTATTCTCTTTACATGCTCTCCTGTTTTGCTGTAGATTCTGAAGGAAATAGTGTTTATTACATCCACCATGAGTAGAGCATTGCTCGCAGCATTTTGCACCAATCCAGACTTTGAATCGCTCGCAGGGTAAATTTGCGTAGTTACATTGGACACCTTCCCCGTGAAGCGAAAAACCCGACCGCAATCCTAATTGACGATATTCACTCTGCAGACAATTTGGGCATTCTTCAAAGGTTGAGACCAAAAAATATGCCTGTTTCGCCTACGCAATTCTGGAACAAATTATCACTAGCGGATCCATATATTTCGAGAAAATTACATACAGAAACTGTGTTTGGGCATCTCAGTGTGCCGAAGATTGTGGAGGAGATGAAAACCTCTTGTGATTCGCCCAAGCCGTGCCACAAATCATCTAAACTCGTTGCACTCAGGTTGAGAGAACTGACACTCATTACTTTGGGCATCCCTGCGCAACTCAGTCCCTAGTATCGTAAGCAATGATTTCACCCTGTCGTCAACACACACACCACATTGGTTCCAAGTGTCCGCTGGCTTTCTGCGAGAGAGGCTGACTCCTTTTGAGGCGTCGACAGGATCTAATAATGAATATCTAAAACCCCCGACTCAGTCGCGTGTAGTCGCAACGTCCGGGGGAATGTATACCTGAAGAGTGTACCGGAGATGAGGCTCGGTGCCTGGATTGAGACTTTTGGGCTTGAGTTGTTAGAGTCAAAGGGATGGAGCGTGAAGGAGTTGACAAAATCACAAAGCGTACGTATTTTGGATGAGCCGTCTCTGGAGGAAGATCCAATTTATTTTCGTTATTCACGACGGCGATGTCCACGTCTTTGCGATACAGACATCGATTGTCGAGGACGAGAACTTGAACGAAATTTGAGATGTAGAAGGTGTTTGGAAATATTCGGTGGCACTTTGTTTGGTTGTACTAAGAGATGGGCCATCGTATGAAAAGGCACAATTAGTCCACAAGACGATGGGAGCAGCATATACGAGGTGGGTGTGCAGCATTGATGATGTAGACGAGCTCATGGCGCAAACCTTCGGAATTGCAAACCGTCTTTATTCCTGGAACCTTTAAATTAAGTACTAGATGTACGCATGTATGTACAATACAAGAGATGAAGAGTGGCCTGGCCTGTTCATTATGTCTTTCCCCCAGGTCCCTTCTCTGGGGCCCAATCCCTACTCAGATCGATCTGGCCCTTCAAGTGCGTATTCGTGATCCTGACTGGTCTCGACCTAGGTGCACCACCACGTTTACTACCCTTCTTACCCTTGGTAGCAGGTGCCTTGGCTGCTGGACCGGCTGCAGAAGTCGTAGCTTGTAGACCTTCTGATGTAAGTTGTTTGAGGAGGTCGACGTCATTGGGAACTTTGAGTTCGTGCCAGAGGTCTCGGAATTCTGCAACGAGTCAGTACCAAATTTCAGGTCTATTAAGAGCAGGGCAGACCCTTTTCCACCGGCATTCCGCCACTTTCTTCGTCTGGTTTAATTTCATTCCAAAACACCATTTTGAGCTGACCGTCTTTTTGCGTCCTCGTCACTAGCACCGCTCCTTCTTTCTCGAGCTCTTCGATCGCACTAGGGGCCTCTTTCCATGACTCCTTGAGCGCACGTACAGGAATACCTCCTCCTTTGCGAGTATGCCGTTCGATTTCGGTGAGGAGGGCTGCTTTGTTGCGGAAGTTGAATTCATGCTACCGAGATGTGAGTCAGATCAAGAGAACTGGTATGAGCGACACACTTTATACGAGTATAGATCCGTCTTGGGATCCCAGACAACACGGTCGTGAGCTCTGAATTTTTCTAGAAGAACAGAGTCCGTATCGAGGGGTGTACTAGTCAGAATAGCAAGGTCTTGTAATCGCATTGGGTTGTGTGTGGACTAGATCCCAGTCAGAACAAAATTTAGTAGAAGCCTCGAGGACATACTTTGAGATGATTAACGGCATAGACCAACTGTGTATTCACGTTCACGCCAGTCCCGGTATCTGCTGGTTGCGAATACACGATGTCTAGGAGGCAGAGAATAGTTCATAATTGAACAAAAACTGCGACTCTTGCAGTTACACACTAGTTTTTGGTCTCTTCTTTTTTGACGAGGATGCCTCCGATTCTTGGGGCGTTTCCAATGGGGCAGGTTGGGAATGCCATGAGGTATAGTCTTGTCTTTGAAGAACGGATTTGAAAGCTGCTTGGTCCTGGGCTAATTTGGACATTTGAGCCACAAGGGTTGGTGGAAAGAGTAGTCGTGACGCGTGACGCTGGTTGAACAGCGCAACTTGCCTTTCTTCTAGTACAGCCATGTCCAAGACCGAACCTTTGGATTCTGATCTCTACGGTGGTAAGATTCCACTGTATTTGCTGCGGGAGTAGTGATTCATTTTTGCAGACATCTATGGCGACGACGATAATGACTTGTTAGCAGGCGTCTCGGTTTCCGAACCAAGTCCCGAAGACACGACAGCAACGCTATCAGCGAGCAACGCAGAAGACCTTGAGCAAAAAATAGAATCTTCATCAAATACCAACTCATCGTCAAGGACAGGAATCCTACCTTCCTCTCTACCCGCCAAACCTGGTAACTCCAACTCGACATCGACCTCCCAAACATCAACGCCTTCTCTATCATACTCTGCACAGATTGCCCAACAGTTTTCAGCGTATACTCAAACACCTAGTCAAGAGCGCCAGCAGATACGGCGAATACCCCAAAAGACATCAGAGCCCATGCCGATATCTACGGTCGACAGTTCCGCGGGGTCCAGTGGAGATACAGTGTTTGGCAAGAAGCCGTCAGAAATGCACGATGCTGGGTGAGCTTCTTTTCATGCTATTCCTCCGTGTGGTCCTGTATCTGCTAGCTCGGTGTTGCTACGCTGAAAATTGGGGGTAATATGTCTGAAAGGACTCGTGTCTTCTTGTGATATGCTATGTCGCGATCATGGAACATTAGTCTTGAAGCAGTTACCTCGTCTAAAGTACTTTACGGTATCTCGCTTGCGATGATAGTTGCTGTCTCGTTCTTTCTCTGTCGTCTCTTTGTCTACTTGTGGTATTTTCAGGCACTAATATTTTTCGTATCACTCCTAACCATACTCTGCTTATCCCTCGCTGTCTCGTTCTCTGTCTCTCTCTACGTCTCACTCAACGTACCTCTTCCTCTTTTCTCTTACCAACCTCGCACGACTACGTTTTCTTGCTCTGGCATGCATCCATACTCGATACTTGGTTCAACATCAATAGCAAACTCTTCATTGGCGGTCTCAATTGGGACACAACAGATGGTATACTGTCTTTATACGCGATCAACTTCTACCTACCGCTAATCACCATTTCGTTTCCTTTCGTTATCGTGAGCAGAGGGCCTAAGGGATTACTTTTCACAGTTCGGAAAGGTATATTCTCAGCTTGACATTTAGCTCTGTTCGTCTTGACAGCCTCTGTAAAAAGGTCGATGCATGCACAATCATGAGAGATAATGCAGGAACGTCTCGAGGATTTGCATTCCTCACGTTTGAAGATCCCAGCGCTGTGAATGCTGTCGTTGCGCGTGAACATATTCTTGACGGTAAAGCAGTACGTGGGCTATTATTGCTTTCCATCCGGTTATTGACTGTTATTTAGATCGACCCGAAACGTGCCATCCCTCGCGAGGAGCATCTAAGAAATACACGGTATTTTGTGGGTGGTCTAGCGGCGACAACCACGTCAGATTCAATGAAAGAATTTTTCTCTGCGTATGGAAAAGTTGTCGATGCTACAGTGATGCTGGATAGGGAGTCTGGACGCTCTAAAGGTTTTGGATTCGTAACATTTGAAGATGCCACCAATAGTGATCAGTTGGTCGGAAAAAATTTGGTGCTGGATGACAAGCAGGTACGTCACACCGATATATTTATTTTTCATTCTTTTAAGTCGTTTATTTTCAGATTGAAGTGAAAGTAGCCCAACCCAGAAGTCAACGAGAGCAAGCCGCTCGAAACAGTCCCACCTCGACCAACAACAATGCGTCTGGGACGACCGGGACCCAAACATTTGGTAATCAGGTCCAACCAACGAATATACCTTTTGTGCAACCCCAAAATCCCATGATGTTCAACCAAAGACCGATGCAGATGCCAGGAGCGATGAACCAAGGAATGCCGATGATGAACCCGATGATGATGGGCATGAACATGAACATGGGCTTCAATCCCATGTCGGGTATGAACATGATGGGTGGGACGGGAATGAATAGCATGGGCATGGTCAACGGGATGAATGGAATGAATGGAATGGCAGGAATGGGAGGAATGTCAAATATGGGCGGTATGAGATTGGGAATGGGACCTATAGGAGCAGGAGGTGCTTCAGGTGGTATGGTCATGCCTGGAAATAATATGATGGGCGGTCCAGTCGGGATGAACATGGGGATGAGACCGGGTATGAATGCGATGGGGATGAATGGAGCGGCATTTGGGAGGATGGCTACTAATGCTGGGCCTGGGCCAATGAGGAATAACAGTCGTGCCTCGCATGGATACCATCCTTATGGACGATGACCTTGACTTGTACTCACTTTTTTTATTGAATCTGAATTGTACATAGCCTACATATACTTATTAGTCTGCAAATCCTGAACAGGGGAGAAATTGACCATTACGTCAGCGAGTGGTGCCAAGAGCGTTGAATTCGTTCATTGTCATTTACGACCGCCATGAGCTTTCAGGACATTGAGACCGGCCTTGCCCATCCTACTCTTGCTCAACCTTCTGCACCCCAGTCTGCTGAAGATGCAGCATTTCTTTCTTTGCAGTCTTCACTGTCGCTGCAAGTGTTCAAGATGAACGCAAACGTACAGGGAATTCTCAAACGGGTGGACCAACTAGGCACGACCAAGGACAGTGCACAGTTGAGGAAGGAACTGTGGGTCTCAGCATACTCTTGGATTCAAGCTTTTGACGTTTTTGTAGACATGATTTAACAGAGACAACGCGTAATATGGCCAAGCGTGCTTCGGAAGACTTGAAAAAGCTCACTGTACAACAAGCAAGCCTTGTCAGTTTCAGCATGATATTTCACAAGGAAGCTCCGTTTAACTTTTGGAACTATAGCCCCACCAAAAGACCTCATTACAGAAGACCTCTCATGACCTACAAATGTCTCTGGTCGCCTTCCAGCGTGCGCAGCAAGTTAGTGCAGAGAAGCAGCGGACCGTAGTTCAAGGTGTTAGACTTGCTGTCGAAGACGAATCTTCGTGCGTTTCTATCCGCTATTTCTAAGTGCCAACTTGACTAACCGACCGTCATAACCGCAGACCAAACGAAGAACCTCCCAGTTCTCCTGAACAACGTCAAGCTCAACTACTCCAGAATACCCTTTCTCCACACGAACTTGCTTACCAGGAGTCTCTAATCCAGGAGCGTGAGTCGGATATACGCGAGATTGAAAGCGGTATACATGAGCTTTCGGAGATATTCCGGGATTTGGGTACCTTGGTACATCAGCAGGGTGGAATGTTGGGTGAGTGTTCATTTTTGGACTTTCCGACATGGGCCGGAACTAACAATGTTTTCACAGATAATATTGAATCCAATATCTCTTCAGTAGCCGTCGACACTTCCCGCGCAGCAGAGGAACTGACCACGGCCCACGAGTATCAACGGAAAGCAGGTAGGCGAGCGGCGTGCCTGTTGATCATAGTAGTCGCTGTCGTCGCAATCGTATTACTTGCAGTAAGTCCTTTCACTTTCCTTCTTATTGTTTCTCATGAACTCACCAAAGCTTCGCATCGGCCTATGTGTTGCAGGTCCTTTCATAGGTATCGGTGGCCGCCTCTGTTGACCTGCTATGTACGAGGTTGCAATAATAGTTTGTATTGCTATTTAAGATACGGACGTCTCTATTTTTGGATAGATCCCCTGGCGCGCAATCCTTTCTCCGGCCATAATACTTGCTACTTCCACCGTGTATCAGACCGAAGAGTTTTTATACTCGAGGAACTGTACCATGCTACATTACATACCCCACATCTATGGTTCAATTATGCTATCTACTTTATGTCGGAAAGCGAGTGTCGAAAGGATAAGAAGGCATATGAGTAGCATACCTGTCAAATTCGTCCTCAACTAAATGACTTCAAGGAAGGATGGAAGAAAAGAATTATCATCAGAAGGTTGTGTTACTTTACAATAAAAAACTACAGTCCAATGCCAGCTCAACTCAATTGGAAAAGAGTTGGGCCATGGGCTTGTCCAAGTCATCGATACCACAGACCCATCTAACATACGTAGGTCTAACAACACAAACACTTTCCTTGTCTTCGTCAATTGGCTCTGGCTTTCCATCAGATGTCAACGTTTGACCACCGGTCTTGGTTTCTCCGTTGATAAACCAGATAAAATTCCAGTTGATTACACAACCAGGAGAACATTCGTCGACCAGATGCTCGATCCAAGACTTCCAAGCCCCAAAAAATGACAATTCGGAATCACTATGACTCTTCCCAATTGTCATTTGTATCGGAAATATATGGACAACAGGGTCGTCTTTGATGAGATACATCCCATTTATAGCTGGGACATTATATGCCAATGAATGAAAATAGATGGGACCCTTTTTGAACGATACACTTGGTGGAGGTTTGGCAATGTCGAGGACATGGACGGTACCCGGTTTCGATAGGTGTATTCCTTCCCAGCCCTTGAGGACGAGTCCAGACACCTCAATCCTCGCACTCAGTCTCATTTCCGTAACGGTCCCAAGGACCGCTGGGTTGTGAGACAAGGGTTCGGTTGAATCCAAGAAATCTTGTGAGAGCAGATAGTGATGATGGTTGCCAAAAGTACCATTCCTAGTCCTCAGAACGTTTGCCAGCATCTCCCGTAAAAAGCCAGCCGGGATCTGGTATTGGGAAATGTTTCCGGGAAGTTCAGGAAGGGAATGGAACCATTTGTTTGGGAAAAGGTCCATTGCTAGTACGCTTGGAGGACTGCCTTGTGCGATCAGACCCAGAAATACATGGTTCATTTCCTCCGAGAAATTCCTATTAGCCCGGGTTAGAAGGTACTTGATAGGTAGACAGAACAACTACTCACTTTCCTAGAAAGAAAACAGAAGAGACGAAGCGAGAGAATTCAACAGAAGCATCTGTGAAACAGCCGGAATGTCCAATGCATCTGTGAAAAAGCTGCACAAGCTCTGCGTAGGATCTCGAACCATCCAAACAACCGCGGCCACCTTGAGCGTAGAGTTCAATTTTCAACGTATCTGCAAGGGAGCCCATAAAAAGCGGCAAACGCCCTGTTTGATGTAAAAAAGTGCTTTTCAGAAGCGGCAGCTGTAATAGCTGAAAAACGTCTGGGTTGGTTCGTTCTAAATCATGCCAGAAATAAAGTTCTTCAGCCTGCATGGTGGTCAGAAGTGTTTTTCATCACATGGATAGCGACAACTCACAGCTGTGTATGATGGGGGCAACGAAAAGTTCCATATCCCAGTTATTTCTAAATCAGACAGGTTGTGAAAGGCCCTGCCTTTATCAACGATGACAAGAATAGACTGGATTGTTCCCGCCAATATTTTCTCCCGCTTCAATTTCCAGCCCGACTCGGGGTACCCTGGGGAGCGAAGAACATCAAAATCGTCAAAAAGAAAAATGAGTGAACGTTTCGTGTCTTGGGGAAGGTTTCGAATGAACTTGAGCACAGATTTGATTGTTGTGCAGGAGAAGATCTCTTCAGCCATACGATCGAAGTCCGGGTGGGTTGATAAAGCTACGAGGAGAGCCCTGGATACAGTTTCGAACCAATCTTTGCGACTCTGCAAAAGTCGGCCAGGACGAGGTATGTAAAAGACGTAAAATTTTTCTGAAGCCTGTAGCAGAGTTGCTAGAGCTGACAAGATGACAGAAGAGCCGGCTCCCTTGCAAGCTTCAAGTCGGACGCAGGATGAGCGGCTTGAAGTTTGTTGGTGTGCGTTCATTCTCTCCACGATAGGGGCAATACACTCTCTGCCTCTAAATGTGAAATATTCTTCCTCGCCATTGGCAAAAATATCACTGTGAGTTCGGAGAGAAGGGAGGTATTGATAGACTGCTGGATTTCCATAGTGCTCCAAGCTTGTCTCCTTAATTGCTCGAATTTTTTCTCGCAACTGCCTAACCTCGTTGAGTATGTTATCCCGTTTGGCTGTTGATACGTCAGTGTGGAAGTCTAGACAGCAGCGGCACATAGAACTTGCCCTCTGTCGTGTACAGGGATTTAACACTTTCGCCCGACGAAGTCGTGATGACCGTCACACTAGATGGACTTGTTTCTGCTCGGGGCCTTTTCGAGTGCATATCTTCGACGTCACTGTTCTCTAGAGGTCTTTTACAGAGAGCAGCCGCTTTCCAAAAAGCAATGAAATGGACATGGACAGCGTCGGCGGGGGATTCCGCAAATTGGATGGGCCTCCAGTTGTTTGAATGGCTGACGAGATCGATACGAAAGGTGTGTTGAGCGTCTCCATCGAAATCTTTGAGTATTGTCTGCGTAGACTGTGAGAGTGTCTTTGGAAGGTTGGCGATTATTCTTTTGAGGTTGTCCTCATGGTTTTTGTTGATGAATCTGTCAGGAAGAGAAGATGACGGCCGTTCAACGCAGAGGGCAGGATGAATCTATTATTGCAACTTCGTTCGTCAAGCGAAAGAAAGAGTTTAAGTGCTACGAACCGTATACAGGCTGAGAAGATGATCCTTTTTCAGACCGTCAATGAGAGCTGGGCTCCAATGCGAACATAGGTGGTTGAAGACGGCGTCATAAAGGTCGACGGCGGTGGACCCTTCTTCGAGAACAATTTCTCTACAAAAAGTCTGCTCGATCTGGAGAGTTGGGCAGGGAAGGACTGAGAAGCGTATAGACATGGTTGTATGTTTGTTGCCCCTATCTGAGGGTGTGTTTATGCGTTTACGATCGGTCCTTACATTTCTGGAACAAGTTTCTCTGCTAGAGTCTGAGCAGGAGGAATACTCGCTCCGGGACAGCAACCTGAGTTGGTACTCTAAGCAATTAATAATTATAATACTTAATAGTAAGACATTTGTTCTCGAGTGTGAGTGGTAGAAGGAGAACCTCGAAGAGAAATGAGTGGAAGCGAGGCAGCAGAGATGCGTCTTTTAGGCTCGTGCTCGCTGGCGTCACTGACAGCCGCGTCACCATATCGCGCATTACCCATGTCCAAAGACCACCCACCCCGAATTCGTTGAATGCGTCAGATCTTTGAGTATTGTATGGATACGTATGCAAAAGAGCTGTAGATCATGGTCCCTGAAACCAGAAAGTAGAGCAGAAAAACAAGAGTGTACTATATTCAATCTATACCTATCCAAAAGACTTTGAAAGATGACAATCTCAGTCATCGACCTCAAAAGTCATCGAAAGCCTATCGTGGCATAGACGAGCAACTGCTGCGCCGTCGATGGGAATTTCGTTACCCTGGAATCCCTCAGGATATGCAGGTAAGGGAAAGTTTGGACTTGTAAAGTGTCTAAGAAGCAGTCAGACGAGAAAGTTGTAATAGACCATGTTACTCACTGAGAGTTCCAAAATCCATAATGCGACATTCCCATTGCTCGCGCAGTAAACTCATAGTCGTGGGCAAACCCTCCAGGGAAAAAGAATTCGATGACAGTTGAACGAGGAGTGGGATTCATCCACAACAGAGAAGTGAGACCGTTTCCGTGAACACCCATCATTATCTGAGATGACATCAATAAGGAGTATAAGATAACAAACAAAAAGTAACTCACGGTAGTCCTGGACGCCAAGCGAATCTGCTCCTGCCTGGAAAGTTTGTCCATACTGACCACATTCACCTCATATCCATACTCATCTCTCAACTTGTAAAGCTCTCGTACTAGATTCTCGTGATGATCCTGCAACAACTTTCTCCTTGTCCAATCCTGCCTCGAAACATAGGTAATAACCGGAACGATTCCTCCTTCCTCCTGTTCCTTTTCCAAATCAATCCCAGCAAATTGAACGACATTATTCCGGATAGGCATCCACCAATCCAGTACCGCAGGTCCTGGAAGACTAAAAGGCACGGCTGCAGTACGTTGGAATCGCCGGAAGTTGTATGATAACATGGCAGCGGAACGGTCGGCAAGGAGGACTTGAGAAAAGACAAATGCAGAAGGAAGTTCGGCTCTATCACGCCAGTCGTCGACAAACTCCATAGTTAATGAGGGAAAGGAAGCACGTAGGACGAGTTGGTTCATGGACGCATAGTCACGCCAGTGAAAAGCGTCGAGATGGGTAAAAATAAGTCGGTCAGGAGGAGGAAGAGATGTTGTGCCGGTTGAAGAATTGTGTGAGGAAGGTGCGAGCGAAGAGTATGCTCTCCACAAACCGAACCATAATTCGGCGGCCCAGTGGTAGTAATGTGTAATGTATTGAGGCGAGTCGTTCACAACAAACGACAGACCATCTACGACTTGTGCTCCCGTTCCAAAGAGTTGTCTAGCTTCAGCTTTGCTAATGACTTGAATGTCTTTTTCCGTGGGTAAACGGTCGGGTGCAGTTTCGTCTCCAGGCAGAATGTTTATTCCTTGCGATAGGATAGCAGATACATCAGGAATGGCAGAGGGCGTATCGGAAACAATGTAGAAAGTTCCCTTGTAGACATAGAGATTCGTAAGAATTGTCCAGCCTGAGTGACAGACGTGTGAGAAGAGGAATGACAGAGATGCAGACTAGAACGTACCGGGAGAATGAGAAATAATTTTTGAATCGGGTACTTTGGCGTCTGACTTTCCCCAAGTTATACGGCTTTCTATATCTTTGTAACCTCCATGTCTGTACATGGCAGGAGGAGCTGGTTGCGCCAAATCAGCAGGTTCATTGAGATGAGGGTTTGGGGGAGGTTCGGAGGGATATGTGTCAAGTGGTCGATATTCGTTTCGTGGTGATGAAGAAAAGTAAAAGAGTGAAATAAAGAGTAGTACGACAAGTACAATCTCGCGGGTTGTGGGCGCTGACAGTGTCGAAGGGGTCATGACGGGTGCCTTGTCCACCTGTCAAAGGAAAAGAGACGTTGGCTTATGTATATTCGGACGTGACGTTGATGAAAAATTATACCATTCTATAAACTAAGATATCTATACCCTTACTCTACATAACTTCTACACGTTGCGGTACTCGAATGCAGGGTTACCAGGCTCAGAAGTATCGACAATGCTCTTTGTATACCCGGGCTCTCCTTCCTTGGCGCGAGCCTCCTCTACTGACAAGATCTCCGCGTCAACCAAGTTCAGGGTTCTCTTTAGATAAGGCAAAATCTCATGCAAGACATTGCTTTCAGAGAAGGGCAACGTCCGACGGAACGCAGTTTGTGCGCCAAACTGCGCCATGCGTTTCTGAGCAAGCCACAAGTCGTCAGGAGCTCTATCACGTTAATATCGGAACGAAAAGTACCCACTTTGAATGCTTGAATGAAGGGCATTACATGCTTGTCTTTTATCAAACCTTTCTCTGTTAGCAATGCACGAACTTTGGCATCATCCACCTTATCCGCCTCTTCCGAATACGATTCCTTGATGATCTCTACGCAAGTGTCCTGCCATTCGGGGAAGCTGGTGGCAACGTAGACACGAACGCTCTTGGGCTGTTTGGGGTCGAATGGAGGTGCCTTGTTCCCTTTGCCTTTGCTCTTGCTCAGCATCTTGAGCAAAGTCGTTTCAGCGTCACGAATCATCTTGACTGTCCCTCGCATGTACTGTCCAACCTCAATTACAGACCGGTCGACTGGTTTCGAAATGGCCGGCCATTGAGCGAGCTGGATAGAGGTTGGATTCTTCAGGATTTCTGACCAAATATGTTCGGCAAAGTGAGGGGCGACGGGTGCAGCTAGCAGTGCAGCCGTCTTGACCCAATATTGAACCAACTCTGTGTGCATTCCAACGTCTGCCGTAACTTCACGGTACCAGTCTCTAGCAGTTTGAAGCTCATAGAAACCGTATTTCAAAGCGTCCTTGAACTCTAGACTATGCCGAGAGTTAGCATAAAGCAGATAGGAGGCGAAATGTTTCCTTACGCATCGTAGTGGCCCTTGGTGATGCTGATCAACTCGTTAATTTCATGTTCAAATACTTCATCATGATAGTTGCGTTGTCCACGGCGCAAGTTGGCTTCATCTTTGATGACCTCCTGACAGAGAAATCAGATTACGGCTACCAGAATGGCTGAGAGTCACTTACCTCGCACCAACCCAACAAAGTATGCACCCGCAGAATGTTTGCGTTAGCATTCTTCTCGTCAAAATTGGCATCTTCAACTCCATCGCCAGCATCAGCCAATGCCAATCTCGTTGCGTCAGCACCAAACTTTTGCACAGCGTCCCTCAGAGTTAAAAAGTTACCGGTACTCTTCGACATTTTTGAGCCGTTCAACATCAAGTGACCATTGGTACGCATACTCAAGGGCCACTTGTCTTCTGGGAAGATTGCTACATGGTTGTAAAGAGCAAACGTCAAGTGGTTGTTGATCAAATCTCGACCAGAGGAACGAATGTCGAAGGGGTAAAAGTACTCAAACTCGTGTTTCAGAGCGTCGGCCTTTTCTTTGGGCAAAGGTTCGGATGATGGCCATGGGCCGTCAGCAAAGACGTATTCCCAGACTTCGTCAGTCATCTGTTCGGGCGTAATGCCCAGAGGACCAGGTTTGGTTCCATCGATGCTGTTTTCTGTCAAAAAGAAAAGTTGGTAAGGAAACCAATAACAAGACACAGAGCTTTACTTACCGTGTAACAATTGAGCAACCGTGTAGTATGCCATGTAAATCGTCGAGTCGCTGAGAGACTCGACCAAAAACTGAGGATCCCAAGGCAAGTCCGAACCCAAGCCATATGTTCTTGCACATGCCCACTGGTTCAACCACGCCAGGGTCTTTTCAAACGCATTCCTTGTCTCTGTACCGTATAGTTCCATGCGAGCAAGCAGCCTACAAGTGATAAGCACAAATTCTACCTTCAAAAGCTGAATTCGCTCACTTTTCGACCTGTGCCCTCCAAACGGGTTCACCATAGTCCAAATACCACTGATCCATCAAAGCAACTACACACTCATCCGCGCTCCTCGAAATAACCAAACCTTCGGGCTCTGCATACGCAAACGCCAATCCCTGTTCGATCATACTGGCACGAACTTTGGGTTTGGCCTCTTGGACAGATTGTCCCTTGAAGTCACCAACAAGCATGGTACCGTTATAGAAACCTTCCTTGTAAGCAATATCCTTTGCCTCGGTCAGCTGTTTGGTGTCTTTCTGCGATTGGATCTTCAACTGCTTGACGACAGCAGGTGCAATGAGGTCGCCATAGGTAGGTGTGGAGATGAGAGGAACGGGATCCAAAGCTGCCCAAGAAGGATCGATCTTGTAATACTCGGCCTTTTTGCGCAAGTCCATCAATGTCTGATAGTCGTCTGGAGAGTCGGACGGAACAGAGGTGACGACACCAGTACCCTAAATCATAGTCAGTAGCTGAAAACTGCTAAAGATAGAGACCGACTGTACCTTGGTGGGCAGTACGTTGTCCATTGGCAGAACGTACACCTCTGGGTTGATAGAGAATGGAGCCTTGATCTTGGTACCGATAATTTTCGAACCCTCAATTTCAGTCAACTGATTGATTTCGCCTCTCTGACTGGTGATACCCTGGAAAGCCATATTGCGAGCTGCACGGTATGTACACAAGTAGGCCTCCTTGTCGTTTACAGCAAAAATACCATACTTGAGCGAGGGGCCAACAAAGCAATTGGTCTGTCCGTACCTGGATATTATTTAAAACGCATGTAAGCTTGCAAGGAGAATGGATGCTCACATGGTCTCCGGACGCAAGGTAGCAGCAACCAAAAAGACTTTACGGCCTCCAAGTTTACTCTCAACAGCTGCCTTGGCGGCGGGACTCCATTCGACGACCTCTGCCTTGATGGCGGTGTACTCTTGGGGACCAACACCTTCTCCATCCTGACGGTCGTGATCCATGCAAGGCTGTCCATCTTTGGGGCTGTAAATCGTATAACGTTCTCCAAACTTGATCTTTCCCAATTTGTGCAACTTGTTGACCTGCCATCGGACAAATGCATCGTAGTAAGGGTTTGCTTTGGTAGTCAAAAACCGTCGGCGCCAGTCAATACGAGATCCAAACGCGTTGTGGTCCTCCTAATGAGTCATTGTAAGGAAGTGAACAAAACCAGATATAGAGCATTTACTGACAATCGCAATGGGAGGGAAATGAACCAGCCAATGCAAGGGATCGGCAAACTTCTTGATTTCAGCTCGGGGTACTCCGATAGACTCCATAATTTGGAACTGGTAAGTATGACCTGTGGATTTGGCTGCGACTTTTCCCTTCTTTGCCTTGGACTTGTCGATGGAAGCAGGATCAGCGGCTGCTTCTGCAGCTCTTTCTTCCTCCTCAGCCTTTTGAAGTATCTCTGCCTGAACGCGTTCGTAGTTTTCAAAATCTTGACCGAACAATTCCATCTCTCGTATGATCTTGTCTGCAGAAGCCTATACAACGATTTGACAATGATTCAGACAAAGTAAGAACTTCTCATCGACCCGCTACACACCTTGATGGGCATACCAGTGACATGGAATCCATGAGGGAACAAAACTCGCTTTCCAAGCATTCTCTGGTACCCGGCAGTGAACTCGATCTTGGATATAGTAAACGCATGTCCCATGTGCAGACTTCCGTTCATGTAGGGATAGGGAAAGTTGCCGAACCATTTTGGAAACTTTTCCCTAATCTCTGCTTTGGAAAGACCTTGAAGTTCAGATGAGGAGGGTGCATTGATTTCGAACAGACGCTGCTCGGCCCAATTTGCTTGATATTTCTTTTCGAGAGCTGTCAGATGGTCGCGTTTCCCGGTCTATACGATGACAGAAATTTTTAAGGATTGTATTTGCTTGAATACACTGATGACGCACCTGGGCCAGCTCGATAGTCTGGGACATAGTTGCAGAGAAGAAACGGAAAGAGGAGACTAATGTACAAGAGTTTTTTAGTTTATTGATACGGTTTAGAACCGAAATCTTGAAAGAGGTCTATCCAGACCTAATCAGCCTGGCAATGATCGATACAACTTTTTCGAGTCAGATGAGAGTTTCCAAAACCGTCATTTTCCACGTGCGCAACCTTGACGCGTCTTTTCACTGTGACACTACCGCGACGTTAACGCCAGAGTTCATCCTGTTCTGAAATTTTCGAGGGAGACACGCGTATGTTCTCTTTGCCGTAGTGAGCGACAACTCAGTTGCTTTGGCAATGGAACGAGTGCAGAGTGGACCAGAACTCAACTTGGGAGGATTTTGACAAACATCTTGCCGAAACTTCGAAGGAATATTGTTTACATCTACAGTTGCAACAGCTAGAAGGCTGTCAAGCAAAGATCCAATTTCCGAGTCCCCGAGTTCCGGTTCTTACCTAGTCAACCGTGAAAATAACCAAGTAAATCTAGCGACGATCATATTTTTGATTTATGAAGGTCACCATAGCGGGACAGCAAGACAATGCGAATCCAGGGTAGAAGCTGTAGGTCGAGTCCAGTTTCTGTATCAAGGATGCTTCTTGGAAGGTTGTTACCCCGGTTGGTCTCGACATCAATTGGTTGCAGCCCCGACGGTCAGCTAACCTCCGACGGTAGTCGTGTCTCACTGTAATCTTTCTTTACTCCTCTGAGCCTACAACGTGACTGAGACCTATGGATTGAACTCGCTTGCGGGTGCTGTCTATCCTACTGGCAACAGAACTCATTTCTTCTTTACAAGAATACAGAAACTTGCGTGTATAAAAAGGGCACCTTCACCTCGAATGATCCTCAGTGGAGTTCCCTGACTTTCTTGACCTGGTGTCTTCTCTTCAGTTTTCTTCGTTCTTCCTCGCAAGCGACTTTTCTTTGCTCTTCAAACTCGAATTCTAGGCTAGTTCCTATTCTTTCAACATGGTTCTTCTCGGTCCCGTTTTAGCTGCCTTGGTTTACTCCACCTCCTTGCTTCAGGCCAACGCTGGTGGGTTCTTTTTTCTTCTTCTACACTTCTAATTTCGACGCCATCAAATTTAGTCCCCCTTCAACGCCGACAAATTGGCGATCTTCAATGCAACATCGCCCGTTTGCAGACTGTCTCCGGTCTTTCTGCGACGCAAAAGGCCGTGGACCAGATGGCCTCCGCGGCTGGAAGGCAAGTTCTTCCTTGAATGATTTCTTCTTACCTTTTTCAATAATTTATTTCCTCGGCGTACAGTGATGCAGCAACAGCTTCCGCAGTATCCGACGCTCAGGCTGGTTTGAGCAACGCCCAAGCTGGCATTGCGACAATTGCCAAATCTATCGTTAGTGGTCAGGATGCACCTGCTGATGCCCGTGGTCAAGTTGCAGACGGGTTGACGAGTGCAAAGTCGGCTCTCGACTCTATCAACTCGTACGAAAGTGCTATCCTAAAATAAATCGTCATCTAACATGGTACTAAACCTCCAGGTCTGATCCTGCAGTGACGTCAAGCTTGCAGACCGCTCAATCCAAGCTATCCGACACGATCAATGCTGGAGAGCAAGTCGTCTCAAACTGTGGAGGTTCCGTTGCCGGTGCGGCGGGTAAGTGTCTCCAAGCGGAAAAAAGAAAACTCTAACAGCCGCTCGATAGCTCAACGTCGCCAAGTTGGTAACCTGCAATGCAACATTGCCCGATTGAAGACTGTCTCGGGTTTGTCTGCCACACAAAAAGCCGTAGACGCGATGGCAGCTGCGGCCGGAAGGTACGTAGATTTCATGCTTTCAAGTGGAAATTCGACTAAATCGACCTACAGCGACGCAGCCACCGCTTCAGCCGTTTCCGACGCCCAGTCCGGTCTGAGCTCAGCACAAAGCGGTATTGGAACGATTGCCCAATCTATTATCACTGGCCAACAAGCACCTGCAGAAGCTAGGGACCAGGTCGGTGCTGGATTGACTCAGGCAAACAGCGCTCTCGACTCGATTACATCGTAAGTTGTACCTGGGCAAATCTGTTCCACATCCACGATGAACTCTTTTCCGTCTAGGACCGACCCCGCAGTGACGTCAAACCTTCAAACCGCACAATCCAAACTTGCCGATACGATTTCTGCTGGCAAGGATGTCGTCGCTAATTGTAAATAAGTGGGTCCTATAGCCAAAGTTTATAGCCTGCAAATATTGATCGGATCTTTGTGCTTTCCAGGCGAGATTTTGAACGATCCCGGAAGCTCAGAGTATTGTCACGGACTCGTGCTTCCTACGTACCTTTACGGACTTCATTCTTTACTTGGGACAATGTGCTTTCTAGTATGTAGGTGTACATGTAATGAGTTTAGTAATGCAATCCATGCATACTTGAGAGTCTGAAAACCTGTCAGATAGTCATGTTGAGAATACGCATCGACATATTATACAAGACACATTCCACAGAAAACGAGCAAGGGTATCTACTGGAATATACACTACATCGATAGCAAAGCGAGACATATGTAGTACACATTACAGGACAAGAAAACGAGATGGAAATCAAAATAAACATAAGATATCCTCATAGATATAGATAGGGGAAAAAGAAGAAAGAAAATCAATCCACCTCCGGCGATGTGGCTTCAGTTATCAAAGCCCTTCGCGATGGAGTGAGCATTCGTGAAGTTGGTTGAGGTCGAGGAAAGGTTGTATCCCTGTTAAAGATAGCCTCGGCAAAAGCAAAGGCAAGATTGACACCGGCACCAAGGACTCTCCATCGGAATCCCAACACGTCCACCCTAGCGCCGACCTGGCCAGAGTGTGTAGAGTACGGATAGGCAATGTGTGCAGCAAGGCGCACAATAGAAGCAGTGAGGGGATCGAACGGTGTAGCTTGTTGTACAGGTCGTCGTTCGACGACTTCACCATCGTCATCTACGATAACTTGTTCAGCTGGCGTTGATTGTGGTTTGAAGGTGATAAGAGTGCCGACAATAGATGGGACGAGGAGAGATGGTATGAACCAGTGCATGAGCAAAGTCCAGAACACGGTCGAACGGAAAGTCGATAGAGGCGGATAGGGGAAAAAGAGTTTGGAAGAAGAGGGTGGTGAGCTGAGATGGGCTTCGGCTTCAGAGGCTTGTGCTGGAGAAGAGCCCAACGGGAATTCCCAATAATTCCATGGAATGACAGTAAGTAGAATGTAAAGCAACTCGAATAGAGCAGTCAATGACCAAATATTTCGCGAGTTGGAGAGGAACTAGTCATACAACAATGAGCGCAGATCGAAGAAACTCAAGCAAAGGACTCACAGCACGGAGATTGATGAACATTTCATTACTACTCTGTAAAACAGCTTCTTCGTGACGCTTCATGGCCTGGACGATCCCTTGGACTTGAGGCCGAGGAATGTGATCGATGATGCTCCTGTCCATCGCACTTCTATCTACCAGCGCGCTGGTCTCTGGGCTCTCAGGTAGAGGAGGCAAGCTGCTCGGAGTGACTGGCGCTTGAGCAGGTGACGTCTCGATATATTCTTCGACATAATCCTCATCATCAGGGGTCCGAGGATTTTTCAAAAACATGGAAACATCGCGCATGTCCTTGACCGGTGTTGATTCGAAAACCGGCTCAAGGGGCAAGCGACGAGCTCGGATCTCAACTTGGGGAGCGGAGCGTTTGCTTTAGGGGAGATTATGCGCGGGGTAAGCGAGCGGCAAGATGAATGTTATGCAAAACAAGTACCTTGGAGGTGGAACGACGTCTTTCGGAGGTTGAGATCCGCGTCTCCGTCGGGAACCGTACAAACCGGCAAATCTCGAGTTTTCCTCGAGCTCTGCCTGGTTTTCATCTAGGTGTTTCTTGATGCGAGACTGGATTTCATCCTTGGTGCCTTGGTCACTGATTTTAAGGGCCGAGGCAATAGTCTGGAGTTCTGATTTCTTCTTTGATTGCAGGCTTCCGGAAAAAGAGCTCATGGCGGTATGAGATCAACAAGCGTGTTTGTTGACGCGTTGATTGTTCGAGGCACGTGCCAAAATCTCATGTGACTCTGACGCCTCGCATCAATCCCGTCGCTGTACCTGTCGTCGTTGCACTTGTCTTTCTCTTCCCTTCATCGTCTCAGTCTCTGGTAGACCTTTTTGTCTTTCTATCTTCCGCTGTCCTTCTTTTCTTCCACTCTTTGAAATGGTTGCCGTTTTCACTCTTGCTCTTGTGTTCTTGTTCTCGCTCGCAGGACGAGGTTCGTGGAAACGCCGTATCAATCCTAGTGGCTCAAATGACTCTTGTCTCTAGTGTCCGCTTTTACTTGGAACGTCACCTTCGGAGGTGAACAATTATTCGCGGACCAGCTTCTTCCTACCAGTTATCCTGCGCCAATTGATCGAGTAAGGCCACTTGTAAATACACTTATCTGTGGCATTGACTCTGCTTTCTTTCCAGTGCCAGCAAAACTGCACAAAAATCCAGGACACTTTGACCGCTGCAAACAACAACGCGACCATAATATGCGACGACGACACTCTCAAGCAATTCCAAGTTTGCGAGCAGTGCATGTTCCAAGCGGCTGTCGATAAGAACATACCTTTGGTCGAGCCCAAAGCTGGTTCCAACCCCATGATTCAAGGCAAGTACCAAAATTTGTTGTACTTGATTTCCTTTAATAACGAATGATTACTTTCAGGTTACGGAGCTGCCTGCGCTCTCTTCAACATCACCTTCGCCAAGAATCAGACCAACTTGGCAATTGCAGACAACTGGGACGGGCCTTTCGGAATGTTCGTCCCAACCGGTGGGCTCGTAGTTACCGTTGGCGTTGGTGCCATTCTCGGTGTTTCAAGCATAGTGCTACTATCAGCCATGTAAAGCCCCAAAACAGTGGATTGATGTTTGATGGCGCATTTTGGTCATGGCTGTGCAGAGGAGACGGTATCTTGGGTTCGCGAGAAACGATTGGAAGGGCAGGTGTTTATATTTCAGTGGATATAGTAGACTTGTAGAGACTCGTGTTGGGAATGCCGCTGGCTGGTCCTTACGATAGGGGAAATACAAGTCAATGTGTATATTTTTCAGGTTCGCGAGCTTCCAAAGATGTTATGCTCCTTTGAGTCTATATACAATTGCTCGGAACAAGGATCTGTCAAGTAAAATATGAGATCAGAGTTCTACGCAAAGCATATCATATGCCTTGTGCGTATATCAGTGGCACTTGAAATGTGGCAAACAACGTACTCGAACGCGGGGAACAGGCATTTTGTGAACGGTAACTCGATTTGTATTCATGCATTCCAAAACGATTAAGGTAACTACTTAGGTAAAGTTCAAGGTCAAGGATACACATGTAGACTGTAGCATAAGCCAGACAGGGCCTGGAATGTAAACAGTAAAATGACATATAAAACACTGGGGTGAGAGAGGAGAGAGGACGGGAGGAACGATATGTATCGATATATGGGGCAATAGTACTGCTTTTGAAAACAAGGACAAAACAAAGTTTCGATGAGGAAGGGTATTAGCGGGCAACAAGAATTATGGTAAGAAAGATATGCATAAAGAGATTCCAAAAAAATGATGTGGATGTAATGTTACTTGGGATGTCAATTTAAATAAAGCTCGAGGGAGCTGTCAAGCAAGGTCCCTTGATTGCGAATAGAACAAAAAAAAAGTCAATTGGTCCAACCGGTCCAGCCAAAATGCTCACGTCGGGAGACACGCTGGGAGCGAGATACGACGAGAGAGAATTAAGTATAGTTGTTAGAATAGTTTTTTGATGCACAAATGGGGCTACACGTTATACCTGTTATCGTCAGCTGCGCTGCAAGAACAAAAAGAACCATTTCTTACCAGATACAGAATATTTTCAACATCTAAGTTTTTCCAAGCTCGACTTGCGGCTGTTGCTGACGAGGTCAGTTCTAGGGAGGCGGAATCCCGAAAGGGACTTGGTCTCCTCGCCGTCCAATCTCCAAATGTTGTCAAAGTTCAAGTTGCTCGAGTCGCCACTGGTCTGGCGGGAACGAGCATTCGAAACTTGGGATGGAGAAGAGGAAGAAGTGGTGGTGGTACCATCGTATTCATCCAGCGACAAATCGGCAGAGGAGGTGGAGGATGGGGAGAGTGTGGGCGATTGAACGATATCTTGCAAGAATGACGGCAAAAGAGGAGCGGGAGCTGGCGCGAAAACAGGTGGAAGGCGCGGCTGCTGCTCGACTTGGGGAGGAATAAAGTGCTGCTGAGACAGAGGCGAAGGCGTAGAGTAAACCGGAGAAGGCTCCCTGTGACCAGAGGTCTGGTAAATGGGACGGGAATTTTGATACTGAGCACCGAGCTCCAGCTGCGACTGAGAGCGGTGGACAGTTCCTCGAGACTGAGGAGGAGAGACGGTGAAAGCTCTGCGAACTTGAGGCGGCGTCACCGAATGAGAACGCAAAACTTGGGACCGGAGAGCGTGGTTAGGCGGAGGAGGCGCAGAAACTTGAGTCTGAGCGAGGACCGAGGTGAGAAGTGCAATTCGTTCAGCCTGAACCGCAGCGGAAATCGAGTCACCATTCCCTTCCGCGTCTAAAGCAAAAGTGTGAGCTGGCATTGACGCGAATAACGAAAAGAGAAGCCTACATGGAAGACAGGTCTGGCACACTTTACGCCTTCGCCAATTCAAGTAATTACATTTTTGACAAATCCAATCGCCAGGTTGCTAGAAGAATGGTGTCAGATATGTGAAATTTCACGCGGGAAATGAAAAACCTACGTGAGCAATGGGACCGCGGTTACCAGTGTTGAGAATGGGAGGATGCTGAACGGGGTTAGAAAATGACAGGCGTCAAAAGAGAAGAAATATACGTACAGGAACACCGACGAGACCTCCGGGACGGATCTGACCTTGCTCGGGGAGGGGTTCATTGTCTGGCCAGTACATGATACAAGGCGACAGAGGATCGCTAGAAATGTTTTGGACGCGTCCGCCGACAGCGAAAGCACGGCCGGATGGTGTGAGCAAAGGGTGCCCACTTTTGGAAGAGTACAGCACTGAAGGCGCGGTAGCAGGCGCAGCTTCAACCTGAAAGTAGGGCGACTGAGGCGTAGATGGACCTTGACTTTTTGGCGAGGGAATAGAAAACTGCGTTTGAAAGTTGGGGGAAGTCGCAAAGCGAGGCGAAGCTGGGGGACGACTAGGCAGAGGCATGGCAGGCTTGTTGGTACGAGAACAACCACAACCAATGCAAGCAAGATTCCGCCTGTGAAGAACGGCACAGGGAAAGTCGTTGGTCAGCATGGGTGAAAGGTAAAAAAGGTAAGAGGCGTTTTAAACTGACCCAAAATTGTGCGCGCCGCATTTCGGCGAAGAACAGCTGTGAAAAAGAAATCGATGAGTGATGATTCGGTAAAAGAGATCAAGAGATGGAACTCGATCATCAATGGGAAATAGGCGAATTTGCGAATATGGAAAGACAGGGCACCGAGGACAAGACCGTGGAAAAAAGAAACTCACATCCAGTCGCCTAGCCTAAAGTTGGACCGAGGGTTGGGGGGATTGGACGAAATGGGATAGTTGACGCGAGGACCGTCGGAGAGACCAAAGTCGCAGGGAGCAGAAGGGAGACGAAGCATGGGAGGACGTTGAGGACGGGACTGGAGAGTGAATATATAAATAAGAAAAAGAGTAAAAGCTACGTAAATACGCACGGGAGGAAAGCGTACAAGCTTATGAAACGGCTCAAGATCAGACTCGAAAGCGGGAAAGACTGATATGGGTGCAGAGGCGAGAAATGCACAGGCCTAGAAATACAAGAACATGACTCAGGAAATGGAAATAAAATATGCAAAAACAGGCAGAAAGCGCGGATACGCGGTAATGGAGCGTCATCACGTGCGTAATCGCGTTGCGGATGGGCGCGACTCTGCCCATCGATTATCACCCCAATTTCAAACGTACCTCTTCATGTGTCTCAAATACGGCCCACACATCCAAGGGAACAAGATCATCCCGCGCAGCCCAGACAGTCTGAGGTGCAGGGACCAAGGCCGCCAAAAGCGCCTGGCCATTGGCAGGCAGGTCACGAATCTGTTATGAGATAGAGTTAGTGGGCGAGCGAGCAGGTAGACACGACACGTACGCGAAGGACCCTTGAACGAGACCCGAGAAAAGTGCTGACAGCCGGTGAGTCGAGCATGGTGGGGGATGGGAACGGCTATGAGCAACGCAGACGCGCTATTTGAGGAGATGACTGCATTTCCAAGTCGTTACGATGGATCTTGAAATTCCGTTCTTGTTACATAACAGTTTCCGATCCTGTTAATTCCTGATTCGCTCTTGCGCCTCGTGCACCGCCTTCTCGTTCTTTCATATACCCTCAACAGGCCAGCGACGATGCAATCTCTTTATTAGCTCCCCCCGTCTTCTTTTTCCCTCTTCCTCCTGTTCATTTTTTTTGCTCGTTCCTAGCGTTGCCATTTCCCTTTCGAGTTTCAGTCCATTTATTTTTGCTCCCGCTTTCCGTACCAATTTGGCAACCGCCATGCTTTATTTCACTACCCACGAGTGTCACAGACGGAGACAAAATCTGCTGAAACATGCTAGGTACATAATCGTAGTATCTGCGCCATGGAGTAGCAACCTGACTCACTCAACCCTGAAGTTTGAGGCCCGACCCTCCAAGTGAATCTGATCAGGCGGGCGGTCGGCAAACCCATACCCTGCCCGCTATCAACCAACTTTAAGTATATGACCCTGTAGAACGCCACACTCTTTTGCTTTTGTCTGGACCGGAGGCCCGACATTGCCATGCACACGCGGAATCGAAAAGAGACTACGCGACCCGCCTCTTTGCCGTCGCGGCATCCAGGTTTCCATAGAGCACTTTGGCAAGTTTGTCCCCAGCCAAGCTCAACACCAGTCCGTTCTCGAGCAGGTAATTTGCATATCGTCTCCAGGTATCCCCACCTTTGCCCACTCTTGCCACGCTTCCTTCTTGTTCCCCACCGGTTTTGCTCTGTTTCAACGTACTCAGACTCCCAACAACGAAGAGCCCGCGCTTGGCCCGTGTAAGGCCGACATTCAGTCTCCGCCTGTCAGCAAGGAACCCAATATATCCTCCCGGGTTATTCCTCACAGTCGAAAAGATGATGACATCCTTTTCCCGTCCCTCAAACCCGTCCACCGTCTTGATCTCAATATGCTTCAATTGCATTGCGCGGTGATCTCCTAGGACCGAACAAAAACGCTTGCGGTACTTGGGATCTGTGTTGAATAGTCGTGTAAGTAGCGAGACCTGAGCCACGTAGGGTGCAATAATTCCGATGTCCTGTCCGAGTAGACCCTTGGTGACAACCTATTAGTTACATACCACTCTTGTACAGACAGAATACTTACATCATTGTGTAAAAGCAAGTCTTCCACTACACTCGCAACGATATGAGCTTCGTTCCAGTTGACTCTGCTCTTCGATTTGGGAGTCTCGGTGCCTGCATGATCCAAGAAGATGACCGGAGGTCGGTTCGAAGACGAGACTTCAGGTCTGATGTCACTGCCTTCTTCTACGGTACCGGTGTGTCCAGGGGGTAGCAACGCGGCCGAAATATTCGGAGGCATTAATTTCGGTGATACATATCCACTGCGGTCGATAGTACCGTCCAAAAGCGAGAGATTGTAAAATTCGAGTGAGGGAAATTGTGAAATGGCAGGGTGCATTCTATACTGGATGTTGAGCATAATTGACGGGATCTCTATCAGATCAAAAAAAAAGGGTCAACCCAAGCTAAAACTTGATGGGGAGACGAGTGAGATTTACCTCCTTCCTCCGTTAATCTTTCAAAAAGACTAATTCCTAACCCCATTGCTTGAGCTTCCGGGCTCGTGATAACAGGCGGCAGCTGCTTATGATCACCAATCAATGCGACATGTCGGGACTATCGACCAGGTCAACCAAGGTTTATCAAAAAAGATGATTTACTTACGCCTTTCATCAGAGGGATCAAAGAAGCAGGCTCTGTCGACATGGATGCTTCGTCTAGAAACACGACCGGAAAGTCGATGTGATTCAATGGTATAGATGCCGACGTTATGCAAGTAGTACAGATCTGAAAAATCATCTCAGAGCCGTTTCAGGGAAATTGTGCCGACATACCACATCACTCTTCTCCAACGAGTCCCTGATCATATCTTGCTGTTTCGCATAGATCCTTCGATCCAACATACTCAATTCCCTACCCCTCTTCACGACACCAGGTTCCATTCTGCTCTTTCTGTTCATCTCTTTCTCGGTTATGGACCCTTTACTTTCCTTCTCCTCGAGCTTCTTCAATCTTTCTTTCAGCACCGCCAAATCTTTTGAAACTCGTTCCTTTCTTTCCATGAGCTTCTTCGTTTCAGCCTGTGACGGATGATTCTCGATCTGATATTCCAATGTATACTGAGACAATGAGGGTTTGGTTTTGCCGGCAGACGCAGCACGCAGAGGCTTTAGCTTGGCACGAGCGAGACCCTCGACGAGGTTATCAACAGCAACATTGGTGTACGTGCAAACAAGGATAGGATGAGGGACTTGGAAATGAACTTTGAGCATTTTGATAGTCTCAATGATAGTCCGAGTCTTGCCAGTTCCAGGGGGCTATTAACCAGTTAGAGTTTTGAAAGCAATTTTGCGAAAGGAAAACATACCCCTTGAACAAGACTTATCCTCTCCCGAATCATCATCGCCATAGCCCGTCGTTGAGATTCATTGAGTCCTTCCAAAGACGGATCACCTTCAACGACAACAGGGTCGGGACTAGAATACCGACGAGCCCATGACTGAATCAACATGTCATCTTGGAAAGCTCCCCCAGAATCCATGGGAGAAACCTCTTCTGGTACTGAAATTTCCATCGTCTTTCGAGATTCATGATCCAAAACGGAGCTTTCCACATATTTCGTGTCGTCGGGATCCTGGAGAGGCCGATGTACATGGGGATGCTCAGCCGGCTCGAACGAACGTAACAGGACATCACGCAATTCTGTGCCCTGAAGAATGTATTGTTTTTGGAATGCTTCTTTCCTGCTGTTGTCACTTAGAGGTGATGCTGGGAGGTAAAATGACTGTTCGTCGTGGACTTTGGGGTCTTGAGCAAACGTTGCAATAGCCTTTCTCATTTGGTCGTAGGTAAATTGTGATTGACCAACGTCCAGACGCCAGCTATTGTATGGGCGTTCAGGGTCCAGGTCGATAAGGTTGGGAAACATGATGTTGAGTTGGTAGGCAGTACTGGATAATACCGCACCACGGTTTGGCTGCTCCTCGAGAGGGTCGATTCGTGATAAAAGCACTTGAGTACCGTTCCTGCAAAAGATGAGAATAAGCCGAGAAACAGGCAAGATTTCCTAATTGCGACATACAAAAAACGATGTTCAGGTAAAGCCAAACCTGGTCCGAGCTGAAAGCACGCAACAGGTTTACCATAACGAGTCCCCTCGAGCCAATACGCGCTCAAATCCGTCAGAGCATAACCCTCTTCTTTCAAGCGAGCAAGGGGCCAAGAGCTCAGACGCTCCCTCAACACCATTTCCTCCTGTTGCTGTTCCGTTTCGATAAGAGGGAGGAAGCTGCGTAGAAACCCATTAGACACAGAGGCCGATGAATATTGACCGATACACACCGTTCTTGATATTTTTTCAAAGCTTCATAGTATGGTTCTTCAGGGTGTAATATAACCGGTGGTGGGTCAATCCGTCTAAACTTTTGCCTCTTGGATGGCACATTCTGGGGAACACGAGAACTCGCGCGTTGGCGCCAGTCAAAGCGAGATATTAGAGGAAGGGATGGCTTTTGTTGTGATTCAAAGGGGAAGGCGGTATCGAAAGAGTCACCGAACGGGGAGGCAGCTGAACTGGAAAGACGCGCGAGTTTAGGGGTTGCAATACGTTTTGTCAAGGAATTATAATGCGAATAATAGGGGGAGGCAGTAGGATAGTAAGAACCGGATAAACTATGAAATGAGGATAATTTAGAATAAACATGATAAGAGTTGGTGCAGCGAGGTCGCGTCAACTTTCCATTTGATGGGAATATTGGCACATTCTGAAGATGGAGAGCGCCTCTAAGTTGCGAGTGGCTCCTAGAGGAGAGATAGGATGCCAGGGCGACACGAGCAAAGTTGGACTGGCAGGCAAAGTTTTTTCCAAACAGTAGCCTCGCGTCGCGTAAGTATTTCATTTGTTTGGATCTCCGCCAAACTCATCTAATCTAAACTGATAAGATAAATTTTTTGGTTCCAAGACGGTAGGACCGAAAATGTGGAAACCATGCAGAGGTTGGCAGAACAGATCTACCAGTCTTGTGCTTTGCACTTTTTTCTCTTACTTTCAGCCGTCGGGGATATCGATGAAGCTCAAATGGGGCTCGCCTAGTCATATCCTCGGGCTTGGACCTCTTCAGAGCTCTTCCTGGTCTATACCATTACCCAAGTATGTGTCATCTCGATGCCATCGAAGGAGCTGATTGTTCAGCCAAAACGCTCGTTTTTCAAGTCTATCTGGTATACATGCAGGCGTACACTGTTGTACAGGTTATAAGTTGCAGATATATGTCAGTAGCTAAATATTAATATTTGTGGCTAGCACTCTACACCGACTCTCTCACACCAGCTTCGAGGATTGCTGCCCGGCGGGAAGCGACGGCCTATGACAATCATAAGACACGGAGCTTTTCTCCGAAAAAGTAAAAGCATACCTTGTTTAACATATCAAGCATCTGGACTGTCGTGTCAAAGTTGACGCATGCATCGGTAATGCTAATACCGTGCTTGAGGCACGAAGGACCACCAGGAGGAACATCTTGACGGCCATCGTTGATGTTGGACTCGATCATCACACCGGTAATACCACGTTCACCGGCTTCTAGCTGCTTGCAAATATCCGCAACAACCTTGGGTTGATTGTTGTGGTTTTTCTGGGAGTTGCCGTCTATACAAAAGAAATCAGCAACGGAAAGAATTCTCCTGGTCAAAAACTTACGACTGCAGTCAACCATGATGCTGGCATGGCCCCTCTTTTTCTGGATAACACCAGCCGCTTGTTTGACGTGTTCCGAAGAGTAGTTGGGGCCACTGGTACCGCCACGAAGAATGACGTGCACGTCCTGGTTCCCCCTAGTTTTGACTATAGACGCCAGACCCTGTTCAGTCACACCCATGAAAGCATGAGGGTTCGAGGCCGAGTGCATAGCATCGATTGCCACTGATACACTGCAAGAGAATCGAAATTTAGGAGCACGACCGAGGCGAACAGAAGCTAACGCACCTTCCATCCGTACCGTTCTTGAAACCGATGGGGAAAGAAACACCGGAAGCAAGTTCACGGTGCAGTTGCGATTCTGTGGTCCTAGCACCAATAGCACCCCAAGAAATCACTTTATATTTTCTGTTTAAATAGGTTCGATGGAGACGGAAAATTCAACACGTACAGTCAGCAATGTATTGCGGTGAGATCGTATCCAACAATTCGGAGCCAACGGGAACTCCAAGGTCGGTCAAGTCACAGAGCAACTTCCGTGCGGTACGGAGACCTTGGTTAATCTGGAAGGTGCCGTCGATTTCAGGGTCATTAATCAGTCCTTTCCAGCCAACAGTTGTTCGGGGTTTCTGGAAGAAGTTGAGAAATTTGATCAAGAATCAATAGTGAACACATGTATTACCTCGCTACAAGAAATATGCCATCAGTTTTCAGCGATGGAGAGAATACATCCAACAACACTTACAAGTAAGCACGCATGATAATTAACAGATTTTGCCAGGTAGGAATTTTCTCCTTGAGCAGTTGCGCATATTCGATTGCTTGCTCAGGCGAGTGGATGGAACAAGGTCCAACAATAACAAGGATGCGATCGTCATGACCAGAAAGAATTTTAGCAGCACTGTAACGAGCTGAAGCGATTGTACGGTGTGAGTTGGTTGTGGATACAATCTCATGACGTAGCAGAGCTGGTTGAACGAGTGGGTCGTACTAGAATCGTGTCAGAAATGTATGACTCGAAGCAGTATGCAAAAACGCACTCCAATAACACGACGATCCTGCAGATACTGCTGGACGCGGTCTGCGTCATCGAAATCTGGGTAAGGGCTGGCGTTGTACATTTCCTCGTCAGGTACGGCTACGAGGACGATTAGCAGGAAGTAGGAAAGTAGTGTAGAGTGGATTTACGGAATCTGAAAGGTTTGGTAGCCTCTTTTATAGCAGCCTGAGTCATTTTTGGATTTCGTAAGAAATTGAAGAGGTTTAATTCAAGTTTCGTCCGGTCTGAGGTGGAACAGCGGTACGGAGTATGGTTGTCCTAGTTCAAGATGCACTGGTTGAAACGTGTCCTAGTCCTAATTGAGATCAAGAATGTTGCCACTGCACTTTTTTCAGGCACGTGCTGAGGATTCAATCGGCCGTATAACCAGAAAGTCGAGACGAAAATTTACCGGGGCTCTAGCGATGACTCGAAGATTGAAAAATTCAAGAATGTGCCTGCGTGACGTGACATCATAATATTCCTCGAGCCAAACCTTACAGTGCACGCTCGGCAAACAATGTCTTCAAACATTACAGTGACATTGAAACCGACTGCGGGCTTTTGCATCAAATCTACTACTTTACAACCTGCAGTGTACACTCCTCCATCTACGTCTTCAGCTCCAGGTTCCAACTCACTTGAGCCCGCCAATGTCCCAATTCCTATCCTACAGGGACACAAAATTTTCGTAAACATCTGTTGGGATTCAAACGTTCCTCCTCCTCCCGAAGGCAGTGAAGATGTTATTCAGCGTGCTATGAAGGGTGAAGAGGTTGATGAGCACAATTCTGATGGCTGGTTTGTTCCCGTTGTTGTTTCAGAGGGAAGACAGGAACTGGATAAAGGTAAGCAATTACAAGTGCTAATCTAAATGGTACTGGTGTCACGCCGGAGTGTAATGATGGCGGTCGAGTTCGCGAAATGGGCGCGCGTCCGACGCGAAATGGGATTAACAACGGCCGCGGTTTTTCTGCTAATGACCGAACCTCTGTGGTCGTAACTAGTACATTTACTGACATCCGTCTATCCTTTTTACAGCGGGAAAGCCTTCCCTAGTTTTTGATTGCGTTTACAACAGCTCTGTCAAATCTCGTACACTCAAAGATCCCGAGTTTAAGATTTTCATCATCGGTAAGTACAGACTTACCAGTCTGCCTCGGATGTTCGAGCTTCCGAGGCCTACTCGTTTTTTTTTTGATCACAATCACTGACGATGGTAGACAGAATTGGCTTTGCAACGGATCGAAGCTCAGACACAGCTTGTGCTTTCGCGTAACATTGCCATTCCAAACATATCAAGCAAAGGAAAACTACAGCCACGAACAGTATCCATACCAGCCTTCTTAGCCCACCAAAAAGCCTCTGGTTCTGGTTCGGTCACAACCTCGGCCTCGTCCGAGTCTCAAAACAGACCTCTGATTGAGGAAGTGGGACCCAGTGTTCCACTATCAGGAACAGGTAGCTCGGCCGGTGTAGCACAACCAAAAGGCATTCTAAAAAATGCGAATCCTCCGGACACGCCGACGGGAGAACGCCAAAACTTAGCTTGGTCTTGGTCCCAAGACAAAGACCGTTTGCATATAAAGATATCTGTTCCTAATCTCGTACGTTCCATCTGCTATGCTATCATCACTGCTGATCCGTTGCATTCTCCGATACTGACTCTTCCACCTAGTCCGAGTTTCTGATATCCCAGTCATCCCTCGACGTCGAACCCCGCCGTCTTATTTTAACGATCCCAGATCCAGACTCTCCGCCGTTGATACTTGATCTCAACCTCGATATATCCGATGCAGAACTAGCTATGAGAGCCGGAGGGGCCATGGATGCGTCATCGCTGTCGGAAAATAATTTGTTATCTCTCAAACGACAGAGACCATTTGATGTGGAAAGTGCATCGGCAGAATGGAGAATGGGCGAGAATCAACTGGTTGTGACTGTATGAATTTCACTATTCGCTACCATCTCGTACGAGGTACGCCCGAAAATTTTCATTTGCCTTGAAACTGACAATATATGTGGCCGATTAGGTTGTACTTGATACATCGTATACTGTACAAGGAATAGGTAAGTATGGAGACACTGTCCAAAGACATCATCGCGATAGATAGTATGTAGACATAGTTCAGCGTTCAACGACTAGACAAAAAGAGCAAGATAGAGATTTATACATAGATGGAAAGCAAATCGTAATTATTCATAAGGATAGATCATTATGACGCAGGTGCAAGCAAGGAAGCAAAATATCAGGATCGTGAAATTAACCGCCGGCTTTACCTAGCAATGCATAGCCATTGCCTTGAGGGCCGTGGAGCTGTAACATCTGCCGTGAATATCACATCTCAAACAGGCAAGAATGAGTGTTACCTTGTTGTAGCAACGACCACAGAAAGGAACAGAGTCGTGATCCCTCAATCTAGTAGAGTCGAGAAGCGTATTGCACTCGTTGCAACGAAGACAGCCTCGGTGGTAGGTCTTGCCAACAGCTTTGACCTGACGTCACATTATGAGGCGAATAGTAAGATTACCAGGGGTGCAATATGCTCACCTGTTCTGCGAAATATACGCTCTTCCCACATTTCGGACAGCTGGGGGTACTGCCTCCCCACTTTCTTGGTGAACCAGTCGAATGACTGATAATAGGCCGCCCTTCGCCCAGCGCTGCACCGTACCGGGTACCAGTTGCAGTCTGGGTAAGCGGGATCGACGTACTGGGCGGTGATGTGGCTATGGCGGCTTTTAGCAACTCGGTGGCATCTGTGCCATCCTCTGGGATATCAGTCAGAGATTTGGTAGCTTGGGGTGGTGGAGAGGAAGGAGGTGAAGCGACGAGGCCATTTGCCACTTGAGGAGGGGACGAAGGTGTAGCTTTGGAGTAGTGTGGTACGACTGGTAGATTGGCAGAACGGAGATCGCGGGTTCCAAAGTTTCTAGAGTGACATATCTTGCTGGAATAGTTGTTCGCAAAAGATGATTTCTAGCATTGAAAAGATTGCTCACCAGTACGGCTGTACGAGAAGGATGAGAGACGAATATGCGAAAAGTATTGTATGCGTACCTGTTCGTCATGCTCGAGAAGGGTGAATGAGTCAAGCCGCTTGTTACAGGAAGTACATGCGAGGCACGGCTAGCAACCGAGTCAGAACCTGAAGAAAGGAGGCCTGAAAACAAAAGATACCTTGTGGTAGAGCTAGAGACGTTGTCAGACAAGTGTTTCGAATAATATCTAGTACTTACTTTACGACCTGGACCCATTGCCTAGACCAAGATAAGTATAAGCACAGAATCAAAAAGAAATACAAACTTGTTCAGCAGCATAAACAGATTTTTGGCATTTTGCACACTTAGGAGTTCCACCGAATGGATGCATGATGTAGTAGAGTCAGTAACGAGTACGCTTTACTGATCGCATTGCCACGTGCCGGTTTTCAACTCCGACCTTTGATCTCTTCAAATTTTCACTGCTGCTTCTTGCCTACTCTGATCTCCACCTCGATTTAGACTTTACTTCCTCCCCATCCTTCACCTTTTTATTCCTTCAAAATGTCTGACGATGAGCATCACAACCAGACCTTCGAGCAGGTATTTCTCCTCTTTTCTTTCTTTTTGCTCAATCGATTTTGATCGATGTTCGATATCTCATTCAGGCCAATGCTGGGGCCTCCACGACCTACCCCATGCAATGTTCTGCTCTCAGAAAAAACGGACACGTCGTCATCAAGGGTCAATCTTATCTCAAAGTATCCAGGAGAAAGAGTCTAATCGATTTCAAACAGGTCGTCCCTGCAAAATCGTCGAGATGTCCACCTCCAAGACTGGAAAGCACGGACACGCCAAAGTTCACCTTGTCGCTATTGATGTGGGTTGTGTACAGCTCTCCTATTAATCTTGTCGCTAATTGCATTAAAACAGATCTTCACCGGCAAGAAATTGGCGAGTTTTGCCGCCCTGCTTTGTCCGGTACCTCATACTTACATTTCTACAGGAAGATATCAGTCCTTCCACCCACAACATGGATGTCCCCAACGTCAGCCGTACCGAATACCAGCTTGTCCGCTTATTCCGTGTTTCGCTCGATCGTGTATACTAATTGATTCTCAGGTCAACATCGACGACGGTTTCCTCAATCTCATGACCCAGGACGGTACTCCCAAAGACGACGTCAAGGTTCCTGAGGGTGAAATCGGAGAACAGATCGAGAGTGCTTTCAACGATGGCAGTGACCTCTTGGTCACCATCGTCAGTGCCATGGGTGAGGAGCAGGCAAGTATCGTCGTTGTCCACACCTTGTCATTTTCCTTAACAAATGTCCCTAGGCCATCTCGTTCAAGACCACCAGCGGGAATACATAAGCGGGTCTTGCAGGTAAACCCTTCTTTTTGATGCATGTGATCGTCCAGTAGCCAATGAAGATTGACTTTCTCTCGCAGTCCCGTCATGTATTTTCTACGTTTTCTGTTGACCCGTGTTGTGTTTCTGGTGGTTCATCGCGTTCTCTCCTTCTGTGCAACAAACTACTTTTGTGCAATAATTCCGATTCCACACTGTCATTTTTTCATCTGTGTTTGAACTAGTTGTATACACTTGGCGAGAAGAGAAGGAAAAGCATATATCTATCTCATCTTGCAAATGTCGTCTCCTTAGCAGGTACATTCCGTTGTATTGTGAATAATCTGTATATGAGTAGTAGCGTTTGGAAGACACTTGTGTTTTGGGACCATGAGATATGTTGTGTGTGTTTGTCATCGACGCCGGGAGAGGGTAAACTTTGTCATATCAAGACTCTTTGCTTTCGACTGAAACGCCAGTCAAACCTCTGCTGGGCAGCGAGGTGTCCAGTTCCTTTATTCTTATCTTCTTCTATGGCTTTCTTTACAAGACCCACCTCTGCCTCGGCCGCTGTAAGGATTGTAGATCCAAACACCCAAGACGAGCCAGTCCAACAGCCTCAGTCTCGCAAAGGTACCCACCAACCCTGTGCTGGTTTTTCCGACCTCTGACGGGCGGTAAACAGATTCTGTTACGCGTCAATGTAGAAATATAATGATTTATGGGTAGGTTAAGCTTTGGGCTTGACGATCGGCAATGGTTGACGAGACCATGTGTAGTTTTTGTAAGTATGCAGACAAGGGTTGTATGTACTATCATCCTCCCGTACGTCCACCACTTCTCTCCACGTATGATGGTCCTCAACTTTCTTCAGGCGCAAGACGCTTCCCAACCAACGTATGTCTACATCTCGGCACTGCCGTCATGTCCTGACCTTGAACACATCCAGTACACGATCAGAGTCTCCGGTCATCACTTCTTCCATTTCTGCTCAGGCCGTCAATGCTCCCGTCTTCGTTCCCAAATCCTCTGCTTCGTTCCCTTCCTTCAAGTCCTCTCATGAGGCCATGCGAGCTTCGTAAGCTTTCTTCTGCTAAACTCTTCGTCTCTAGCCTCATGCACCCCTCTTTCAAGTCTGTCCTCACCTTCTCCCTCCCCCCCAGACTACCAGTCTATCCAGGAACCTCAGGCCACGTACAGCCCGTATAGTTTCTCTGATCTTTCGGACAGTGTGACTAGTCAAATGTCCCAGGTAACTTATACCCCGTTTCTTCACTCCATTTCGCTGATTCCTCTTGCAGCTCAGCCCACATTTCTACGATGATCCCCAGCAATTTAACAACTATCCTTCCGACTATGAACAAGCCGCTGCGGACATCCCGTACTATTCAGCTTCAGCTCCGATGTTTTTACGTGAACCAGTCAGTCGCTACCGTCGTGGCACTTCATTTAACTCATCGCTTCATAGCTCAATTACCATCTCTACACACCTGCTATCCCGTCCACATTACCATTCGTTTCGTCTTCTTCTGACAGTCATTTTGTACCTCAATCTTCTGAACTTCGCCAAACTCTGCAATCTCGCAGTGAAACCATTCGCGGGGTCCCACCAATCGGTAGTGGATGCTTCTCTTCTTAATATTTCCCTCTAACACTTCCTTAACAGGACTCAATCTCCCAGAAGAACTTCAAGGTTACCACACTCTGACACCCCTGGACACACTTGTTGGTTCGGAAAGAAGGAAATTCGGAAACTGGTTCTCTGTCGTCTATCGGGCTATCAATTCTACCAATGGAGCTCCTTATGCTTTACGGAGGATTGAAAGTAAGTTTTGAAAAAAGTTTTGCATGCTCTTGCTGATCCATGATCTGCAGATTTTCGTCTAATGCATCAGACCGCTTTCTCTGCCATTGAAGCTTGGTCACGGATTCAACATCCCAACATTGTCAGCGTGCACGAGGCATTCACTACTCGAGCTTTTAATGACAGCTGTACGTGAATATCCAGCCGCATCTTTCTCTTTCCTTATCCAGATCCTCCAAACAGCACTTGTAGTGGTATACTCATACTATCCCGATGCCCAAACGCTCTACGATGTTCATCTGAAACCGAAATCACCGCCTTTTCAGCAAGCTTTCCAGAACCAGACGGGAACCCAAACGCCTCAGTTCACCCCCGTTCCGGAACGTACGATATGGTCCTATATTATCCAAATAGCTTCAGCCATCAAGAAAGTCCATGAAGCCAAGCTAGCTGTGCGTATGATTGATACCACAAAAATTCTTGTGACAGGCAGGAATAGGTTTGTCGATTCTTTTCCTCTTAATATCTACTAACTGTTTGTTCTAGGATTCGCATCGGATCCTGTGGTATCGTCGACGTCTTGATGCACGATGCTCATCAAGACATGCATCTCTCACAGCTAGAGGACCTGACCATGTTTGGCCGTTTGATCTTTGCGCTCTGCTGCAACAATGCTTCTGCTACTACCAACGGCAACTTTCAAAAAAGTTTGGAAATCATGGGTAGGTTGTATAGTCCGGAGATCAAAACCTTGGGGTTGTTCTTGATCAGTAAAAGTCATCCCAACAAGGCGAGTACGGATACGTTATGTTGATGATCAATGTCGTTTAACGTCGACTGCAGAACATCAATGCCGTGTTCGAGATGATCGGTACCCGGGTAGTCAATGAACTTGACGATGCTCTATCGTGAGTCATGCATCAATTTATCAGACATGGTTCTCATTTTTGTGTCGCAGAGGACAAGACCGGCTGGAGAACGAGCTGCTCGGTGAACTAGAAAATGCACGACTAGTACGTTTGTTGTGCAAGTTTGGGTTCATAAACGAGCGACCAGAGTACGTTTCATTGGTTCTTGTTCCCGACAAATCATTTAGTGCTTCTTTGTAGATTTGCTCGTGATCCACGATGGTCCGAAACTGGTGATAGGTATATCATCAAACTCTTCAGGGATTATGTCTTCCATCAGATTGACGAGCACGGTAATCCTGTCACCAACCTCTCTCATGTTCTGACTTGTCTCAGCAAGGTACGTGGCATTTGATCCTGTTCTCTTCTGAGATTAACCCGAGTGGCTTAGCTCGACGCCGGTACCGATGAAAAAGTCATGCTGGTCGCCCGCGATGAGCAAAGCTGTCTTGTAGTCAGTTACAAGGAAATCAAGTCGTGCATTGAAGCTGCATTCAAGTAAGTCTCTTTCTCGGCTCTTTCATGACCTACCATTGAGTTAATCCACTTTCAGTGATCTAGCGCGCGCAGGAAGGTAGTAAGATAATGTGGTGAACGATCTGGATTTCATGCATTTATACGAACTCGTACGATACTGGATTAAAAAGGCAGAATTAGAAAAAGACTCGGATAACGGAGAAAAAGCTTTGATCGTTTTATTCGTGTTTTCATTTGAGACCACCCTCGGACTATGTCTATCCTAATGGGTATCACGGTAGCGTGCCATACATGACCTGGCCTTCGACTACGGTAGCGGTAACCTTTGCTTTTAGAATCTCAGGCAAAGGCGCAGTCATGATATCTCTGTCCAACACTACAAAATCCGCCAGCTTTCCGGGAACTAGAGATCCCCGCACATTCTCGGTAAAGGACGCAAATGCTGCATCAAGCGTCATCCCCTTGAGTGCTTGAGTACGAGTTAAGGCTTCGTTCGTGTACCTGAAAGCTCAACTTGGGTGTGCAGGCCTATAGAAGAGGAAACAGACACATACCAGCCTTTCTCACCGTGAGGCGACTTTCCGTTGACTGACAAACGGGAAACTGCTGCGTAAAAGCCCAGAAGGGGGTTCACACCTTCTACGGGAAAGTCTGAACCCAAGGGAAGGACCCCGTATTTTGAACCACTGCTAAACTGTGAGTGAAGTGATGGTAATAGTACTTGAATACTTACTTGAGCAAGGTTTGGTACGCATAAGCGCCTTTGATTCTTTCTGTGCCCTGTATGATCGCTAAGTATATCTCGTTTGAGAGGTATGCAGAAAACTAACCAATCTTGTTTCAGCGTACCACATGTCGCTCGTCCTAATTCTCGACATTTAGTGACACTATTGACCAAAGTAGTAGTTTAACACTTACGCATGTGTAGGTTGTACGCTTGGTATAACTGAACAGAATCATATCAATAGAAATATCAATGCCCTGACAATACACATACCACCCAATCTGCCGATACGCTCCAAGTCCCGCTGCGTCATGATCTGCGCATGCTCTATCCTAGGGCGCCACTCTGTGACATTGACACCTTCGCTTTCGATAACGTCCTCAAAAATGTCCAAGACGACATTGTTTGCGCGATCCCCGATACAATGAATGTTCTGTACGGGTCAGTTCAAGTTGAAAGAATGGAGAAGAGCATTTGCTTACCACTTGCCAGCCATCTTCATGAAACTGTTTTACGAGTTCAAATAATGCTTCTGGGCTGCTACGAAGAATGCCTTTGGTACTGGGTTTGTCCGAGTAGGGCTCCAGAAGAGCTGCACCCCAAGAACCGAGTGCACCTTTAGAGTAGAGTTAACAATCCGAATCTGCAAGGAAATCCAGGTGGACAATACTTACCATCGGTAAAAAGTTTAATACTTCGTACAGTTAGTCGACCGGCTTTGCCATAATTGATCAAACGAGGTATCTTGTCACCCCAATAGACGTCGGAAGGTACGTTTCCCATAAGGTAGAGGTGCATCTATAAAGACGATATGAGACCTAATCTTCTCTTAAAAGGTGTAATCACCTACAGGAATATTGTTTTCGTCCGCTTGCCTAACTGCAGCTGAGTATCAGGAACCAAAAGCAACCGGTTAAACCTACTTTTTCATGAAGGATATCATCGCAGGACTCGAATCCGCGTCATGTATCGAAGTGAGACCGTATGAAAGAGCCTGTTTCATCGTCGTATCAAAAAACTCAGACATCTGGTCCTCGGTCCAAGCCGGTATGGGGATCAGGGAAATTGCATTGTCTAGGAAAACGCCTAGAGGAGATCTCAGCACATTTCGTGAACAGGACTTGGTAGAACACACCTGTTGGTTTTCCATCGGAGTCCCTGATAATCTCTCCACCCTCTACCTCGGAAGGCAGGTCTCCCATGAGTTGGAGGACAGCAGGAGAGACCCAAGTCGCATGCCCATCAACGCGGCGTAAAGCAATAAACCGGTCCCGAAGAAGTGAATCGGCTCCAAGGTCAGCCTATGCAAAAAATACAGTGAATTCACGTATTCGATTGTCACCTCAGAACCACTTACTGCAGTGGGAAACTTTTGTTCTGGCCATTTTGTTTGATCCCATCCCATCCCTTCAATCCACCGACTAGTGTCGTGAAGCACATCGGGATGAGATAGAATGAATGCTTTGGTACGTTCAATTACCTCTACATGCTAGCCATGAGCCCACTATTTGGAACCTGAACGAATATAATGTTCACCAGCAACAGACGTAGCTGTGTCCAGTTGAAGCTGCATCTTGAAACCATTTTCGATAATGTGCGCATGAGCATCTGGGTCAAAGGGACAATACGGTCGTTTAAGTCTCCTGCGCTGATGCACATCCTGTCACGAGAGACTGACCTGCTAGCCCAGGCACTATAATCGAATTGGAGTTGACGAATTTGACTTCTGGGACCCTATAAAGGACTTTATACACTGGTCTAAGGACTGTGTCGAGTCCAAAAGGGTAGGAGAACGATTCGGCCAACGGAGGATGTAATTCAGCTTTGTTTTCAAGTTATAGCGTGTGCGAAAACGAAATGTGAGGGGAATACCTAGTTTCCCAGTGCCAACAATATGCGTATCTTGGACGGATATACATTGCACTTGAGGGTTCTTTTCATCAACAGTGTAGATACTGTCCGTCATGGAACATATCGTATACCGGTTGGAGGAGCGAATCCACTGGTAACTGGACAGTAGGACAAACGGTACAAGCCTCACGAGTATATGGTTCCATGACATATATGGTGTTGAAGCCCGGTTAGACCTAGGAGTGGTGGTTGGGCCAGGACCGGCAGCTTTCTGCGTCGTTCTGGCCATAATTACTTGTCAAGAACAAGGAACGCGTACAATTGATCTGACAAACCGGCGGCGCGCTTCGATTTGCTCACGAATTTATTTAAGCGCTGAATCCTTCCTTCAATCTGAGTATTTTCCAGCACTCCGACGAGCCTCTAAATTCTAAAGTACAGTAGGCACGAGAGCTATGTAATGCACCCCGTCTTTCCGACATAGGCTGGATCACTAAAGTTCTTCAACACCAAGCAAACCTGACACAGACTCGTTAGTTCTACGTCTATTAATATATACTAATAGACTTACTTTTCATTGTGCAACCAGGCGATATCCTCGGTTTTCTCTGGTCCATACCACTTGAAGGCAGGCAAATGTTCTTCGCGTTCGACCGACTGTCCTCCAAGGCATGTCAAAGCTTCTATTATGGTGTTGGGCACATCCCATATCTCGACTTTCGCAACGTTGTGGTATTTCGCAGTCTTCAATACCAATCGAAACAATTCTCGAATTTGTACATCGTTGGCAGGGTCGATACGAAAACGGGTGACTATGAGTGCTCGAGGTGCCGATGGCTTCAATTCAAACATCCATGTAGCGAAAGCAGTTGTTGGACAGATGTCACTCTCTGGTTCATAGATGACGCCCCATTTCTCAATTGGAGGGTTTTCTTTCTCCCAGAAAATCTTCTGGCGTTCACGTTGGAAGGCTTCGACACCACCAGAAGGAAGGAAGGAGAAGGACGTTGTTTTTGTGGGTGTTTCCAACTGAATGAGATTAGAGTCTTGTAATATGAGTTTCTGAAGATCAGATTCAGATAGCCATTTCCAGTTGGTCATAGAGGGCAATTCCAGATCAGCAAAGTCCGGGACTTGGTCCATATTCCATATAACAGAATTAGCTCCGCGAATGATCCAACCATCCTCACTCGGGTTTGGTCCACATGAAGCGTAAAAATCGCCTACATCGCTGTAAAGCACTGAAAACTGCGCATCTCCTCTTATGTGTGAAGGAGGGAGCCCCCATACTTTCGGAAATGTTGTTGGAGACGAGTAAGATTCTGGTGAAAGTACCCAGTGCAAAAGACGCATCATATGACGAGCGTAACCTTTTTTCCGATGCTGGGTGGGGGTAAACACAGAAGCAATGCTGTAGCATGGGACCTCAGTGGATGTGCTTGAATGCCCACGATAAACCACTCCGGTCCTCTGAAAACTAACAGATGTTTTCTACCGAGGTATCCCAAGTTTATAGCTAGATTACTCACGTTTCACAAGAGCATTTAAAATCGAGAGTCTGAGGATCGTCCCGAGGAGCCAAAATCCTTCAGCAACACGTTGACAAAAAGTCCAAAGTTGCATGAATAGACCCACCAAGTTTTGAATTTACCGTCGCGTCCACATAACGACTGGGCACATTCTTCGTCCCTTTGAATATACTCATCTTCTGTCATCCCATTCCCCCAAACCCTGTACGTGCGACGACGAGACTCTGTTTCTTGAGAGGGAGTTGCAAGGAATAAAGACAAGGACGTGAGGTCGTGGTTGATGAAATCCATCTTGGGAATGTTTGCATAACCTCGCGCTCGCGGCGGCGGCGTGGCTAAGTTTGAAGTATAAATCAAATTCTACTGCTAGCCACAATACTGTCTAACCATTTGTACTTAATTCATTGCATATTCATAGAGGTGGACTTTTACGCTAATAATTAAGTGGAGAGATTTTTGTTTTCAACTTTTGGCTGAGCCGGCGATTAGAAAATCTATTACAAGGGACACTGGTGGCAATCTCAGAAAACGCCGACGTCGAGCGAATTGTTGTAAGATCCAAGCTATATAAGCAAACTTAGTGCCCGTTTAGCCGCTGTTGGATACATGTTTGATTAGAACCTCCTTAAAACAAAGAGTTACCCACCGGTGGTTGCAACTCGGCCCACTGCCTAAGTATCTGATCGATGCGTCGGTCCCGGTTTCTGATGCACTCTTCACATCTTATATGTTGAGTGAACGCCTCGAAAACTCTTCTAATAGTCTCTGGCGACGTGTCTGACATGAATTGTGAACAGGGCCAGGCTGAGAGAGGCGACAAAACTACTTGCCAATGTCTGCATTCCAGGACAGATACACAGTAGCAACTCTCCACGCAGTTGCCAGAGCCCTTTGCGAGTCCAAGGTGCAAGCGTTTGTAGCTTCGTGCGAAGAAGGGGGTGATTCGAGCAAAGGAGCAAGATCTGGCATAGAGCCGCGTGGAATTCAAAAGATCCCTGATCTGGTCTTAATCACGCCCCTACAAGAGAGGCAGAATGAGAGTGTAAGAGCGAAGGCTTCTTAATAGATACATGTAATGCAATCGTTTATCTTTTCTTCCTCTACATAGTGTAGACAAGATGTGGACAAGAGAAGCAGCTTCAGGATGGTGTTCCGGGGTTTGCGAGAAAGTTCGACGTTATGACAAACATAGCTGCGTCATCGTGAGGAGAAAAGTTGGGTTTCTTGAATGGAAGAACAGCAGGCGTACGGATAACATACGAACTCCATGTGTCGAGTCAACGACATTCTCTCTCGTGTTCTCGGATCCATAGTCAAAGGGATGAAGTTCCCGGCCTTGGTGAGTCGGACTTGTTTGTTCTTCGGAATGGACTCGGAAAGCAGCAGATGCATGTCAGAAAAAAATCAGTACACAATACACTTGTGAGCCAAGGTCCGTAGTTGCAGGATAAAGGAACATTGTGAATCCAGCGGAGTCCGGCATATATCTTGGTGGGGAGTGAGCCGGACAAAAAATTGCGGTGGGCTTGTTTTGCTGTCTATATTTGTATCCCCTCATCATCTTCCGTCTGCCTCGACTTCCGGTAGCGACGCTTTGATGGCACATACTCGCAGTTACTTCCAATAAAAGCTGGTTTTTCTCGGTTGATAGTCCTCGACTCCTCCGTATCATTTCCAGGCTGTCGCCACCAAGACCAAGTTCTGGAACCAGTTTCCTACTCTGCACAGACTATATGCCTTCATTCCACGTCCTACTGAAGGCGAGCCTCCAGTGTGCAGTCACAGATATACCGGGTTTCAAATCGGGATAAATTGTGAAAAGCAGGCGAAGTCGTCTACCAGGAGAAGATGGGCACTCGGAGACCTGTAACAATCCACCATCGTAGCCTCGTTCAGCAAGTGCCCAAGAGATTTAAAGGGGGTCCTTGTCAACACAAGAAATCCTTGAAGAAGGTCCCCTGAAGTTCAATTCGGAAGCCAAGGTTGATATGGCCAAGGGTGAGTTGCAATTTTTGCAAAACTGTTATCGGTCTCACCTCGAGTCCTAAACTCTGCGCAAGATGAATCTAGTCACGCTCTTTACTTGGCCACGTCCGGTTTGCTTCCAGCCCAGCATGACTGATTCCCGGTTCGATTCTAAATGCAAAAGAAGATTTGTTGATTGCTTCAAATGAACCGGAGTCAGTAAAGCCATCCGTCCTTTATTCAAAGGCCGACACGCAAAGTGCAAAATGCCCCAACGTACGTTTGCTGAAGATGTCTCGGGCATGCCGCACGCGCATGAACCATGCTGACGGACGCTAAGATCAAGTCATTGGCTCCTAAAGTGTACTGTTTGTGAGTCTGGGTAGAGGGCCGGAGAGTGCTTTTTTGGAAGTAATAAGGGCACTGTCTCGTTTCGAAGACCCCTGCCCAATAGCCTCGCCTGCAGGAGGAAAACAAATTTGAAGTTCCTGGTGAGCAAAGTCAAAGAATTCCAATAAAGCCAACGTACCTCTCGAGCACTGGTCTCATCCACTACTGACATCATCGCTCCCAATGCTCCGTCGCGTTTGGAAACCAGAGCAAACTGGAGTCTTCTATTGACATCATTGTTCCTGTTTATGGTTTGGCGAATTTCTGTTGACCGCCTTCTGCTGAAAGAAAGGACGGATGATAGATGATCAGTTGCGTTAGTATTCCATCCTTGTCGAAAAAGCCAGATACACCTCTGAAACCCTAAATGAAAATATGAAGAAGGGAAACCACCGAACAGATTCAAACCGACCTTCACAGAACTGACACTGATAGATTTATTCTAGACGGTTCCCAATCTTCCCCAAAACATTGGTTTCTGTTGATTTGCTGTCTTGAAGCTGAGTATTCTCTTGGATTGATAGAAAGAGGGAATTGACGATTGCGCAACCTACACGGTCTGTGTTGAGTCTTTGACGGTCAGAAACAACCGTAATATTTGTACTCGCGCCTACCGTCTATTTCCTCATCTTTGGTCTCATTTTTTGTTCATCCTTGACATCAATTGCGCCAAAACGCCAAATAAACTTCCTCTAAAGGTGGACAGTACTCCAACAGTATGGAGTTATATCCCCAAAGATGAACAGTTCCAGATTTGCTACACACGCTGCACTCCAATAATTCATCGATCGTTTTCCACAAATAGAGCATATTATAGCAATATTTGGCCGCTTTCTTAGGATGCTCAAACTGCAAGTTCAGTCCAAGTTGCGTGCAAGCAGGGATAACAGACGTTATAAGTAGTCCCTGTATAGCTCTACGTGGACCTCAAATTGTCCTAACACATCTTCGAGAACTTCATCATATTCTGTCTTCCCAGCAGTGCATAGAGCTTGTCACCAGCCACCGCCTTTTAGCCCCCTGAAAAGTAGCTGAGGGAAGGATGAGTCTGGTGATATCGATAGATATGCACCGCTGCTCTTTTTTGTGTGGAAAACTAACATTCGACTATAAATGAATGTAGCAAGCCTAACAACAGCGACGTTTTGCTTTATTGGTATTCTCAAAGGCGAAAATCCACACAACTGACAAATAGCAGGTTCAACTAGTGAATGTTTGAAAGGCCATTGAGAGACAGTGCAGAGGCGAACCGACTGGCGACTTTTTGATACTACTGAATCGCTTGTAAGTGGTCCTAATTGTGGCCAGTGTTGCGTGGAGGTGGGGACTCCGAATTACACTTTCTGGCTCTCTTCCTTTTATTGCATGGTCAGTGTGCTACTGTAGTAATGACGGATAGTCTTCCATCCGTAATATTCGACATGTCTACGCGGAACCCTACATCATCGTGGCCGAAGTCCTATCCTAAGTGACCAAAGCCAGAGCGACAGTAATTACCATCACTGCTACCAGATTACAAATTGTCGTAGCGGTCTCCCTCAAACTCCTAACCCCACTTATTTGTACTATATCTCCTGTAGGTCGAGTTGAAAATGTGGCAGTTGGAAATGTGTTCGTTGGAGTCATAGATTCATTTGGATCCGAATCATGGTCAACAACCGTTAAATTCGCACTGAGCGAGAAAATCTGAGATGAATAAGGAGGGGGACCGCAATATGACACGTTGGCTTGCGAAGGGTCGGAAGACATAGTGTAGTTAATGTCCCATCGTAAGGTATACCTGAGGAATTCAAAGAGATAGTTGGTTTGGAGATGACACCCGTACACAGAATGAAGAACACCCACGCTCCAGGATCTGGAATAGTAACCTCCATTGACATTTGAGGTATAAAAAAGCATCCTCGACCTTCTATTTCGTTGATTTCTGGAGCAGGCACTCCATTCAGTACCAAATCTTCAGTGCCATTGGGAGAGATCAGCGTAACATTGATGGTTCGCCTTAACCCTTCGTACACGGCGTCATCCCTTTGGAAGCCTACTTGGAATGTATGATTGGCTGGGACAGGAGAGGAAGGGTACGAGAGTATCAGATCTTCGGGCGGGGAAGCAGCGAGAATTCTGGTTATGGTGAAGAAAAGGCCCAACAAAGGTTGAAAGAGGATAGACTTCATGATCTTTGTAGAGGAAGAGGACTGACTCACCATTCATTAAATATCCGGTTCCAACTCACGATAGCAATCAGCCATGATCCAAGTACATACCAGATGATTATACAAAGATGTTAGAAGTATAGAATTTTTGGTCGTGGCGTTGAAGTATATGTATTCGCCAAGTACATCCAACGTCAAAACGAGATAATTTAGCCGAATTTCAGGTCGGTGTACAGCCACCTACGTCCAAGTTCCCGTACTGTCAATCACGTTACATCTCAATTTCTCAATTTCGTGGCGTCAAATCAATGAGCACCACTCATGCTGGGGGTTCTATCGGAGCACAGTAAGCATGGCCATATCAGGTTGTATTGCTGACCTTCATTCCAGAGAAATTCCCGGTGCACGCTCAAGTTTCGTTTTCTTATTTCCCGGCAGTGAGCGCGCTGACTAGAACCTTATTCTTGTTAGATGTTGGTAGCCAAGATCTGTTCATGGCTGCCCAGTTGCGCACGCCCAATAAAATCTACCTTGAAGCCGTACTCTTCCTATAGATGGATGTGTACAGAAGAAGTCAAGACAGCTGCGAGGAACACTGTCTCTTGTCTCATGGCTCCGGCTGATATTTGTCCGCATCGCCTCATCGACACACACTCCCTCCAACTTGTCGAGTTTGGCAAGAATGCTGTTGTCCCTCCATATGCCGTTCTCTCTCATAGATGGATATCGGGGGAAGAGGTTGTCAACCACGAGTATCGCCATCCGCGGGACAAAACATTGTCAAAACCGGGATTCCAGAAAATATGGACTGCTTGCCAACAAGCTCGCAAGGATAATCTTCGTTATATCTGGATCGACACGTGTTGCATTGAGCAAGGGAACCACGATGATGTTGCTCAAAACATCACATCTATGTATGCTTACTATCAAAATGCACAAGTTTGCTATCCATATCTTGTTGATGTACCGGGCCGACTGAGGTTCTTTCCGGAGGACAGCAAGTGGTTTGGGCGTGGATGGACTTTGCAGGAATTGCTTGCTCCCCAAACTGTGGTTTTCTTTGACAAAGACTGGCAGTGTATTGGGGACAAGCAAACTTTACGACAAGACATTTGCCGAAGAACTGCTATTCCATCGGAAGTCCTCTCAGGCAAACTGCCCATTTCAGATGTTAGTGTACTGGACCGAATGTCCTGGGCTTTGTGGAGGACAACAACTAGACCACAGGATGGGGCCTATTGCCTTCAGGGACTTTTGGGCGTTTCAATCAAGCCTGATTATCGGGAAGATATGACAATGTCATTCAATCGATTAGGGAAAGCCGTGTTTGAGGCTCATCCAGAACTGAAGGAAAGGCTGGGAATCAATGACCGCTTGTTTCGTAATTCCAGCGACAGTAACTTTTATGATCTACTAAAGGAAAATGTGATTGGCGCTCTTCGCACTCTCTAAGACGTCTCAGGATCAGTGAGTGCAGACACTTTACAGAGATATAAGCTTAACCACATAATTAGAACAATATAAATCTCTTCACTGCACTGCTTCTACTTGGTGTATTCTGACACCACCCAAGTTTTTCGAGCGGCACAGCCCTAAAGATGGTGTCTTTTCAGTCGTCCTGTCCTTTTCTAATGTTCCAACCTTTCGATTATGCGGAGAACACCCATTATCTCTCCCAGACGAGCCCAGCCAGCTCACAGATGCATCCATAGAAGGATAGTCTAGAGCCTGTACGAACCTGAGATCCCCAAACTTACACAATACGATTGTAGTACGAGTACATTTCTTGATGCGTTGTAACTGTGCAGCCCTAAGCTGAGTCACAACACCGCGTCAACGCATCTCTGTAGCTTCCATCCAACCTTCAAATTTATGCATAGAGGAACGATTGTCTTCCGATCTTACCGTCTGCTTACAGGAGAATAGACACGTCGAAGCCTAAATGCTACTATGTACATATCTCTGAGTCTCAACAAAGCTCAGTCTATTCAAACCGTCCAGTGTCACTGTCATCACAAGATGCAAACGCAACATCTGCTTCTGAAAAATAAATTGAACAAATTCCCATCTAGACGGGATTCTGCCATCGCTAGCGCTGGGCTTTCATTGACATGCTTGAAGTCTGTCCGAGCCGTACAACTATTTTCTTCGCGCCACGGATAGCCAGGCGCATCCTGATACACCCATGCGGTTGTCACGTTCTCCGAGGCTCTTGCAGGGCACACTGTTCTGTGAACCATCGTTCTTATCGCCTAGAAATCAGCACTAGAAGAAGATTTTCCGGGATCTCGAGGTGCGTCTATGTACTTGTGTTGCAACTGTATTTTTCTCGACTTACATCTCGTGCAGCAAAACACGAGATAAAACGCAGAATGACGCGCCTTTCTCTCGCTCTATACCAGATCCGCGTCACTTTACAGACAAACCCATTTCTCCACACAATTTTCCATCCCACCGTCCCTTTTTACACGCACCCAACTATCCCTCTCACCGGTGGTTCCATGTAAAAGCCAACGAGATTACGTCTATCGCAAACCCAACTTCTCCCAATCTCATGGCACCCGTCGACATATGTCCCCATCGTCTCCTCGACACGCACACTCTCCAACTCGTCGAGTTTGACGAAACGGATACTATTCCTCCATATGCTATCCTCTCCCATACGTGGATCCACGGGCAAGAGGTCGTCTACAAAGAGTACGTCCAACACCAACACCAACTCCAACCCACTGTATCGTTATCAAAAACGTCAAAGTCGGGCTACCACAAAATCCAAGCTGCATGCCAAAAAGCCCGCGAAGACGGTATCGGTTACATCTGGATCGATACTTGTTGTATCAAACAAGGAAACCACCACGATGTTGCGGAAAATGTGACTTGCATGTATGCGTATTATCAAAATGCGCAGGTTTGTTATGCGTATATAGCTGATTTTCATACTCCCCGTCTCCATAACTACGGGTTCAGCTCGAGTGCTCGGGATTTGTTTTGTTGGGGCTCAAATTGGTTCCAACGTGGATGGACTTTGCAAGAGTTGCTTGCGCCTCGGACTGTGGTCTTCTTTAGAAAAGATTGGATGTGTATTGGGGATAAGCATGAACTACGAGATGTTATACATCACAGAACGACTATTCCACCTGATATCCTCTCAGGGGAACAGTCTATCCAGGACGTGGATGTTCTGGATCGTATGTCCTGGTCAATGGGAAGAGAGACGACTAGACCGCAAGACTTGGCTTATTGTCTTCAGGGTCTCTTGGATGTTTCGATTGAACCAGATTATGAGGAAGACTGGTTGACTTCGTTTCATCGGCTGAGGATGGGATTGTTTGATGCTCATCCTGAGCTTGAGGAGAGGCTGGGGATTAGAAATCATTATTTTTATTATTTGCTTATGCGTAGGTTAACGTTTGTAAATGCTGAAAAGAGGACTTTTGATATAGAGCCTTCTGATTAATGAATATACGTTTTGCTTCAAAGCATTTTATTTCCTATTAATTGCTAGTGGAGATATAATACGATATATGTTTGACTGTTCATAGCAGAAACCGAAACTATGCATGGTCGTTGCTTGGTCGTGAAACCGTAACGAAAGAAAGGTAGAAAAAAAGGGTAACAGGTAGCCAGAGGGAGTCGATGCCAGCAGAATTGGAAAAAGCGAGAAGGCGGTGAGTGGTTGCGCGGGTTATGTACTTTCAAGAAAGGAAAAGCGCAAGCTCGGCTGCGGGACAAGAAAAATGGAATATGCAGGACGGAACGGAATATGTAATCGCACAGTTAAAGGCAAAGGACAAAAAGATGAGACGACGGGGGATATAATATATAGTATAAGATATATGAAAAGGGACCTTGCTGTAGGAGCGGAGCTTTTGCTTTTTTCACCACCATCTTGTTACACAACAGCCTGATTAATAAAAAATCCAAATCGAACCAAAAAGGAAGACAAAAGAAAAATCGATTCTCCGAGGACTTCACATTTGTCTGCAGGTATGACGAATGCCAGAGCCCGCGCACAGAGGTCTAGACCAACCTATGGGTACGAGCAAGGTATGGAACAGAACAGCCTCGGCCCTTATAATGTCATCCCGTTTGCAGCTGGGTTGTTTGATAACAAAAACGTTGATTGTGGCGGATCGGGTCGAGTGATTTCTTGGTAGATGAGGACTTTTAAATCTTCCTTCTTCATAGGGTCCCCATTGTCGAAATGGAAGAATTGTGGGTCAATGGGTTCAGCAGTAGGTTCATCTTGAGGATCATGATAGGGCTGTGATAATGAAATTAGCAAATCGTCCACGAATGAATCCAGATATGAGGGACAGCGAATGCAATGACGGTCGTCGTGTGCACTGCCGTGTGACTTGCAAGGGAATATAAAATGACTGAAAAAATGTGTCACCAGACACCTCCCTATCCGACCAGCAGGACCGGGCACAACAGGAGGCTCGGTGACAGACTGAACGACACGACGGCGCAACCAAGCGAGACAGAAGGAACGACGAGGGACAAGGGACCAGAGAAAAAAAAAGAACATCAGAAAGATGCAGGGGCCAACTCACCGCTAAGTAGGGGTGCTTCAACGCCTCTCCAACCTCGATCCTCCTCTTTGGCGAAAACGTCAAACACTTTTCCATCAAATCAATCGCCAACGGATTAGCTTTCGGGAATAGTTGATGGAAGCTCTTCTTTTTTCTAAACGGTAGCGCGCGGATGTATTCTCGGGATCTTTGGGAGGTGATGGCGTAAAAGTCGTCAATAGATGGTGTGCCTAGAATGTCGAGGATTATGGACAGTTGATGATGGTCTGTCGACAGAAAGAAATGGTCAGTCATGGCGAGCAGGTGAAACGAAGAAGAGAACACTGTACAATCTCTGCCGGGGAAAAGCGGTTTTCCGCTCAGCATCTCCGCTAGTACGCATCCAACGGACCACATATCGATGGCACGAGTGTACTCTTTGAATGTGAGCATGACTTCGGGTGCACGATACCAACGAGTGGCGACGTATTCAGTCATGAATGTGCTGCTGTCATTGGCCACATCTGGAGGTGGACGCGCGGAACGGGCCAGTCCAAAATCACAGATCTGTTGACATGTAGTGGCATTTAGTGAGTGACGGTAAGGGGTCAACAGCACGGCATGAACATACTTTGAGATCGCAGTTGGCATTGAGCAGGAGGTTGGAAGGCTTGAGATCCCGATGGAGAACATCAGCTGAATGGAGCGCTTTAAGCGCTCGGAGGGTCTGGAGAACAATTAGACGGAGGATGGATAGATGCAAGTGGACTGACCTGATAGATAAAGTATTGACAGTGGTCGTCACTGAGCTCTTGGGTGCGTATTACCCGGTGCAAATCAGTCTCCATGAGCTCCTGAACGAGGTAGACTTCATTAAAGTCGTGTATGGAAGGTGGACGGAGGATGTCGAGGATGGAAATGATGTTTTCGTGGTTGAAATGGCGAAGAAGTTTGATTTCTCGGAGGGTCCGCAGACAGAACATGGAATGGTCAAAGGGAGTGATTCGCTTGATAGCGACCTTGCGTTGGGACGGGACATGGATTGCAGAGCTGGATGGTGTCAGAAGAGACAAAGTAGGAAGTAAAAGTACACACCATACAATGCCATATGCGCCTTCTCCAATGACATCCAAAGGCTGGTAGCTGGAGCCAACGATGAAGGAAGCCATTCGTTCGTCGAGGAGGCCGTTCATGGTGGGTGATTGAGATTTGCCGGAAAGAGCCGACTAGCTTTTATTGTGTCCCTATTTTCAATTTCCGTTGGAAACAAACAGAGCAGACACAAAGGAACTGCCAGAATCCTTGTCCAGTTCTACCCTGCACGCTTTGCGCAGTTGGGTGTACGCGATTCCTCGCTTTGGCGATCCTCTAAATCAGATTTCTACCCCCGTCATATCACGTGTTATCTATCTCCTTCAGCTGGCCCCGCTCGAGACGCGCAGCCCTCTTCCAGACCACCGTGTAATCTTGTTTACCTCTTTTGTTTACCTGCTTCCAAAATTGATCCTGTCCAGACCAAAAATACAACTGGCATTTCATTAACACATCGACGGCGATCCCGCTGTTAAAGAATCTGGCTCTGGCTTCTGCTTCCGTGCTTAAAGACCGAGCTTTTCCCTCCCTCAGTGACGCGTCGGCGCCACCGAGTAGGCCATTCAAAGCTTTTGTATTCGAATGCGTCAGGATTTTCCGAACCATCGTGTTATTTTTGCGGCGTCCTTGGCATTCACTCGCTCGATGGACAGGCTGTCTCGAAGCCAACGCATTACTTTGCTGACAGAAAAACTGCTAATGGTGGCTCAGCCACGACAACGATCGGCCGCGGTCTGCATGTGTAGACATGGCGTCGTTCTGACTACCAAGAAGTTAAGTAGTAGATGAACTTTGAATAGCATCTAGATCTGAATCTACTTTTTTTTCTAGGCAAAATTACTTTTTAGCCCGAGGCTTGTACGTCTCTTCTGGTTCTAGAAATTGGATATGGTTCTGAAGTGAAACTCAAAACGCGCTAGTTACCAGCCCAAAAGAGAGAAAGTACGACCTGTACTTTACCCTGCGCCCTCCCAACTGAATCAACATGTTACCATCATTATTGACCATTCAAGGCGAGTATGCCCGCGAATCAAAAAAGATTTTCATGGACCCGGACCGATTAAACCCGACTGGGTACGAATTTAAGATAAATATAGGGGCGTCTCAATGGCAAAAGATGCAACTTTCATAAAAAATGGTGGGGCAACATCGTCACCAATACCGTACGCGTTATCACTGTTGATGAAGTCTTATGGTCAACGACCATACGACCCGTCAACACAAGAGGACGATTATTTGTTCGGCAGGAATACCTATACCCGACTGGTTAAAATAGACAACCTGTGAGAGACGGGTCGTATAATTACTGGTTCGCCCGGAATTGGTATTTTTCACTGCAGTTGTTGATTCAAACTTTGAGCTGATGAATGGAATCATTTTTTCTCATCCACTTGCTAATCATACGCCTGAGTCAAAGAATCCCACATTACAGTCTTACATCAACTCCTCCAGAGTACTCTATTTATTGCCTAGTGGCGTCTTTTCTATTCTCGTCGGTAAAACCCTTTCAGTGAAGAACTTCTCTTGACATCTCAACCAACCGGACTTGAAGACCGGTTCTGGAGTCTGATAGATGTCGATGTTGAACCGTCAACCTCCTATGGGACTCGTCGGTCGCACGCATTTCTTTGCAGTACACGCAGTGTCTCCTAACCCAGACTGGTACAAAGGCGTGGGTATAGTCCGAAGAGGAACTTGAACAAGGGTCAGTAGCGTTGCTTTTTGTTTTGCCACTCTAGCTCACCCAGTTATCACAGGTCAAATAAATCATCGTTTATTATGCAACAACTTTCGAAAGGGTATTGAAATCCTTCCTAGTGAAGTAGAGGTCCTACAGTCATCTATGAGACAAGCATCTCCGAATTGGTTTATGCAGAGATTTTTTCCAACGCAAAACGAACTACAGATGGGTCTCAGCAATATACCCCCACTCAACAAGCGGCGTTACATCACTGATTTGGCGAGTGTCAAAGTTGATTGTCAGTGTTATTGCATCCTTGTGGAAAGGACCCGCCAACTGTTCAATACCTTCTTTCACGAGAAGACGAGCCCAGATGAGCATGTGCTTTGGCTACTACGAACGACAACATCATCAGCTCGCGATGCCGGTGGCGGATTGAAGCAGGGGTTTGAAGATTTATGTCATTTGCAAAAGTTTGGTCCATGTTCCATCCCCTATGTATAGCTAGTGTCGATGGCTGGGAGAGCAAATGATCTTGTTTCGTTGCAATCTCTTGATTTGGATGTGCTCCCGAAGGATTGGTAGAGGATCCGTTCACCATCAGCGCTCATCAGCAGTGATAAAATCTTCGATTCCAATGCCGTAGCAATAGACTGCTCCTCCGACACTTTGTTAAATTCAAGGGACAGTTACTGAAACAAGTTTTGTATCATCAGTAATTAGATTCAGCAGGGTAATACGTAGTAGAATAATTTAAAACAGGATCTAGAATCGAAATCTACTTTTTTATGCTCTCCAAAACCTCGCATCTAGGCTCCAGATAATTAATTACTTTTTAGCCTGAGGCAAGGTCTTCTTGTACGCGTCTTCTAGGTCCTTCTGGAAGTTGGGCAGAACAGGCATATGGTTCTAATAAAACCCAAAACGCGTTAGTTACCAACCAAAAAGATTGAAAGACAAACAACGGACCTTGTACTCCATACTAAACTCTCCTTTACCCTGCGTACTACCTCTCAACTGATTCGAATATCCAAACATATCGTTCAACGCAACCTCTGCGATACACGTAAACTCGTCATCTCGAACCTCACTATCGATGATGGTTCCACGGCGGGTATTCAGTCCACCGATGACTTGACCTGTAGATCGGAAAAAAAGAGAGCAAGTCAGTCACCACAAATGACTAGACAGAAAGTACGAATTACTCACTCTGGAACTCGACAGGCGCAACAACCTCCACCTTCATAATCGGCTCTAGAATAACCGGCGTCGCACTCCTATAAACTTCCCTAAACGCCCCTATCGTCGCAAGCCTGAAGGCCAACTCGGAGGAATCCACAATATGGAAGGCACCATCTTGCAAAACGAGACGACAGTTGGTGATAGGGTTGCCAGACAGTGTACCTTTTTCCAATGCTTCGTAGAATCCCTGGTTGATAACGAGATTGTCAGCATCAAGCAAGTAAGCAATACAAGAAAAGCAAAACTCGTACCTTTTCCACAGCAGGGATGAAATTCGACGGTACACTTCCACCAAGCACGTCATTGATAAATTCCTTGTCCTTCTTCTCTTCACTCTCCCCTGTCTGTTGTGCTTCTTTCCCAGAAGTGACTTCCTGCATTTCTTCCTGACTCAGAATCGGCTCGATATACCCGACAACCTTGGCATACTGTCCGGCACCTCCAGTCTGTTTCTTATGCGTAAAGTCAAAGTCTGCCCTTCTGGTGATCGCTTCACGGAACGCGACACGAGGTTTGCCAGTGATACAATCAACGTTGTATTCTCTCCTCATACGCTCGACGTAGATTTCGAGATGCAGTTCGCCCATACCGGAAATGATTGTCTACGGGACGCGTCAGAATCAATATAATCGGGTAGACGAGAAGAAACTCACCTCCTTACTCTCATGATCAACATGAACCCTAAACGTTGGGTCTTCCTTTTGGAACCGATTGAGAGCTCTTGAGAAGTTTGGCGTTTCAATTCCGTTGGCTTTGATAGCAAGCGAGATGACCGGTTCAGGGACGAACATGGATGTCTGTCCAACAAATCAACGTCCAATCAATCAAAGGAAGAGGAAAAAAGGCATACCATACTCAAACTAACGCCCCCATCACCAAACGTATCTCCACTCCTGCATTCTACACCAAACATGGCACAAATTTCACCAGGACCAATGCTCTCAACATCTTCCATCTCATCAGAATGCATCCGGACCAACCTAGGAACCTTGACCTTTTTCCCAGTCCTCACATTCCAAATCGTCTGAGCCTTTTTCAAAGTTCCCTGATAAATCCGAATATACGTCAACTGCCCAAACCTGCCTTCCTCAAGCTTGAATGCCAGTCCAACCAATGGAGCTTCGGCAGCAGGCGAAAGTGGTACTGGAGGTGCAGAAGCAGGCTTTGTAGCATCGATTGCGTTCACCTCTGCCTCTGCCGGATTGGGTAGGTACGCACAGACACCGTCCAGGAGAGGCTGAACAGCGGTATTCTTTATCGCAGACCCGAGGAACACAGGAGAAAACTTGAGCGAGATGGTCGCACGTCTGATAGCCGTTGCCAATTGTTCATTCGTAGGTGCCTCATCCATCAAAACCAGATCAGCAATTTCCTCATCGACTTCTGCAAGTTGTTCAACGAGTTCTTGACGTTTGGATTTGGCGAGGTCGAGGAGGTCCGAAGGGATTTCGTCGTAGACGACTTCAATACCCTTATTGCCCTGGTTGTAGATTGCGCGCCAGTGAACGAGGTCGACGACACCGCGGAATTGGTCCTCGACACCGATGGGGACGTGCACAGCGGCGGCAGGTATGCGGAGTTTGGTACGGATTTGGTTAACGATACGCCATGGGTTTGCACCGGGTCTGTCCATTTTGTTGACGAAGGAAATCCTAGGGACGTTGTATCTTCTCATTTGACGGTCGACGGTAGTAGTTTGACTCTGGACACAAATGAGAAATGAGCCGTGAGGTGGTATAGAGACTTACTTGAACACCAGCGACAGCACATAAAACCAGAATAGCACCATCCAAAACACGAAGAGCACGTTCTACCTCGATAGTAAAGTCGACGTGTCCTGTAAAAGCCCGTTATTTAGTCTACTCGAAGAGTTGCATGGAAACGAACATACCAGGCGTGTCAATGATATTGATAGCGTACTTGTCCTTTTCATTCGTAATCGGATTCGTCGTTTCCCAATCGCAGAACGTCGCAGCACTCTGAATAGTAATACCCTTTTCTCTTTCGAGATCCATACTGTCCATTTTTGCGCCAACGTTGTCTCTGCCTCTGACCTGTCACATAAAACGCACTCAGCTATGGTCATTCAACGAAGAAAAGTAAACAGACCTCATGAATGTCCCGAATCCTACCAGTATAAAACAAAATCCGTTCCGTCAAGGTGGTCTTTCCCGAGTCGATATGCGCCGAAACACCAATGTTCCTCTGAAAGTTTAGCCTCTTGATATCCTTTTCCGAAAGGTCGTATTTAATAGGTTCCTCTTCAGCTGCAGGTTCCGACTCTACGGGTTTGGTAGCAGTTGCTGTCGAAGCCAGACGGGTGCTGGAGAAGGAGAGAGAAGAGAGAGTAGGTGAACATGTGCGAGAAGGAATGAGAAGACGCGAGGAAAGCCTCGCAAAGGAGAACATTGTCGGACCCAGCAGTCAAGGGGTCGTTGACGTTGTCCTGAACGTTCTGTTCTGCAAAGACGCGACGTTGCACCAAAATTTATGATGGCTTAGTCAGCTGTTTTTGGATCCTAAAACGAAAACACGTTTTTTTTTGATTCTTTTCTTTCTTTACAATGACCATGGGCAGAATGAGTGTGTGCTTTTAGAGATTTCTAGGATTATACTGATAATTGGTTAGAATCAAAGAAACCAGTCGTTCCACTTCGAACAAGTTTGTTTCTTTCATTTATACTACTTCAAATCTAATCATTTCTTAGAACTCAGAAAAGACCCTGGTGTCCCCAAACTCCCCGACCTCAAAGTCAAAAATGAAACCAAGCAGCGCACAAAATCTCACATGTCTCCTAGAACAGATCCCGACGCCGTCATGGCCTCTGAACCAACTCTCTCTTCCCTCGCTCGATTAGCGTCTGAAGCCGAGGCTGCTGCACAAGGTGCTTCATTATCGATAGACCCTTCTTCATCAACTGGTCAAGGAAAGACAAGGGAACAATTGAGGAAACATTATATCAGACAGTTACACAAAGTCATTGATGAGAGTGATATCGTTATCCTTGTATTGGACGCTCGAGATCCAGAAGGGTGCAGGAGTCGCCTTGTAGAGGAGGAAGTGAGGAGACGAGAGAGCGAAGGGAAGAAGCTAGTGTTTGTCTTGAACAAGGTCGGTGAGTGCATTCGTTCAATTTTATTCTACTACTCTTTTTACTCATTCGCTCGAATGCAGATTTAATCCCAAAAGCTAACGCTCAAGCTTGGCTCAAACATCTCCGGCATACTACTCCGACACTTCCGTTCCTTTCTCCCTCTTCCGCACACCATCAACGAAGCAACATCTCTTCGTCTACAGCACCTTCTCTATTAAAACTCCTCAAAGCGTACAAACCCAAAGCAGGCAGTGTGACAGTTGGTGTAGTGGGATACCCGAATGTCGGGAAGAGTAGTTTGATCAACAGTCTCAAGAGGAACAAGGTACCTCCTATCACCGCTCTGGTTTCTAGGCTAATTCTCGACTGGACCAGGTCTGCCCCGTCGCGGCTCAGCCGGGCCACACCAAAGAACTTCAGTCTGTCTCTTTAGAGCGCGGAATGCGCATCGTCGACTCTCCAGGCGTCGTTTTCGACGAAGACGATTTTGACGACGGCAAGGGTAGTAAAAAAGGGAGCGTGCTTCTTAGGAATGTGGTTAAAGTAGAGGATGTAGACGATCCTATTCAAGTTGGTATGTCTATCCTTATACCTATGTCTAACATGAATGCTAACTTTTTGATAGTGGAAGAAATCTTCCTTCGCACGTCAAAAGAAACCCTTCAAAAAATCTACAACCTACCTGAATTCAATTCGACGTTAGAGTTTCTAACCATGTTGGCGATGACTAGTGGCAGATTACTCAAGGTGCGCGCAGTGTCAACGGTCGCCACACTCAACTCACTAAATCAAACCAGGGAGGAACCCCAGACATCCTCTCCTCTGCACGTCAGATCCTCACAGACTGGAACCATCAAAAGATTCCCTACTTTACTGAGCCGCCTGCGATACATCCTTCGTTGATACCTAGTACCAGTGCGTATTTCTACCTCCTTTCCTGTTACTTGATGGCCTGCTGACACTTTATCTCAAACAGTCCCCACCGCTTCTTCCTCCGCCTCCAACCCAACCATCGCCCCAGGCGCCGAATCCGTTGGTCAAGCCCAAATCCTAACCGAATTCTCTAAACCTTTCGAACTACCCGGTCTGGGACTGGAAGGCCTTTTCGGGGCTGCTGATGCCGGTGCTTTTGGCGATGGATCGAAAGATGTTAATATGGATGGCGAAGGAGAAGAAGAAATGTTCTGGGATGCAGAGGAGAGTTTTACTCAAAACAACGATCAGGAAGCAGACGAGTGAGTTTCTTTTCCTTTTTCTTCCCAGTTAGTTGCAAGCTAAAAACTATTCATCTATAGAATGATGACAGACCTCGCAACCCGTCGATCATCTCTAGGCAAACGTCCTCGCTCGCCTTCACTTCCTCCTTCATCTATCACCGCCGCCCTCTCTTCAGAAAACCCGCAAAATGAACACGAAAGCAGATTCCACCGTCTCCCGAAACGACTACGAAAATCACAGTCGAGGATAGATGAGGATTTCGATACCTCTAGTAAAGGACCAGGAAATCCTTTGAATAGGAGAAACCTGAAAAAGGACAGGAAGAGGGAAAGAAAGATTGCGAGACTCGCTGCCAAGGCTACGAATGGTGAGGGAGGAGGTATGGAAATAGATGATATGGGAGGAGGTCTGGGGTTTACGTTTATGGCGTAGGTTTGGAATGATACAGAGTATGTAGTGTACTTAGAGAATTAAGTATGTATGACTATCATGAAATCCCATCTACATTTTGCATATCTTTTCAACTTCTTTACATATGTACCATCGATAATCGTGCCGATCCTCAACTGTCCTTTTCTTTTTCCACCATGTCCCTCGCCTCGCATACGCTTTTCCTCGCTACTCCTGGGCAAGCTCTCGAAACCCAGCGCCGAAGACATAAATTCTGGGGAGGGACAGATATGACTGAGGAAGAGTATATCCAGGCGGATAATGAAGCTTCCTCTGGAATTGCTTTATATGTGTGGTGAGTTTCTTTATGCATACACCAAACCCGTACTGACGCGTCTTTTCTCGTGTTTTCAAAGGGTTCTAGCACCCCGAGACGATCCACAGACGTTGGATTTCAAGTGTTCTTGTAGGACGTACGTGTTTCTAGGTATCAAGTTACTTGAGTTGTAAATCCATCACAGATTCCTCCGAACAGCAATCGTCTCGGATTTCTCCCCTTCTTCCCCAGAAGAACAAGTCAACCAAGTCCCCTCATACAGTATCGCATCAGTATACACGCCCCCTCATCACCGAGGTAAAGGATACGCTTCTCATATGATGAGGCTCCTTCATTGGATTCTCGCACCTGCCTCGTATTTGGATCCAGAGACATTTCCGGTAAAAGAATGGGGGCTGCCTCCTCCTTTCGTTGCAAAGATGAACAATGCAAAGTTCTCGGTGCTCTATAGTGATATTGGGGATTTTTATAAGAATTGTGGGCCGAGACCGTCAAATGGGGAAGACGACGTGGAAGAGAAAGAAGGATGGATCATTCGTGGAGCAGGGAATACGGTCGTTTGGAATGTGTACGATTTACCAGATACCCCGGCACAAAATTCGTCTCAATGGACCTGGAAATACTTGTCCGAATCCGAAATCCCTCCTCTCTTTCGTCAAGACGACTCGTATCTCATGCAACCTGGGATTTTGAAGGCTCGTTCCCGCAGAAGCGAAACTACACAAACTCTCTTTACATTCCTCCCTTCCCTAATTGAATCCTATCAACGCGATCGTTCGAGGATGTTTTGGCAGGGAGAAGAGGGTCCATTTATTGATAAATGGGGGATTGTAATTACAGCCCCCAATTTAATCTCGGACTCGGATATACTTGCATTCGCTACCTGGTCATACGAACTCAAACCATCTTCTACCCGAAGTCTTGTCGTTACTCGATTTCATATTTCTCCCAAATCCGAAACGCCACAGGCACTAGTTCTCGCTCTAATCACCCGACTTTTCGACCTCGCCAAAATACATCGTCTCGAGCAAATTGAAGTCTGGGACATCCCGCTGGAACACGAAGTTTGGACTAGGGTTGTACGAGAGACTGAGGGAAGAGTCATCGAGAGAAAGGAACACCTCCCTGCGGTAAAATGGTATGGGAAGGAGAGCATCCAGAGTGGGGAGGTAGAGTGGGTGTTTAATGAAAGGTACGTGCTATACGTCTTGAGCCTGGCTTACTCCGATGTATCCGTATGCGCCGTTACATAGCTGACAACCAACGGTTGATAGATTTGCGTGGTGTTAAACACCGAAACGTTGAACCAGAGTATCATATTGTACTGCTTTCGAGCTTTTATTCAATAGCTTCAATCTTCCAATTGTCCTGAATGAATCAGTGGCTGATATTTGATCTGCGACGTAATGCTCATTGAAAAAAAAACAAAGCTCGTGAGTGTCTAGGCTGTTTCTTAAATTCGACATATGCTTAGTCCATTTGACCCATAGCTATACCTACAATGCCCATGATATGGCCTTCTGGTCTATGCTACAAAAGGCATCATACGGTTGCTGCAAATTTGCAGCGCTTATCAACGTCACCTCGTACAGCTGCGACATGAGTTATAAAGGTCAATATTTCCCCATTCCAGACCGCCTACCCTTTGTTTCTGCGATGCCCTATCTCAAGCGTTTACGAGTTCTTTGGAGGTTTGTAATTTTTTAATTATACTAGTCTACCTTTGATTTACAACTAGCATGTGTAGCAGAACAAGACGCAAAGGTTCTACTGACAATAACATCCCCAACGCTCAAACACCCTTCCATCCCATGACACCTGTTTCCGTCCGACCAAGACGCCTCATACGAACGCGTTCTCTCAAACTTGTAGAGTTCAGCAAATACCGCCGTATTCCCCCGTACGCAATCCTCTCTCACAGATGGATTCACGGGGAAGAAATCACTTTCCAAGAGTTCAAAAAGCTTGGAGCAGAGACCAAGTCAAAACCCGGTTTTGACAAAATCCGGAATGCTTGCCAACAAGCTCTTAAAGACGGTCTACGTTACATCTGGATCGATACTTGCTGCATCAACGAAGGCGATCATGACGATGTCGTCCGTAATATCAGATCCATGTATGCGTATTACCAGAACTCTCAGGTCTGCTATACCTACCTGGTTGACGTAGACGCCGTTTCGCTTACCGGCGCAGGGTCATTCAGAAACTCCAAGTGGTTCCACCGTGGATGGACACTGCAAGAGCTGCTGGCTCCTCGACAAGTCATTTTCTTTAACAAAGACTGGGAAAGGATTGGATCTAAACACGACCTCCGATCCGAAATCGCTTCCGTCACCACTATTCCTCAGGAGGTCCTATCAGGAGAACGGCCCATCCACGACGTCGACCCCTTGAGACGTATGACTTGGGCCGTAGGGAGGGAAACCACCAAACCCCAGGATCAGGCTTACTGTCTTTTGGGGTTACTGGGTGTATCCATTGACCCGGATTATGGTGAAGATGTTAGGGTGTCTTTTGAACGACTAAGGATGGTTTTTGTTCAAGCTCATCCTGAAAGGGAGGAAGCACTCGAATCAGTCGAAGATTTTTATTCTTTCCTCAACGATCAGTACCAGGACGCTCGGCGGAACGCTCTTTTTGATAGGCCAGCAGAATCAAGGTCTCTCTCCCCTGTCACTATATCTCACGAAACGTCGTCGACGACTCTGACGAAGCAGAGGGAAGAGATCAAAGACGATACAGGACGCGTCACGGTCGGACCAGAGAGGCGTTCTGAGGATCTGCTCTGACTGGAGCAGACATCTGTTGGGAAGAGAAAAACCTCCATCGCTGATTCGTCACTGGAGCCAGAAAAACTGGACCAACTGTCTGTTCATTTTAGTATGTCAGTGCATAACAAAACTACGAAAGCTCATGGGAAACAATCAAACAATCACCCGAATGAGAGTCCATACCTTACCTTGCCTCTCCAACCATCCCGCCATCTGGCATTGTCTATAATGCGCGCCGAATTCCTCGCTCCCTACAAAACGAATGTGTAAACTGACCTCCAGGACGATGACGAAACTTGCAGTCGAAGATGGATGAAAATTCTGCTATCTCTGACACCTGCGAACAGGAGAAATCTGAAGAAAGAAGTGAGAGAAGGTTACGAGGCTTGCAGTCAGTGCTGGTGGCGAAGGACGCATGGAAGTCAATCGTACGTTCATGGCGTATTCAAGTATATCTTGTGCTTTACGATATGCGTACTTCTGTATAACAATAAGTACACCTACACGAATTACATAGAGATACTTTTCACCGCATCATTCTCGGTAAACCTTTTCCCTTCACTGTGTCTCTCGTCTCGCATACTCCTTCTCGCTACACCTATGCAAGCTCGAATCTCGACTTCGTGGAAATAGAAACTGAAGGCAGTAACAGAAAGAGTACGCGAATAATGGAACCTATTCTGGGAGCACTTTTAGTGTCTAGTGAGTTTTTTCTCCAGAACGAATACCCTTATAGAGCATCAGCATGCACCCCCTCGGTCAACGAGGTAAAGGCTACGTATAAGTATTGTAAGTCGTGACTGTCAAACGGAGGTTACGATGAGCAAGAGAAGGGTGGATTGTTTGTGGGGAATATGGCCGTATATCCCGACACAAAACTCCATCTTGGACCTGGCAGTGGAAATATGTACTCGTGAAACGAAAAAAAAAATTTATTCCCTTCCCCAATTCAAAGATGCATCACAGCCCCAATTCAGACTCGGATATCCTTGTGCGTCATACGAACTCATACGAACTCAAATCTTCCTCTCGTCGAAGCCCCATCAAGCCCCATCATTACTCGGTTTTCTCTTGTAATTCTCGCTGTATTCACCCGGTTCTTCGACCTCGCCAGAGCACATCGTCCCAAGCAGATTGAAATACGGGACATCCCGCTAAAGCACGAAGTAGACGGGTTTGGACTAGGACTGTAAGAGTGACTGGGGGAAGAGTCGTCCAGGAAAGGAACACCTCCCTGCAGTAAAGTAATATAGGAAGGAGAGCATCCAGAGTGGAGAGGTAGAGTGTTTAATGAAAGGTACGTGCTGCACGTCCTACGCTTGGTCTGTCTGCTCCGAGGTGTCCGTATGTGCTATTATCTGACAACCACGATTGATGGATCTGCGTGGTGTTGAGTATTGAAACACCAAAGCGGCTGTTTTTGTCGTATATGTGTAGAGCATCATGTTGTATTGCTCTTGAGTTGTTATTCAGTACCTTTCAATATCTCAACTACCCAGGAAAGATCTGTGGCTGAACCTTAATCGAATCTGTGACACGGATCGGTAATACTAACGATGTTGGTAGTAAGTGGAGCTCGCGAGTTTCTAAGCTACTACTTGAAGTCAGCACGCACATAGTATTACTAGTGAGTCCATTTGACCCGAAGCTATACATACAAAGTTCATGATACTCCTTTTTGATCTAATGCTGCAACAGGTAACATGCGGTCCATTGAAGCTGTAACTTTCCATGAACGCCGCCCTGTACAGTTACAGCTACTCATTTCTATAAAAGCGAATTTCTGCTCGACTGCTCTATCTTAGATTCAAGTCCCCAACTTTTGCTTTCCCAATGACAGTATCTCACCGAAGGCGCCTGAGAGTCCATTGGAGGTTTGTGAATTGTGAGCTGAATTCAAACTTTTGACTTATCTGCATGTGTAGTAGACCAAAATATACAGCTGCTGCACGTTCCAACAGCAATGTCCTTAATGCTCGCCATTCCGTGACACCTGGACCCACCCCAAGACAAAGTACACATGCGCTTTTTCGAGCGAACACGAGATAATCACTAACAGCTATGTCCCTCCATAAGAGTCATTATCGCTATCTTATATTCTGCACCGTGCGGGGTTCTAGCTAGTATATAGTCAACTGTGTTTGTATCAAATGACAAACCAAAAAAAAATCTGTAGAATAAACTAGTAAAACCTTGTTTTGAAAACATCCAAATTGAGGGGTTGGATCAAGACGGAATCTTTCACTTTTCCTTCCCAATCATCCCGATTATCCGGGTTGCTGGCCAATTTCTGTCCGAGACTACCAAGACAGTGGGCAGCGCATGAGCAGAGTTGAGCTTATGGCGCAGACGAAATGTAATCCACCGAACCGAGTAAAGGTCATCTGTAGAATCCAAAGAACATCTGCAAGATCTGCGATATAACGTAACTTGCTGCGAAGGTATTCATCGCGAAACCAATCATCAAATAGAATATGAAGGGACGGACTGGAACCGTCTTATCCAACCTCGAGTGTAATCTGTTCGGTAATAGGAAGAATCTCTGTAACCCCTTGAGACAATTTAAGAAAGCGCACGCCAGAAGGATCCGGGGACATGACGTGGAAGCTAGAGATGGCTGGTTCAGTAGCGACCTGAATTCCTTCAGGCAGTATTCCGTTGGTATAAAAGATTGCAAGCTTCTGGAACAACCATGTATTTCAGCAAGAAGATTTAATTCCGCTATGCAGTGATCAAGACTAGAACTCGTCCCGGAGATGGTATTTTTGCTGTACTCGTCGAGTTCGACAAGACTATCTTGTAGAAAAACAGACGATGTGAAGTCTCGGCCAAATTTCCAGTTGTAGTTCCGAGAATGACTTTTTGCCAGACTGGATTCCAACGAGCGCCGCAATGATGTCTCTTCATCTGTTGCTCGTCTGGAATTACGCAGTAGACATCACGAATACAAGATCCATGACACTTTTGTAGCTCAGGCACGTCAATGTGTCGAAGACTGAGATTGTTACCGCGCAATTTGATTCTTTTATGAATAAATTGAAGCTATAATGTCAGTAAAAGGGCAGTATCACTAACTCTTGCCTGAGCTCCTCATCGGACCACAGATTCATGCCAGCAACGTGCTCTTTAGCCCAGTCTTTGTATCTTCGAGGTGGGAGATAGAGCTTGCGGCAGAGAGAGGCGCGATATCAGCAAGTTCTGTGGGCGCTGCAGATGGTTGATATCAGCGTCTGCCGAGTCCAGATTAGGTTTTGAAGGAGAGACAGATTGGTTTGATATAACGGAACGAGAAATTATTCTTTCGGAACTAGACACGTAAAGTACTCCAGAGGCAGAGAGATAATGCAACATTCCTTGAGACACAATGAATTTGCCTGGCTTGTCGATTAGTTCGTCATCAACGAGAGGCGACTCGGACATACCGATCACAGGTAACCCACTCACCAGTCGACCTGGTTCACGCATATTGACGAGGGGGTGCATGGATCCAAATATGCTCGTTGAACGGAAGCTCCTCCTGTAAGGCGAGTGGCCAATAAGACTTGTCTACAGTGATAGTGTTGCTGGCGCATGTCCGATTCGGTGCTAACCATTTGTTCTGATTCATATTCGCTACATAAGTAGTTGGCGGTGCGAGTGGTTTGAGACACCCGAGTGCGCTGAGATTGCTCAAACGCCAATGTCAAGACAGTCTTAGCTCGAGAATTGAAAAAGCAGAAATGTCATCACAACGGTATTGAAGCTCCGCCGTCCAGACTCGACAAGCAACTCCCAGTGCACCCCGCAGTCAGAAATATGGCCTCGCATTATCTGCTTTCAACCTATTGCTTTGTGAAGCTTAGAGATTTGTTTAAATGTCGTTGAGTCACCTCACCTTGCTAGCTAACGATTCCCCCTTTAGTTCAAGTACTGGCAAGGCACTGTTGGGGGTAGAACAGCCAATAGGCACTCCCATCTCAACTCCAATACTTAAAATAAGGCGAACAGCCTGAGGCCTGTCGATAGCACGCCAGTATGTCCTGCCTTCCTGCCGAACTCATCATTCTTATCATCACGAAGACTTGGCAACTTCCTACAACAACGAGCGCGCACCCTACTTTCGTCATGGACTAGAATGTGAACCAATGCATCTCGGGCTCCCACATGGTCAATCTATACTCATTACCTTCCCTACTTTGCAAGTCCCTTTTCACCCCCTGAAGTTATTCCTGGACCGACGCATTCTCTACTATTACATCCCGGCAAACTCGTATCTCCGCACCTGCACCTGGGTCCAGCAGTAAATATTTTGAACCAGACAATGTCTTTCTTCTCTACGATTCGCCCAGATGAAGAACCCCGTCTTCCACCGCCTCTCCATCCACTACTGCAATCAAGACCCATGTGATGCAGCGGAAGAGAACCGTCGTTTCCCGGCAACTATCATGGACATGGAGGTCATATACACATCTGACGAATGGATCTTGAAATGTTTTGCAGAACGGAATGAACCTGGGGTACAGTGGGAGCTTACGCGTTCAAGACATCGACGTGATCTTGCATCACGATACGACAGCTCTATACAAGGACGTTGGAACTTGCCATCTGTGCAGCGAAGAAGCGGTTATATTCAGCAAACAGACGTCCAAAACTCGAGAGCCTTTCCTCTGATGCAGATATTTTCTTGGGTGAACATTGGTGCGAACAGCTCTGGAACGTGAAATTCCAGAGGATACTTCGTTATCTTGAAAGGACATGCTTATAAACGGTGTCCCTACGAAACGAAAGGTGTCCAAGGAATACTCAAAACACTTTCTAAATGAGTAGGGGCCCTTACGTTGAATCCATAGTACTTGAGCAACAAGAATTCGTCCTTATGAATGTTTCGCAGCAAGGGTTAATTGCCGTGTAGATGAGAGGAAGGGCCCGGAGTAGGAAAGGATATGCTGTCCTTTTGCCAAGTGATCGTCCTTGCGATCCGGAAGGTTTTTACGTTTTCATGGTAGTAGCATCTCCAAGTCCGACTCGTGGTTTCAAAAGGGAGGAAAAGTTATGTTTTGAGAGCTAAAGTACCTATTGCTATTTCCTCTCAGCTTTGGACGATGCTCTCTTATATCCAAGTTCCTTATTGTTTGATTTATCGCAGTGCAAACAGTGTCAATATTAAGATTAATACTAAAAGCTCAATTGATTTGGTCTATGGAGTATATAAGCCTTGAAGTACGGAAATTTAGCAACCTAGACTATACCTCTTCATTCTCATGTAAGGAACCCAGCATATTTTACCTTTAACCAGTGCTAATCTCCAAGACAGGCTGCAGTGGAACGACAATATCAAACGTCCACGACGTCTTATGGACACCCGGACCCTCAGACTTGTTGACTTCGAAGAGCACGACGTTATTCCCCCCTATGCGATCCTTTCCCATACCTGGAGACATGGACACGAGGTCACATACAGAGAATATCTGGAACTCAGTAATAAGACCATGTTGAAGTCGGGTTACCGAAAGATATGGAATGCTTGTTTGCAGGCTCTTGAAGATGGTCTGCCTTATATCTGGGTAGATACGTGTTGTATCGAGCAAGGAAACCACGATGAAGTTGCGCGAAACATTACGTCCATGTACGCGTATTATCAGGAAGCAAAAATTTGCTATGCGTATCTGGTTGATGTGGATTTCAATGTCTCGCCGTTAGAGAGCTATGACGCAAGGCTGGAATTTGGTCTTAGTGTCTGGTTCGACCGTGGGTGGACACTACAGGAGCTGCTTGCACCCTCAGAAGTGCTGTTTTTCAACAAGGAATGGTTTTGCATTGGATCCAAGGTCGAGCTTCGGACTATGGTTTGTGGAGCTACGTCCATTCCCACGGACGTTCTGTCAGGACAACGTCCCGTACACAACGTTGACCCAGCACAAAGAATGTCTTGGGCAATGGGCAGGGAAACAACTAAACCTCAGGATCAAGCATACTGTCTTCAGGGACTCTTGGGAGTCTCGATAGATCCGAATTACGAAGAAGGCGTCGAGCAGTCGTTTTTGCGATTACGTTCATCATTTCTGGATGCACATCCTGAGCACAAGGAATCGTTGGGCGCTGTGAAAGACCTATACCAGTTTCTCAACTATACACGCCACGCTAGCTCTTCGCATGGTGGTAGTTATCCCATCAGTCGACAGCAATATTTCCGGCGTCCAGATCTCGAGACAAGTCCGGTCAATCTATTTCTTCCTTCTTTCCTTCCGAGATATCATACGTAGAGAAGCAAAAACCAAACAAAAAAAAAATTACCGTTCCGAGGAAAATCTCAAGTGCGATCTGGGAGTACTAGTCCGTGTCTCGATTCCGAATCTAATAAAACTCTTAAGTAATTTCTAGACAGGGCCATGAGGTGGTATCGACTGGGATGAAATTGGAATATCTAATTGTAGAAAGCAAACATGCAAATGAACAGCTACTACGAACAAAAAATAGACAGGAAGACAATATGATACAGATAAAGATGTACTGCTAAATCTCACCGAACCTCCTGTCAAACTTCGACAGAAATCTCTCTCCGGAGATGCCGAATATCTTCCTCCTCCCCATCAGTATCACCTTCAGCGTCAACATCATTGGGAGTAGGGAAAGCATCCGCGTCAATAACGTCGACGCTACTCTGCTTCTTATTAACCCTGTTTTTATTATTCTTATTCCTCCCGAATTTTCTGAACAAATCTTCCAACGCGACACCAGCTGTGATCTTCTTTCTATCCTTCTTGCCCTTGCCCGCGAGATTCTCCTTCCGAGTAACTGCACCTCGCGCTCTCGTTTTTACAGGTTCCCGGGGTGAATCTTCACCCTTTCCGTCGTTGACGAGCTGGTCAACCTCTTCTTCTGCATCGTCCTCTCCCTTAGCCACCGTCATCGTGTTTTTCTCATTCTCGTCATTATCATCATCGTCACTGACGAGCTGATCGATATCCAGAACCTCCTTTTCCTTTCCTTTATTTCCCAAAAACGCTTTTCGTTCCTCCTTTGCCTTGACCTCGCTAAGCTTTCTCCGGCTCTTCTCGATCTGTCTTTGGATATATCCTTGACGTTTATGTAAATGTACCGGAGGAGCTGGTGTTTGTTTCGGCAAACATTCAAGGTCCGAGTAGTTGAAGCTGCTGAAACTGGACGAGGAGAGACGATGACTTCGGGAAGGTGAAGATTTAGATGGGCTCGAGGCCACCGTTGATTCTTGAGAGTAGCGGGGGAAAGGTACCACAGAACGGGATTGGCGTTTTGTAGGAGAAAGATGTGGTGTGGAGAGGATGTATGAATTCGAAAACGGTGAAGAGGACTGCTTAGTAGGCGAGGATGATAGAAATGGGACGCGCTTGGCCGGAGAAGATGAAGCTATTGACAGGCTTGGTGTCGATAAAATGTCATGGTTTTGAGACCATTGTGGGGATACACTTGTTTGCGATGAAGACGCAGACGTAGGAAAAGGTAGAGTGGGCAGAGGGATTGCAGCGTCAACGAGGTACTGTGCAAAGGCACTCTCTTCGTTCCAAGATTCGGGGTCCAGTTCGACGGTCGGGTCTTCGTCGGTTACGAGCCGGTCGTCTACGTTGTCAGACGAGCTGGCAACCTCGTGAGGTTCCAGAGGGGCGATGTAGACGTGTCCTTTGGCAAAAAAGACATGAGGCTCGTTGCCCTGGCCTTTACGAGACGGAATTGGTGCCTTGTTGAGGGTGATGTGGACTTGGGTAGGCGGCGTAGTAGAGTTGGTGTTGTGGTGCTGAGAGACGAGTCAGAGAACGCAGAAGCAATGCATGTGTGGCACATACGTAGATTATAGCAAGTTTGTCGTTTGGTCGTTTGTGTCTGTCATAAGGCCAGATATGTGCCAGGGTGAAATCTTCCTCTGCTTCCCATTTAACGCCGTCATCTTCTTCCTCAATGTTGAACGACACGTCCTGGCTTTCTTCGTCGTCCTTCTCATCAAGATGCAAGGCGTAATCCCACTCTTTCTTATACCTATATGGGTCTCTGGCACTTGACAACCGAATCCACGGTTCAGAACTTTTTATCGTCCCAGGCCGATACGAAGGCGAAAATATCTCTACGTTCTTCCTGATCTGAAAAAGATGACCAAACTCGGAGTCATCTTGATCAGGAATGCCATGCTGTCCACCAAACAAGTAGAAGATGAGATATTTGAGGTGGGTAAAATTGTATGTGAGGGGAACTTGAACTATTCGGCAAATCCCCTCTTTGTCGCGTTTCCAAGGACAGTTTGGTCGGAAAAATTGGAATCGTAGAGGTAGGTGTTTTCCGAACCCGGTGCGAGGTGGTAGAGTCAGAGACAGAGTGCGTGTGCGACCAAAGGGATTGGAAGGCGAGTCGGAGGGAACAGACGGGTACAAAGGAAAACTGGATGATGAGGAAGAGAAGACCCGGGAACGTTTCGCTGGACGATAATCGTCGGGCGAAGAGGCGCGTTTGGACATGGAGCGGAAGAAAAAAGCCTCCGTCACGCGTCGCGACTAGATCAACATTATCACGTGGCAATGACGCGCACGCGAAATTTCATCGACCCCTATTTCCTTCAGCGCGACCAAGTAAGGACGAGTGGTAGTAATCACTGCGACGATTACGAACCTAAAAATCACGACTGTGACGACAGAAGATGAAGGCAAGCTCGTCGGTGTGAGTGAACCTGGTCAACAATCGCTTGCTAAGAAACTATTAATGAGTTACTGCAGGGTATATTCGCTGTTCATGACAAAAGCTTTTGTGGGAACTGAATCTTATCAGGAGTGAGAGAGAAGCAACATTTATAATACATCCATACGATACCTACATATATACAGTGAACAATGTACACAAGCGTCATGGTAGTAAGTTAAGAGGACCAGTCAGTCATCCAGGCCTGGTAAATCGTGGACGACATTGACAGTGGTCTTGCGATTCCATTGTTGCACGGCTATGTCGCACAAGGCCCTGGTAAGGGGGTCACCAGGTCCAAAAATGTCACGAAAATCCTCAGAGGTGTAGTCAACTTCCCCGTTAATAATCTTGAATTTTAGAAAGGTTGCGCCGTTCAAGAGATAGCCTTCCAGCTCTGGATCACGATAAGGGTGTTTGACCAATGTCTCCATATAAAGGAGCATCTGCGACTCGATTTCGGCATGGTCACCAACATCTGGAGACTCATCTTCCCCAAGTTTGATTTCTAGTACACAAACGATGTAATGTTGTCGTGGAAGTCCTTCGGGAGTCGGTATGACTTTGACGACCAGGAAATCAGGATAAATCCTGATCTCAGAACCTGCAAACATTGAATGAGGACCCTAGCCTGCGGCAAAAATAATTATTGGATCACACCTTTGTTTGTACGTCCATAGTGCTCTCCGCCACTAGAGCCTGTAGAAAGATCAAGGGGTATCGCACCTCTCTTAATTACTCGGCGTAGAGCGGCCTGTGGAATAATAGAAAAACGACGACGAATCGGAAAGATAGAGTGGAGGAAAGTATTGTCTGGCCCATAAAGCTGATGTTCATAGTGAACATAGGCGGTCAAAACTCGCTTAAAATTCCACTTGACCCACTGGTCAATCGTGTTTGCGTGAGCCACAGTCGTGGGGGGTTCCTCTTCTGTGAGTTCGGGTGGAAAGAGCTGACTGAGAGGAAGCTCTAAGGACGAAGTGATCTGTGTCATGATCGTGGGGCGGATGTCGATACCTGTAAGGAATGCTATCAGAATCGAAGGATAAGAAATCAGGATTGAACGTACAGATAATCTCGTTACGATCTGTGTCTAGTGGTCGGGGGAAGGAGTAAAGGAATACTTGAACTTATATACCAAACAAAAGTTGGAGACTAAGCAGAAGAAGTGGTATAACGTATAACGCTGGAACAAAACGGTTCAGCTGTTTTAGGAAAAAATTTCTTAGGGTGATCACCTTGTGTTACCACTTTAGGCTGCAAACAAACTGACACGTTGAGAACAATGGCTCTCGGCACCAGGGCTGCGCTGCTTGAGAACCACTTCATAAATGTGAAAAAGGGAATGGCTAGTCTGGGTAATAATGAGCTGACATGCAGCAGAATAATGTCGATTCGGTTGATAATTCCGAAGCAGGCTGACTCTGCAGCCACAACAGTAGGTCATTCTCATGCCGAACAATCATGTGACTTTTAGTACTTAACCATGAATTGTTGCCTTGAACACTCGAACTTTAGTACCCCGCATACCTAAAACACCCATGGCTTCCCTTGCACAGTACGTAAAGACCTTGTTCTTCTTCACCGGTGCAAGACTTGTCAGTTGACGTATATAACATTTTAGAACAGCACCGCACGACCCCCAAGCTGCCCAGCCTCAAGTAAGGATTCATGGAAGACGCTATGGGGGCTACCCCATTTCTCGTGATGTCGCTCTCGAATGGGCGAACCGTATTCGCGCTGGTCAGCCCGGACGAAGACGCTTGACTGCGGATCCGCGCGATGCAGGAAATATCCTTTTAACCTTGCACCATGTCGTGGTCGCAGCCGGTGGCATCAAATGTAATTACTATGGTCTCCGCACACCTAAAGGTTATCAACAGTATATTATTGTGACGACGGAGGACGAGGGCAGATTTGTCAGGGTGGATGGAAAGATGGAACCAGGCCAACAATTGATTGAGGGAGAACCTGAGGCAGTGGCGAAGGAATTGCTGAAGCAGGAAGGTAAGTCTATCTCAAACTGAACGTCAATGCAGAACATAACATATGCTCGTCGTGACAGGTGTTCAACACGATCCCTTTACCACTGTCTATCTTTCTTGATTCAGATATGCAGGCAGCGCAATTACCAGTTGAATTCGTGTACCAACTTTAATTATTACTCCTCCAATCATAAAGCCTAAGCTCGAATGTCATACATCAATAAAGAGCAATTCCGAAATATGAGATTTCCACGCGACAAATTACACCTATTCTGTAGCGCATTGTATCCAATCGGCCCCGAATCCTGTGGAAGGTGATGGAGAAATATGATGCTTCAAAGACAAAATATTAGCAGGGAACAGCAATACAATTGGCAAGATTCTGAGGACCCGACCCCATTAACTATTTAGGTCGAACAAGTCATAATTTCGAAAATAACAATAAAAGCCAGTGAGCTGTCCAAGCGATTCTACTAGCCTCAGTTAAAATACCTCTCCCTTCCCACTCGAAAGTTGACTACAATGGTGCCGTGAGCAAATGTCGTATCAAATTCGTTCGTTCATGAACCTGACTCCTTTCCTTTTCTAGATCATCATCTAGCGCCAGCTCGACAACTGACGACACCCTGCAAAATCCCAAACCCCGCGTGAAGATTCACGACCTACGATACGGAGGTTACCCTATCTCGCGCGAGGTTGCTCTCGAATGGGCCAACCGTATACGTGCTGCGGCAGGGAAGGAACTTTGGACTGCGGACCCAATAGATTCTGCTAATATCCTCTTGACCTTGGACGACTTTGTAGTGAAAGCTGGTGGCGTCAGTTGTAACTTTCATGGCATTCGTAAACCGGGAGAGCGGGTCTACCCAGAGTATATTATCGTGACAACGCAAGAGATGGGAGAGTTCATTAGGGTCAATGGGAAAATGCAACAGGGTTCTTATCTGGTTGAAGGTGAAGTCGAGAAGTTGGGAAAGGAACTTTTGAAGAAGGAAGGTGGGTTCGGTCCAATCTCTCAAGGTAATACACTAGTTGGAAATTAACAACGTGTATACAGGCATTCCGCACGGTCCTTTCACCACTAGGTTTGTCACATTATGAATGGAACATCTCGCAGTGTAGATTGGCTAGTAATCAAATTTATAAGACGTACGAGATAATAAACCATACAACAACTCCAAACCTCTCTTTACGTCTAAATCTCGTGGTGGGTAGCGGGAAAGTAAATCCGTCTTTCTTCGTTTCATAGTACGGCGATGTAAAATTTGAAGGAAAGAATAAAAATCCTGGACAGCTCCGAGACCACTATCCCTCTATCTTGGATGACCGTCTACAAAATCCAATAGTCCCTTGATCTTCGGGTTCGGAAGTTTCTCTACCCATGGCCCAAGTCAGCCAGTTCAACATCGTCGATAGTTTTTTGGCCAGAAAGAACTTCCGAGGGAATAGTGGCTAGAGACGAGACCGTTGTCTGAATTGAAAGCTCATGCTTGCCCGGTACGTATCCAATCCTTGTCGAAGAAAACGAGTCCCCGGGGAGCTAGTAACTCCTGCAGGGTCCATCCATGATCAAATCACTTGCAAAAAGCAGACAATGCCTACAATTAACACGGTTTGAGGATCGAACAATAACAATGTGGACAATGAATATTGAAGGACCATTTATTATTTAAAGCACACTGAGACTCGGAGCCGCGGCGCAGACCGTTCCACAAACCTCGAAAATAGCCAGCCTCCGTCTAATGGCAGGGTGAGCAAATATCTTGTCGACCTCATTTGTTCATGAATCTGACTTGTTTTCTCTCCTACGACGCTAGCTCGACAACTGATAACACTTTCCAGCATTCCGAACAATACGTTACGGTTCATGAAATACGCTATGGGGGCTGCCCTCTCTCACGTCAAGTTGCTCTTGATCCAACAACCCCAACCATCGCAACCCCCTCAGACTCTTCAGCAGCCCCCTCAACAACCATGGCAACAGCAGCATTTTTTACTTGAACAAATGGCTACAGTTATCGAGTAGGCTATATTGCAGTTGTGCCAACCTTGTCGACTCAATTCGTTTTCCTCCTGTAGATCAGCGACTTCCAACACCTCCGGGCCCAACACCTCTCAATCATCGGTGGAGCTTTATGAAATACGCTATGGGGGTTATCCTATCTCACGCGAAGTTGCCCTCGAGTGGGCTAATCGTATTCGCATAGCGTCGGGAAAGAAGCTTCTAACCGCCAAACCAGTAGATTCCGCCAAAATCTTGTTGACATTAGACGACGTTGTCGTTGAAGCTGGTGGCGTCAGTTGTAATTTCCATGGTCTCCGCAAACCGGGCGAGTTGGTATACCCAGAATATATCATTGTAACGACGCAGGGGATGGGGTCGTTTTACAGAGTCAATGGGAAAATGGAACCCGGTTCGTATTTGGTTGAGGGCGAAGTTGAGGAATTGGGGAAGGAACTCTTGAAGAAGGAAGGTGCGTCTATTCAGAACTCGTTGACAAATAGTGGACAGAGACTGATGACACTCGTATAGGCATCCCGCACGGTTCATTCACCACCATGTTTGCTTAATCGTCGACGTCCTGTAAATTAACGCGTTATAAGATAAATCTATACAAGGATGTATAAACCTGGATTAACTCATAAGTCGGTCTGCCCGACCGTGGCGAACAAGTGACTAGTGACTCTTCGTCTCATACATGATCATTTGGAGGAAAATTTTTTGAAGAGCGCCGGGCCCATCAGAGTGAACGTTTGCGGTCAAGCGGCAGGAGGCGGCGGTAGGCGACAAAAGATCGCATTTCTTCGAATTTCTTCAAAGCCACGAAGAGATGCCAACTTCATTCGTTCACACATCTGACTCGTTTCCTTCCTTTAGCGCTAGCTCGACAATTGACGACACTTCGTAAAATTCGATTTATGGAATATGTCATGAAGGCTATCCTATCTCACGTCAAGTTGCTCTCGAATAGGGTAACCTGTGTGCAACTCTAGTCATTACTCCTCCAATCATAAAGCCCAAGTTCGACTGTATCGCCCGATTCCTCTTGCACCAGTAACAGACTAACAGTCAATACTAATCCAAAATATGAGATCTCCACGCGACAAATTACAGCGCATTTTATCCAATAGACATGATGCTTCAAAGATAAGCAATTAGGAGGGAGCGGCAAAAAAATTGGCAGGACTCGGTGGTGTAGGTGGAAGTATGCCTCAGACACACGGTGGAGGCCTGTACAGACAAGCTGGTGCCGGTTATGAAGAGTATGGGCACCACTCGCCTCACCAACAGGCACACCAACAACACCAGCGGACGCATCAACCCCACCAGATTTCATAGTCTCGGAGGTCTGGGACAATGGCAAACAGCTCTATGGAGGATCAACCGGTCAGGCAGTCGGGTTTGCAGGGTTGGGAGGTCAGGGCGGAGGAGCAGATAGCGGTGCCGCATCGAATTCAGTCGTTTCGAGATCTGGAGGTACTGGTGGACCAAGGGGTACCGCCGCGTCGCCTGAAGCAGCGTACAAACGTTACAAAAGGCTCCGTGAAATCGCTTCGGGCTCATAGTCATCAGAGTCAACGTTCATCGCATAAGCTCCTTCAATCAGCAATCTTCTCTCCTTCTCGGGCAGGACCTCGAAATCCCTACACGATTCATATCCCTGACGAACTTGACTGACAACATCTTCGTTTTCAAAGTCAAAAATAAGTCGGCCATACAGGTAGCGAGCCTCTTTCCAATTTCCATCTCTAGGATCTCGAGCTACAGTTTCGATATTATGGGCCAGGTCGTCAGGGAGGTCATCTGGAAGACTGCCGGTGTCCTTCCTTGACTTCTTGCTCTTCTTCGGCTCCTTTTCACCTTCAGGTGTTCCATCTGCACCTCTCTTGCTACTTCCAGGTCCAAAGTCTAAACGTCGCCAGGGCTTGAAAGAAAGTCCTTGTGTTTTGAGTAGAGAGATCAAGTTGCCGTAGCGCTCCATCGCTTCCCCAAGAGCTGGAATGAGTTTGCGCATGATCCAGTCTTTATGAGAGCAGATAAAACCGAAAATCGTGGCAAAGTTCTCGATATCCTCCAAGCAACCACAATCTGCAAGAGTTTGAAACCCAAAAGCCATAGTCTTGTCTGGACGCTATTTAAGAGATAACATCAGTGGATTAGAATAGACCGATATGCGAAAAACCATACCTTTCTAGCTTTGCAGAAGCAAATTTGCGTAACATTAGCAGTAAGGACAAACCCGAATAAAGGTAGATCTACACCAGCTATTTCGTTGACAGAGGCTCCAGCTGTGAGGTCGAGCGTAAGTTGATGCAAGGCTTCCACAGGGTCAAACTTCTTGTACTCCACTCCAAACAAACCGAGAGATAGGTACCGCTGTAGACGAAACCACTTCATCAGGCCTGAGTGTTCAGATGTACCATATTCCTTGAATGACATCCATGCCAGCATGTCAGATGTACAATAGTCAGCTGTACGATAGTCACCCGGAACGTTCTCCACTTCCTTTTGCTCACACACAATAAACACATCCGCTTCTCGTCTGTAGATGGATTATTTAGAGAACGAGTCAAAAAGGAGCAAATGAACTCACAGAATGAAGATGTCATCTCTATTAACGGGAAAACCACCCCCCCAAGTCACCCACACATGCTTAAATAACTCCTCCATACAGGATCCCCAGGTAGCTTCGTTCAAGGCTTCGGATCTTGAAGTTAAACGTTGGATTGTGAGATATACGTTGGCTATAGCGCTCATCAAAAGGAGATCTGTCGGGGGTGTATATGCGTTTGCCGCCGGGGCTGAACGAAGTTTATGTGTTCGTTCCCTGGCATGTTTGTCCAGCCAAATCCTGCGCACGCCCTCGTTCATCCTCCGTGCTATTGGCAGAAAATGCAGTTTCTTGGCTATGACCGTTGCCTCAGCCTCCTTCCTTTCCTCCATTTCCTCCATTCCCGTCTCTTCACTCTGCGATTGATTCTCTACCTGCTCCTCCTGCATATCCTCCTCTACCTTCTTTGCAACTTGATTTGTCTGCAACGGATCAAGAAGTTTCCAAAGCTCTTCCTGCTCGCTGCTGGTAAGAGTGGGCTCTACCTGTGCGAGTTCATACTTTACGAGGGTATCCAATGCCTTGATGACAGGCGGTAAATGAGTGGAGGTCGGAAAACGCAGGCCGAAAGACGAACCTCCCAAAAAAGATCTAGATTAATATCTGTACTCGGAATGTCCCACTTCTTGATTTCAGATCGAGTTACTACATCTTCATACTCCGGGTCAGTCGGTTTGTAGACACATGCCCCTTTACGCCAATTTTCGAACGCGATATTATCCTTGGCCAGGCTTGCAAGTCATGGTCAGCCGAATGTAAAGACAAAAGAGACCAATGGCTTACGAGGGGGTTGCAACCTTTTTGATAGTAGGGGTTACAATGGGGACGTCGTGCGGATGGTCTATGACTGGGTGGATAGAAGGAGTCAGTTTAGGGGTATTAGACGACTGTTTCTCTAAAGAGGATGCCAAGTTCATTTTGAAGAGAGATATAAACAAAGGGATGAGTATTTGCAGGACAGTGCGACTTGCGCCGAAGGTGAGAGTGATAGAGGGCCGGCGGTGGGGGTCTCCTTTAGACGGTTATACGGCTTTTGGTAGAAAAGATTTGTGGCTGTGTCGTGCGTAGGAATCTTAGTAATCTGCAGATCCAAGAGATTCGGCCAACATCCTCTTGACCTTGGATGACTTCGTCGTGGAGGCTGGTGGTGTCAACTGCAAATTTCATGGCCTCCGCAAACCGGGCGAGCTGGTGCATCCAGCGCATCTCATCGTAACGACACAGGAAATTGGGACGTTTTACCGAATTAATGGAAAGATAGAGCCCAGTTATTGGGTAAGAAACTTTTGAAGCAGGAAGGTGCGTTCGTCCGAATTGGTGATCAAACAACAGGCAGAAGTGATGACATTCGTACAGGTATTCCGCATGGCCCTTTCAGCACCGTGTTCGTCAACTCGTTATTATGGGGTCATCCTGCTTTACTATAAATTAGCCTGCTATAAGATAAGTTACAACAATAGATGTGCACGAATGTTTAAATTCTGCTTCTAAACCGAGCCATGCCTATATGAGAAATCCGAGCAACTCAGTGACGAGAAAGTAAATCTGTCATTCTTCGTCTCATAGCACGGCGATGTAAAGTTTGGAGGAAAGAATAGAAATCCTGGACAGCTCCGAGACCACTATCCCTCTGTCCTGGATGATTGTCCATAAAGGCCGTCCTCAGCCGTTTGAAAGATTCCTGAATGCCTTCTCCATAGTTCGGTTCCATCGAGACATCCAATAATCCCAATAGACAATAAGCCTGATCCTCAGGTTTGGAGGTTTCTCTACCCATGGCCCAACTCATCCGGTCGATTGAATCAACATCGTCAATAGTTTTTTGGCCAGAAAGAACTTCCGAAGGAATGGTGGTCAGGGACGAGACCGCTGTCCGAATTGAAAGCTCGTGCTTGCACCCGATACGTATCCAATCCTTGTCGAAGAAAACGAGTCCTCGAGGAGCTAATAACTCCTGCAAGGTCCATCCACGATCAAACCACTCGCTTTCGAGGAAACGCTTGCTATGAACATCTGTAAGATACGCATAACAGATCTGCGCGTTTGCATAGTAGCTGAACATTAACCTAATGTTCCGGGAGATGTCATCTGGATCGTCCTTGTTGATGCAGCAAGTATCAATCCAAATATAGTCGAGTCCAGCTTTGAGCGCTAGCCGGCAGGCCGCTTCGATTTTACGGTAACCAGATTTTGATCTTGTCTTCTCGCAAGGGCTTGAGAGCTCGGGAAGTGTTACTTCTTCCCCATCAAGCCATCTGTGAGAGAGAGTCGCATAAGGTGGTACCAGGTCGTCGCCACTGAACTCTACAAGCTTCAGTGATTGCGCATGTACGAGGCGACGCGGTCGGACGCTCGCAGACATGGAATGAGGGGTTGCGGCGCAGGCTTCACAGGATGATCTGTCCTGGTAGGGGTCTTGGTACATTACCGAACCGGTCAAGATCATGTTTACATGGTGCCCTCTTTGCATGTCCAGCTACGGGAAACATTAGTTAATGGCTAAGACCAGCACTCTCCCAAACTCACTTCATCGATTACAGTTTGGATATTAGGCCGGGCCTCAGGACGCGAACCCCAGCATTGGGTCAGAAGCGTCCATAGATTATCGTCCAAACCCCTCTCAATGACTCTTGATTCCGTAGGACGTTCTGGAAATTTGCCTTCTGAAGCTAACAAAGTGACTTCGGGCGTGTGTCTGATGTTTGCGTACGGTTTTTTGTGCGTAAAAAGCTTCAGGTAGAAAGACATTAGCGAGGAGAAAGAGCTCTGGGTAAAGTCGTGCTTACCTCAAGTACAGTCATGCCGTAGGAGTAGATATCTGACATGGTCGACAGTTTGCCATCACTCTTCCAGACTTCGGGCGCAAACCATCTAAAAGCATTGCTAAATCCACCACTTTGGGTCAAGGGAGCACCACTTATGTCTTGAAGTATCTATAAGTCAATTAGCGACAAGATATAAATCGACACTGGAGAACATTACCTGAGAAAAGCCAAAGTCGGCCAGTAATGGCTGTCCTTGCGAGCCAATAAGGACATTTGTCTAGATTGGAGCATTTAGTGTCGCGTTCCTTGGTGCAAAATGATTCTTACAGCATTAAGATTTCCGTGGACTATGGGAGGTGACATGTCCTGTAATACTCTGATACCGAGTGCAATACCTTTGACCTGGTTGGAGAGATTGTTCAGAGGAACATTATATCGGCTATGTGACGTTTGAGCTTACCAGTTGTTTATAATCAACCTCACGGTCCTTCTTTTGAACGTAGGATAGAGCGTTTCCATTTTGTTGCCATGGGCTGACGAAGTACCTTTCATGATGGAACGGTGAGAAACGACCGGGAGGTATTTGAGAAAAGCATACGGGAAAGGACGATCACCTCGACCAAATCCGTAGAAGGGGAGTAGATGTTTCCCTGCATCTACTTTCCATATTTCAGCCCAAACCTTGACTTCGCGATTGAAACGCCTCAAAGAGTGTTCGTTCGAGCTTGTAACACGGATAACCTTGACAGCAACCGCCTCCCGCTCAAGATATAAACCTTTGAAAATGTCTACGTGTGGTGTTCCCGTGACTGCTGGTCCTGTAAACGATATCTCGTTACACATGTCGAACAAAATTTCGTTAGATTGTAATTGTAGCTGGTACAAATTGCTTGATAACCCAGTGTGTGTGTGAGTAGTGGTTTCAGATCCGTTATTCAGAGCCTGTATAGCCTCTGGTGAGAAGCGGAATAAGCAAAAGCGAGCTTGAACGCACCGACTGCATCAGTTCCAGCACTCTTCGGGTCAAATTAGCATTCCAGCCCTTTGCCTGTTGCAGGATATTACATTCGTTCCGTGTGTCCGAGAAATATTCAACGTGATCTCGATGGTCGAGATCCAAGTTCTTGACGAATGCAGCATTCCATTGGTATGGCTTGTCCTGTAGAGGTACCTTGAGTTTGCTTTGGCGAGCTTAGACACGAAAATGAATACCTGGAAGTGAATTAAACATTTGGATAAGAAGGTATGGCAGCGTTGAATACTCTGCCCTATCTCATCCTGTCGGACGACCGCGTCAAGTCCATTGAGTTCGTGTATGCTAGTTTTAACATCTGAAAGGATACTGTAAAAAAGATTAGCTTCCGAATGGACGGTGATTGAACATTAATTACACACTTGTTTATAGATGCAATGGCGTTTCTCGAGCCATCTGTCGGATTGTTTTCCTCCTTTTCCTTCGCGGACGAGAGTACGAGATGACAATGATCCCGAAGATGTCTAACTGTATGTCTAGAAAGTGGATGAGTTACATCTCCCAGCATAAAACACGGATGCGACTTGCTTGTAGACGATTATATGATCACAAAGTTGTACAATGTCGCAGAAAGTCTCGACGCATGGGAATAATTGAGAGAGTGACGCAAATTGCTTGATAATTTGCGATCTTGTTTGTCCGGCGGCGGATGGGAGATGGGATGGAGAAGACATTACGCTCGTCCAGTACAGATGCTAAACAAGAGCCACGAGATTGGACGCTATGCTGCTGCGAGATATAGACGCTGAAGCTCGTGACCCAATGTGAAGTTCTTGATGTAGGTAGTAGTAAAGGCCAGCATTTTGGGTATCAGTTGGAGGACACTGCCGTCGAATCAAAGCACTCTTAAATAAAACTAGTATATCCTTTTCGAAGTTGATCATTATTCTAATGCTAATAAGTAGGTATCCAGACGAAACATGTAGATGGCGGAAAAGAGCAGAAGAAATTACAGTTAGGGACGTAAGGCGAAGAAGGAGAAGGAGAAGAAGAAGGAGAAGGAGAAGAAGGAGAAGAAGGCGGGGGAGAAGGCGGAGAAGAAGGCGGAGAAGAAGGAGAAGAAGGCGGAGAAGGAGAGGGAGAAGAAGGAGAAGAAGGCGGAGAAGGAGAAGGAGAAGGAGAAGAAGAGGAGAAAGCGAAAGCGAAAGGAAAAAGATGTAGGTGAAATGATCAAAATCAGGACAGAAGAGAGGGTGACAGAGGACGAAGAGAAGAAGTAGAAGAAGTAGAAGGAAGAGGAAGGAAGGAAGAAAAGAGAAGGGGAGGACAGGAAGAGGGCAGGGAACAATGAGAGGTAAGTGAAGAGTTTAACCAAGCTATAAGATGTTCCGTCAGCACTCGATTTAAAGTGAGCCGCAAAAAAAGCTTCTCCAAGGCGTTTGAACGAATTTTGAACGTTTTCGTTGTAATTGAGATCTAAAGAAACGTCTAAAAGTCCCTGTAGACAATAGGTCTGGTCCTGAGGTCGGGTCGTGTTCCTGCCAAGAGCCCACGGAATGCGACTTAGCATGGGAACGTCTCGAAGAGATTCGCGGCCTGTAAGAAGTCGGAAAGGAATGCCAGTCACAAGAGAGGTTTCATGACACCGATCGTCCTTGGTACCAATACGAGCCCAGGATTGATCAAAGAAAACCACCTGTCTTGGAGCGACAAGTTCCTGCAGTGTCCAACCACGTTTGAACCATTCGCTCCTCCGAAGCATACTCCAAATTCGCCAATCAGACTGTTTGAAAGGATTGACTGCCATATAATGGGCCAGCATGTACGGAATGCAAGAGTATATCCACCAAAACACTTCATATTCACCGATTGTTGCGTTCAGATCAACGTCGACAAGGTACGCATAACATATCTCTGCGTTCTGGTAGTACATGAACATCGACTTGACGTTCCGTCCAACATCCTCATGATTTCCCTGCTTGATACAACATGTATCAACCCAGAGATAATGGAAACTGTCCTGGCGAGCTTGCCGGCAGGCAGCTTGTATCTTCTGATATCCTGACTTGGCCGGGGTCTTATCTCCACATTGAAGATACTCCTCGTAAACGATTTCTTCTCCCATAATCCACCGGTGAGAAAGGATGGCATATGGTGGGACAGTGGCATCCTCTCCGAATTCGACGAGTTCAAAGGTACGCGTGTCGATGAAACGACGCGGACGGTCAGCAGGTATCATGGTCCGTAGGTCAAAGGTTTGGGACGTTATTAGACGAGAAAAACGGTATCGGGCGGTATCCTAAAGACGACAGGCTCCTCGTTTGATTGCATCCAACGTGAGACGAAAAACGAGCAGAAATGAAACGCTTTACACACTTGGTACGCCAAAACTCGCTCTGCGGTTGCTTGAAAGTTCAAGAGTTTATATCAATTTGACTGGGCACCAGGAAGCATAGCTTTATGTAGTGCCTGCTGTAGTCCTCGTGTTTGCCTTGGTGTATGGCATTGATTAAGAGGAATATTGACTGCGAATGTTGCATAACCGCAAGACAGGACAAGACGCGTCGATATCATGTGGGCAGCACTTCGGAATCTGCCTGTGCGTGCCTTCAAGTTAGGTCGACCGCATCAAAGTCGTCAACTTGTGCACACGATGGCTACTGTAAACCTTGCGCAAGAACGCTATCTCGCAGACCGCGGAGCTCCACTATGCGGCCTTGACATTGCCAAATCATTCGCCCAACTTTCCTCCAAAGAGAAATTCTATACGCACCACATAACCCAAGCATCTTGGGCTGGCGCACGGGTCATTCAAGCTCAGTGGACACCCTACGCCACTGATCTATACGATCTTCTTATCCTTACTTTCAGCGACAAATCCCAGTCTAAACTCGTCGATCTCGGAAAGCTCAAAACGGAATCGGGTTTGACGGACGAGGATTGGGAAGATCTTTTGCAATATACTGTCCAAGTCCTCTCCAACCTCGTCAACTATCGAAGCTTTGGATTCACAAAGATAGTTCCCCGTGTGCCAAAGGATAAGTTTGCAAAAGTCGTTGAGAAGAGTGAGAACGCGAGTAAAGCAGGAGAACTCTGGGCGAAATTGGGAGATCATATCTACGCGTTGGAACCAGCTGGAAGCTTGTTCATCGGAAAGCCCAGTGAAGGTCATGTTTCGAACTATTATCTCGGAGAGACAATCACCGATGAAGAGGTTGCCCAAGTGCAAACTGCAGCGGAGAAACTTGGTATTGATATTCTTAACACTAGGTGTGTCTATTCTTGTCTTTCCATTTCATGGCAGATCGCCTCAAAATTCTTTTCAAGGGTCCGCAAGAATGCCAAAGGCGACTTCACTCTCCTCATCGCATCCGCAAAGAAGGAGGCCCCCGTCGTTCACGACAATCTCGCCGGAGGTATCAAGCTGAGTGTTGAGTATGGTGACTACTCGGATGCCATGACCAAGGCCGCTGCCAGTCTGAGAGAGGTGCACTTATCTGCTGCTCATTCTTCTGTAGGAGTATTCATGATGCTGGATGTATACAGGCTACGAAATATACCGTAAATGATACCCAGACTAGGATGTTGGAGCATTATGCTAAATCGTACGTCGCAATGCTCATTCTCCCCTTGATACTAAACCACATACCTCTTCAGCTTTGAGACTGGATCTATCCAAGAACACAAAGACGGTTCAGAGGAGTGGGTCAAGGATGTTGGGCCAGTCGTGGAGAGTTACATTGGTGTAGGTCTCCACTTTGCTTTCCCGAATCTAACGGACTAAAGATTCGCATAGTTCATCGAAACATACGTAGACCCTTACGGCGGACGTGCAGAATGGGAAGGTTTTACCGCCATCGTGAACAAAACACTGTCGGCGAAATACGACAAGCTCGTTCAATCTGCGCCCGAGTTGATCAAGGTCAACTCCCAATGTATTCGAGATTGGTTTAATGCTAACTCGTCTAGATAGGTTCTTCCCTGGGGTCCCTCATTCGAAGTAGACGTCTTCCGTAAACCAGATTTTACCGCTCTAGAGGTGGTTGGATTTGCTACCGGCGGTAAGCCTTTCTTCCATTGTAATGCCAATCACGGTTTTCAACTGACTTCTGGATTCCTAGGTATCCCTGCTGGAATCAATGTGCGTATAAATGTTATTTAACTCAACCCGAGGGCTGACTTGTGGTTTTTAGATTCCTGTAAATACCATTCTCTTCTATTTTCTTGGATGTAAGCTTACGCTCCCAAACAGAACTACTACGACATTAGAGCATCAACTGGATTCAAGAACGTTTCTCTAGCAGTGAGTATTCTTTGAAATGCCTTGGTCAACCCATTTATTGATGACTAATTTGGACTGCAGAACATCAACGCTGCAAAGTCACCGAGTCAGTTTTACTCTTGTCTCTCCTTCATTCGACACTAACTTTTCATCTGTCAAACAGACGAAGTACCAACCTTTGTCCACCCCTCCGATCTCCCTCTCTACAATGCATGGGACTCTGCCGTATGGGACCTTCAAGTTGCAAACCACGAATTGCTGGGACACGGTTCAGGAAAACTCTTCAAAGAAGACGAATCGGGCAAGAAGAATTTCGACGAAGGAGTGAGTTTCTTTCGGAGCCGGCTTCATGCTTCCAGGCTGCAAAAGAAACTGACTGGCCAGCGCCATTGCGATAGATCATCAACCCTTTGACAGGCAAACCCGTGTCATCATGGTACAAACCCGGTCAAACCCCTGACGCTGTATTAGGAGAAGTGTCTAGTTCGATGGAAGAATGCAGGGCTGAGACTGTTGCTTTGTTCCGTGCGTTTCCATAATCTCTTTCTCATCAGGCACCTACTAAAACGCTACTTGTTTTGCGATTCGTTTAGTCTGCGGTAACAAAGATATCCTCAAGATCTTTGGCGTGCGTCTCCTACCCTTGTCCTTCTATTTATCTGACACGCAAACCCATCGCAGTACACGAACCAATCCGACATTGAAGACATCCAATACGTCACGTTCCTATTCATGGCCCGCGCTGGGCTTCGCGCACTCGAATTCTGGGACCCAGCAACGAAGAAACACGGTCAAGCGCATATGCAAGCTCGACTTGGTATCACGCAGTTTTTAATTCGAGAAGGTATAGCCAGGTTGGAAGAAGTCAGAGATGATAATGGCACGCTGACCGACTTGTTCGTTCGGGTGCGTCTGCTCCTCTCTTTCTCCTTTACCTTACGGCTCGCAGTTTACTGACAGAACAACCCCTGACCCCTAGATCGACCGCTCTGCAGTCCTGTCCAAAGGTCAATCCGCCGTCGGCAAACTCTTGATTGAACTTCAAGTCCATAAATCTACTGCTGATGGTGCAGGAGCGAGGGAGTTTTATGCCAAGTTGACAAAGCCGATTGAAGGGTGGGAAGGAGAGATCCGGGATATGGTGCTGAGGAAGAAAATAGTGCGCCTCCTCTCCTTCTAATGTTTAGGTTACTGATTCATCGGGTTTGGTCTGTACTTAGCCCCGTAAGATCTTTGTGCAGCCGAATACGTTTATTGTGGATGGTGAGGTGAAGCTGAAAGAGTACCCTTTGACGTCTGCGGGGGCTATTGAGAGCTTTATTGAGAGAAAGTTGTAGGACGAAAGCGGGCAGAAATACAAAAAGGGTTGATGAGACAGAAAATGATTCGATAGCAATAAAACTGTATCATAAGAGAATTGGAAGTGTAGTTTCACGCCTATGGGGTATATGACCTTCGGTAGACCGAAAGAACATCAAATCCAGGCAATCAAAGAACTGCAAACCACATTTTCGTTAAGTAGACTAGTGAACAGTCTAAGGACACCAAGGTCTCCCATTGATCGGCATAGGGCGTAGTAACAAGCGGTCGGCCCATCTTCTACGTATATAAAAAATTCGTGTATCCCTCTCTTTTAGAATCAGGGATATCGATCTAGAGGTGGGAGAAACCTCCCCATAAAATTGAGTTATGGTTCTATGAAGCGTGTCCATATCCCAGTCCCTCGTGCTTCGGAATTGATCATGAGCACCGTCAAGGATATCCAAGAAAGAGCATTCGTCTGAATCAAATGCTGCACTATGGTGTGGATGGGTTTCAACAAATGTTTTGCGCAACCGCTCCATAGACTCCTTCATCGTCTCATTGTAATCTGGCTCCATCGTAACATCCAACAGACCTAAGAGACAATAAGCACGGTCAGGTGGTCGAGTCGTTCTTCTTCCTATGGTCCAAGACATTCGTTCCAAAGGAGCAGCTTCGTGAACAGATCTTTCCCCTGAAATGATCTCTGGAGGTATGCTCGTCAAATAAGATATGGGATGCTTCAATGCTTTCTTGTCTCCAAGAAACACCCATCTCTCGTTGAAGAACATTACTTTACGTGGTGCCAACAGCTCCTGAAGCGTCCATCCACGTTTGAACCACTCGCTATTCAAAAATCTTTTCGGTAACAAAGGAATGTCGCTGGTAACGTCGACCAGGTATGCATAACAAATTGTTGCATTTTGATAATACGCATACATCGACTTGATATTGCGTGCAACATCATCATGGTTCCCTTTGTCGATACAGCACGTGTCGACCCAGACATAATCAATGCCATCAAGGCGAGCTTGCGCACAAGCACCTGCTATCTTACGATAACCTGATTTCGACTTTGTATTCGCACTGCGTGGCCATTTACTGAACTCGTGATATGAGACCTCCTCTCCTTGGATCCACCTGTGGGAGAGTATGGCATAGGATGGAACCACCTTGTATTTTTTAAACTCGACTAGCTTCAGAGTGGACACCTTTATAAGGCGTTGCGGACCTATGGAATCCTGATATGAGCGCCTGATAGATGATGTAGACCTATTGGAAGGAATCACCGACACTATCACGTTTTCTCCTGTGTATGTTGCGTAAGCCAGAATATAAAGAAGGATGCGAGGATCACGAACCTAAGTAGATGGAAATTTGGCATCAGTTATGGAGTTCTGGCGCACTTGAGCAAAAGGAATGCGACAGTGAGAAGAGAAAGCAACAAGGCGCAAGAAAGGTTTTATAATAACTTCATGGAAGAAGCACAGCTTGAGCCTCACAGCCAGTCAACAGCAACATGTGTACAAGTCGACGTAGGTATGGCACGCGACTTTTCTTCGAATGATTCAAGAGATGACTGTTTCCCTCACGCTCCATCCTCTGTTTGAATCGTTGCAAGTGTGTCATGGGATATGGTAGCGGAAGAAAGCAACCTCGGATCGGTGCGCCCTCCAAAAATGGCATCCCGTCGAGCCATTTGATACCTGTCATTGAGAAAAGAGTAAAAGTCTTCGACAGAACTAAGGGCATCTTTGTGCTCGGGATGAACATTAAGAAAAGCCTTCTTCAGACGTTCAAAGGACACTCTGACATCCTCATCATAATCTGGATCCATGGACACACCCAACAACCCGAGAAGACAATAGGCCTGATCTTGAGGTTTAGTTGTTTCCCTCCCAACAGCCCAAGCCATCCGCTCCAAGGGATCAATATCAAGGAGAGATTGCTGTCCCGACAAGATCTCTGGAGGAATGGTGGTGATCCAGGATATTGTATCCTGAAGATCATGGTTGGTCCCAAGGCGCGTCCAATGCTTATCGAAAAATATTACTTTTCGAGGGGCTAACAACTCCTGCAGTGTCCACCCACGCTCAAACCACTCACTCCTCTGAAAATCCCACTCCCACTCGGATTGCAAACCTCCAGGATGTACGTTAACGTCAGCAAGATGTGCGTGACACACCTCTGACTTCTCGTAGTACGAGTACATGAACCGGATATTCCGCGCGACGTCGTCGTGATTTCCTTTGTCAATGCAGCAAGTATCAACCCAGATGTACCGGAAACCATCCTTGAAAGCTTGCCGGCAAGCAGCGCGGATTTTATGATAGCCTGATTTGGATGTTTTTGCGTTACGGACTTCTGAGAACTCCTGCAAAGTGACCTCCTGCCCAAAAATCCACCGATGCGAGAGGATGGCATAAGGGGGAACATCTGCGCGCTCATGAAACTCCACTAACTTGAGAGTGCATACGTCTATGAGGCGTTGTGGACAGGCGTTCGAAGACGTGATTAGATGCTGGGTTTGAGAAGAGGACTCGAAAACGCGGTCCCAGAGCCTCCTGCGCAGAATATAAACAAATAGGTGCAGAAAAATACTAGAAAGACGCACCTGAATTGCTCAACAGATGGCATTTAGCACTACAGGAGCTCAGCTGGCATCGTGGTGGGTGGAATTGTAGGATTGACCGCCATTTCACGCGCACGTCAGATTATTGAATACGGTTATTCCCAAGGTACATAATCTCCGCATAGACGATGTGGTCGCTGAAGTTGATTTTTTTTCTAAGTAATTAAACCTGAACGATGAAAAAGCAGAGAGTGTGTCACATAGTAGTACTAGTTCAAAGTTGTTCTCGTGCCGCCAAATGCCGGAATGCTATCTTGTTCTTCCACCGACGCTCAATGCATCTTTCGACTTCCGAAGGATACACGAAATATAGGTTTCTGTATAACTACAGCGGTTTGCAAAATTCATGACACTTTTAAATTTAGTTCCGCGAAAGAAGTCGGATCTAAAAATAACTTGTTGAGATTTCTGTTCAACACCCTAGCCTTTCACAACACGTTAATATAATACCCAACGTACACCTACCATTTTATAACAATACGAGGTCATGTCTGTACATCTGACACTTACATTGATTTCTGTGAGCACTTGAATCCAGTTGCTACTGTGAACAGTGAACAGTAGAATTACTATAAAGTAGGTATTCGTATTTTACATCGAAAAATAACGCCATAACGAAATAGTGCACGCACTGGTCAAACCAGGCGCACACACAATTTGTATCGAAAAAGAATTGCATTCCCGAAAATAGGAAACACCATGATAGAGCTGAGTCCCATGATAGAGTTGAGTTATGGTTTTATGAAGCGCCTCCATATCCCAGTCCCTCGTGCTTCGGAATCGATCACGAGCACCGTCAAGGATATCCAAGAAAGAGCATTCGTCTGAATCAAATGCTGCGCTATGGTGTGGATGGGTTTCAACAAATATTTTGCACAGCCGCTCCATGGACTCCTTCATCGTCTCATTGTAATCTGGCTCCATCGTAACATCCAACAGACTTAAGAGACAATAAGCACGATCAGGTGGTCGAGTCGTTCTTCTTCCTATGGTCCAAGACATTCGTTCCAAAGGAGCAACTTCGTGAACAGATCTTTCCCCTGAAACGATCTCTGGAGGTATGCTTGTTAAATAAGATATGGGATGCTTCAATTTTTTTTTGTCTCCAAGGCACACCCATGTCTCGTTGAAAAACATTACTTTACGTGGTGCCAACAGCTCCTGAAGCGTCCATCCACGTTTGAACCACTTGCTATTCATAAATCTATTCGATAACAAGAGAATGTCGTCGGTAACGTCGACTAGGTATGCATAGCAAATTGTTGCATTCTGGTAATACGCATACATTGACTTGATATTGCGTGCAACATCATCATGGTTTCCTTTGTCGATACAGCATGTGTCGACCCAGACATAATCAATGCCGTCAAAGCGAGCTAGCGCACAAGCATTTGTTATCTTGCGATAGCCTGATTTGGACTCTGTATCCGGGCTGCGTGGCCGTTTCATGAACTCCTGATACGAGACTTCCTCTCCTTGAATCCATCTGTGGGAGAGTATGGCATAGGATGGAACCACATCGTCTTTTTTAAACTCGACTAGCTTCAGGGTGGACACCTTTATAAGGCGTTGCGGACCTATGGGATCCTGATATGAGCGCCTGGATGTAGACCCGTTAGCATTATCACGTTTTCTCCTGTATATGCTGCGTAAGCCGGAATATAAAGAAGGATGCCAGGATCACGAGCCTAAGTAGATGGGAATTTGGCATCAGTTATGGAGTTCTGGCGTACTTGAGCAAAAGGAATGTGACAGTGAGAGGAGAAAGCAATAAGGCGCAAGAAAGGTTTTATAACAACTTCATGGAAGAAGCACAGCCAGTCAACAGCAACATGTGTACAAGTCGACACAGGTATGACACGGCCTTTCTTCGAACCTCCGAGTTATGATGACTGTTTCCCTCACGCTCCATCCTCTGTTTGAATCGTTGCAAGTGTGTCATGGGATATGGTAGCGGAAGAAAGCAACCTCAGATCGGTGTGCCCTCCAAAGATGGCATCCCGTCGAGCCATTTGATACCTGTCATTGAGAAAAGAGTAAAAGTCTTCGACAGAATTAAGGGCATCTTTGTGCTCGGGATGAACATTAAGAAAAGCCTTCTTCAGACGTTCAAAGGACACTCTGACATCCTCATCATAATCTGGATCCATGGACACACCCAGCAACCCGAGAAGACAGTAGGCCTGATCTTGGGGTTTAGTTGTTTCCCTCCCAACGGCCCAAGCCATTCGCTCCAAGGGATCAATATCAAGGAGAGATTGCTGTCCCGACAAGATCTCTGGAGGAATGGTGGTGATCCAGGATATTGTATCCTGAAGATCATGGTTGGTCCCAAGGCGCGTCCAATGCTTATCGAAAAATATTACTTTTCGAGGGGCTAACAACTCCTGCAGTGTCCACCCACGCTCAAACCACTCACTCCTCTGAAAATCCCACTCCCACTCGGATTGCAAACCTCCAGGATGTACGTTAACGTCAGCAAGATGTGCGTAACACACCTCTGACTTCTCGTAGTACGAGTACATGAACCTGATATTCCGCGCGACGTCGTCGTGATTTCCTTTGTCAATGCAGCAAGTATCAACCCAGATGTACCGGAAACCATCCTTGAAAGCTTGCCGGCAAGCAGCGCGGATTTTATGATAACCTGATTTGGATGTTTTTGCGTTACGGACTTCTGAGAACTCCTGCAAAGTGACCTCCTGCCCAAAAATCCACCGATGCGAGAGGATGGCATAAGGGGGAACATCTGCGCGTTCATGAAACTCCACTAACTTGAGAGTGCATACGTCTATGAGGCGTTGTGGACAGGCGTTCGAAGACGTGATTAGATGCTGGGTTTGAGAAGAGGACTCGAAAACGCGGTCCCAGAGCCTCCTGCGCAGAATATAAACAAATAGGTGCAGAAAAATACTAGAAAGACGCACCTGAATTGCTCAACAGACGGCATTTAGCACTACAGAAGCTCAGCTGGCATCGTGATGGATGAAATTGCAGGATTGACCGCCATTTCACGCGCACGTCAGATTATTGAATACGGTTGTTCCCAAGGTACATAATCCGATGGTGGTCGCTGAAGTTGATTTTTTCCGAGTAATTAAACCTGGACGATGAAAAAGCAGAGAGCGTATTTAGATCACAGAGTAGTAGTTCAAAGTTGTTCTCGTGCCGCCAAATGCCGGAATGCTACCTTGTCGTCCACTGACGCTCGACTTCCGAAGGATACACGAAATCCATGATTAAGATTTATCTATATAGACCAATCAACCATTATTACATACATTGTACAACTGCTAAGCCTTGTAACCTTCTTCTTGTAACCTTTCCATTAAAAATGATGATAATGAAGACTAACTCTCATCTTGGCGTCTACGAGCTTCCCATGAAGCATTCGATAGAAATCCAACTCGTCTTTCTCCTCCTCAAATTCCGACGCCTCCTTGTATTCCGGATGGGCACGTACAAGTGCCATCCACAGCCGTTCAAATGACTTTGCGACACGCTCTTCATAATCCGGCTCAATGGAAACATCCAAGAGCCCCATTAGACAATACGCTCGGTCTTGTGGTTTAGTCGTTTCTCGACCCGTTGCCCAAGACATTCGTTCTAGGACATCCACATCGTGGATTGACCGCTGGCCAGAAAGAACTTCCCGAGGTATAGCAGTCAATTCGGCGATTTCTGCTTTGAGTTCTTGCTTGTTGCCAATGCGCCTCCACTTTCTGTCATAGAAATAAACTTGTGGAGGCGCCAGCAACTCCTGAAGCGTCCATCCGCGCTCCCACCACTCGCTACTCGTGAATTCGCATTGCCTACGCACGTCGGCCAGATACGCGTAACAAGCTACTGCGTTCTGATAGTACGCGTACATTGACTTGATATTCCGCACAACTTCGTCATGATTTCCCTTGTCGATGCAACATGTATCCACCCAGAGATAGCGTAGGTTTCTCACAATAGTCCACTGACAGGCTCTAAGGATCTTCTGGTAGCCCAACTTTGATTTTGTCTCCTCCCGAAATTGAGAGAATTCTTGGAAAGTCACCTCTTCTCCTTCGATCCATCTGTGGGAGAGAATGATATAGTCCGGGACCTCATCACAGTCATTGAATTCTACGAAGGTAAGGGTATGTACGTCAATAAGACGTCGCGGGCGAATGTTGGCAAGTGTTGTATCGCTAGCAGATATCGAGAGGGAGGTTCGAATACGAGAGCAAAATCTAACACTGTCTGTCCATGGTTTTCTGTTTACAGCATGAGATTTGGAGATAAAAAAAGGGAGGCTTAGACTCGCTTTATGACTTTGCCCGCATTCCTGGTAGATATCGAGAAAGAGAGCTGAAGACGCGAACAAAATTTGACACCGGCTGCCCATGGTTTCCTGAAGGATGAACATCGTAAGTTGAAGTCCAGAACAAGAGGCTAGTGGGCACCGACTTGGCGACTTGACGGATCCGTCTACTCTGAGACTTCATAGTCTAGCGGATGAAAGGTAGCAGCCCCCGAGCAAGACAAGCGATTGTACATGAAGAAATATGTAAAGGAAAAGAAACACTAACGGCAGCAAATTAATGCTTTTTTAGCGCGAAATAGAATGACCACAGCCTCGACGCGCGCTCTGCAGTGCATCAAAAGGGCATAGTACTTGGGCTGACGACCGCCGATTCTTCACGTAAGACTACATCAAAGATCGAAGCAGGATATACATAAATGTGTAGTATAGGATCATCAAAACATCAGCAGTGGCATACCAGGTCTACTGGAATGCATTAAGGACCCGAAGTGTCGTGGCTTTTTTCACGAGGTCGAGTACTCTATTCTTTCCTCCTCTGCACCTATTTTGTTTTTGGAATCATTCCCATGTCTTGAAGCTGCGGTAGCATCGGCATCTGTCAAAGGACTGACAACCACTTTGTCCCCAAATTCCTTTGCAATCATCTCTAAACTTCTCCCCTTCGTTTCAGGGAAGTAGAGGTGTATTCCAATGGTGGCAATAAACATGGTTACTATGAATACATCTAGGGTAATTTTGATGTGTTAGCACATATAGCTATAAGTAACAAGATGTCATACAGTAATAGTTTTCGTGAATGTTCGCAAATGCACTTGGTCCTGCCTGCGTCAGCCCAACGTTAACTACAAAATGACACAGCGCTGCGAGACCAGTACTGTAAACAAGGAAGGGTTGTTAAAGACGACAGCGGTAAGGTTCCTAATATGTAAAGACGAGAATGTGTTGTACGTACACTCGACTTCTCAACGACATTGGCAGGATCTCTACGCCATAAAGCCATGTTGTACTGTTGATACCCAAGTCTACAAGATATGTGAGCACAATGCAAAGAGAAGGCGGTGTTGGCTCACAGTAGATTGCCGTGTAAACATAAAGTCCTAAGATTCCCCATCCTTTGGCAAGTTTGTTATCCGAGTTGGCGAAGAATCTGGCCACTGAAAGGTTCCTAGTTCAAAACATGTCTTTTAGGTTGGGAAGCACATACTCAAAGCAGAATAAACTAGATCGACGCAGATTCCTCCGCACCCATAGATCAGAAGCTTTACACGGCCAACAGTGTCCATTAACCGGAGCTACATACTGGAAATCAGTAGTTATCGACCTGATAATGAGGCAAAATTTACTGAGATCACGTTCATAACGATTCCAACCGTCCCATAACATGCGGCCAACAAAAGAACTTGATGCCCGGCGATACCTAGGTTCTCGTAAAGTGTCGTTTGATAGTAATCTGTCGCATTGGTCGTTTGTAAGATTGCGGGAAAAAGTAAAGTGTAGAACATACTAATGACATTAATCCCCGAGGCCGCAGTCAAGGTTTGGACTGCTACAGCAATGACAACTCGTTTCCTATATTTATTCCAAGCTTCTTTCAGACTTGTAACTTCAGTCGTCTGGGAAATGCAAGAAATCAATGCCTGATCTGGTTCGGAACGCTATATGAGATAGTGACCTTCTCATATGAGATTTGCTTTTTCATCTTCTCGAATTCAACTTCTGAACGCGTCTACGAAACATGAGCGGGACAACAGAGACCAATACCGATGCCAATACAGACCCCACTAAGATCTCCTCTGATGCGAGAGAAAAGTGCTCTTGCTTCCTCGTCTTTACCATGTCTTATTAACCATCTAGGGGATTCGGGCAACAAAAACTGCAATCCAAAGAATAGGATGACACCAGGTGGGACTTGTAACGCAAGCGGAAAGCGCCATTGGAATGAATTACTGTCAGTGGCATAACTGCACGCAAAGCCAATCCAATTTGCTAGTAAAAAGAGTGGATTAGAAGCGTCGATTGTACTGAGAAGAACTTACCAATACAACCACCCACACCAATCATGTAGCCCGAGAGCCCCCCGATAATGCCTCGAGATTCGGGAGGACTACAAGAAATACAGTCAGAGTGATCATCATCAAAAAACGATAAATAATGCGCACGAAATCTCCGACTGATAGATAGGAACAGTCCCGATCAGTCCGCCGCTACCACCAATTTTGAATAACTAGTCAATATTTCTCAGTAACATACTTACACGGCAACCCCAGTCAAAATCCGTCCGACTACAAACATGGCATAATTTTGTGCGGCAGTTTGAATCACGGTACTAACCGTGACCTGTAAGTCAAAGTATACCTCCTGTAAGATCCGAATTATTATTGACGAAATGAGCACTTACGATGAGGCACATCAACTGCATAAATTGCTTCCTGCCAAGTTTGTCCCCAAGAATCATCTGCAACGCCGATCCTACTGCCTCGCCCGCAATGTAAGTGGAAACAATCATTCCCGTCAGTGCATCATTAGGATGTCCCATATCTGCAAATTCATAAGTGTACGGGCCAATCCGTGTCAAAGTGCTTCACTTACATGCCTTGAATGATTCATGGGCAATACTGGTAGTGATTATACCGGTATCATAACTACAGGAGCAAAGCTGAATGCACTTTAGTTATTGAAGGAGTATTTTGCTAACCCGAACAAGAAAGAACCTGAGAAAACTTTCAGCAAAGAGCCGTTCAACAAAACCTCGCATCTTACCTAGCCCTGCGAAAAGGGCAACATAAACAGTGTATGCTCTCATGCTTTGACGGAAAACTGAAGATCCATCGTTGGTTTATATGCAAGCTGCAATAGAAGCTTGAATATCATGTGTTCATGCCGTTCCCGAGAATCTAAATACAGACCATACTCAAAGTTGGACTGTCTGCGAGACTGGTGAATCTGCTCGATGCATCAATTTCCAGAATGTCAAAGGAGAATAAGCGTAGTCTCTTGTACTTGCCTGCATCGCCGCTGGTGCAATCCGTTGACCTCGATAAGGATGCCTGTTTCACTTGGATACTGCAACTCTGCGGCATTCGAGGTCAGCTGGATACACCACGTTCTCCAAGAATCAAGGACTATTTCAGCCAGTGAATTATCTAGCTGAACCGCCCGGCACTTTCGACAGGTCTGAAGATCTGACGACACGGGAAGTTAGCCTGAATGTGAGAAATTTTTGACAAAGTGCCGGCCTGCCGCGGTCATTTCCAAGCCATGGACATTGGATTTTGAGAGACTGCATCAGGCATCAAGACAGGATACGAGAACATATGTGTAGTAGTATAAGTACATCGAAAAAATCAACCCGACCTGTAGGATCAGCGATCTTCGCTATTCACTCGGGGACGGTAGGGTTTTCAGGATGACATGTACTCCATCCTCTCGTCCTCTGCATCTAATTTGTTTTTAGAATTCCCATACCTTGAGACCGTAGCAGCATCGGCATCCGTCAAAGGACTGACAACCACTCTATCGCCGAATTCCTTTGCAATCATCTCCAAACTTCTCCCCTTCGTTTCGGGAAAGTAGAGATATATCCCTACGGTGGCGATGAATGTTGTTGCTACGAACACATCTAGAGAAAGTTTGCCATGTTCAGAAGAGCGTGTCTGCAACGACACATAATCACGTACAATAATAATTCTCGTGGATATTCGCAAACGCACTTGGCCCTGCCTCCGTCAGCCCAATATTGACAATAAAATGTGACAGTGCCGCGAGACCAGTACTGTATACAATGCCAATTAGAGACAGTGACAATATGCAAAAGCGAATGGATTGCACTCACACCCGACTTCTCAGCGACATAGGCAAGATCTCTACGCCGTAAAGCCACGTCGTACTATTGATACCCAAGTCTACAAAATATGTAAGCAAAATACAGAGATGAAATAGATCCCACTTACAAAAGATCGCGGTATAAGCATATATTCCTAAGATTGCCCATCCTTTGGCTACTTTGTTGTCTGAATCAGCGAAGAATCTAGCCACTGAAGAACCTCCGGTTAGAAGTCATTCCACCTCGAAGCGAGAAATACGCACTCAAAGCAGAGTAAATTAGATCAAGGCACAGTCCTCCGCACCCATAGGTCAAAAGTTTCACGCGGCCAACAGTATCCATTAATCGGAGCTACCGGTTCAGACAGTCGGCATAGATTTGCTGGAAGATGCAATAAAACTCACCGAGATCGCATTCATTATAATTCCAACCGTTCCATAACACGCAGCTAACAAGAGAACTTGATGTCCAGTGATGCCTAGGTTCTTGTAAAGCGTCGTCTGATAGTAGTCTGTTATCTTCATCATCAGTCGAACTGCAGCTCACACGAAGTATAAAACACACTGATGACATTAACTCCCGATGCAGAGGTCATGGTTTGCACTGCAACAGCGATAACAACTCGCTTCCTGTATTTATTCCAGGCTTCTTTCAGACTTGTAACTTCAGTTGCCTGAATAATGCGAGGTATTGATCAATGGCCTAGTCCAGAGAATTGCATGTAATGTTGACCTTTTCATATAAGATTTGTTCCTTCATCTCGTCAAACTCGACGTTCAAACGTGTCTACGGATAATCAGTCTAACGAAACCAACGGAGCTTGAAAAAGCATCACAAACCCCACTAAGATCTCCTCTAATCCGAGAGAACGCTGTCTTTGCCTCATCGTCCATACCATGCCTTATTAACCATCTAGGAGATTCTGGCAATAAAAACTGCAATCCAAAGAACAGTATGACACCGGGCGGGACTTGTAAGGCAAGTGGGAAGCGCCATTGGAATGAGCTGTTGTCAGGGGCATAACCACAGGCAAATCCGATCCAGTTTGCTAGTAAAAAGATGGCAATCAGACAAGTGCTAGTTTGGTTGAGAAGGACTTACCAAGACAACCACCTACGCCAATCATATAACCCGAGAGCCCGCCGATAATACCTCGAGATTCGGGAGGACTGTAGGAGATACATTCAGAGAACAATAAGCTAGCGAAAGTACATGACACTCACGAGATTTCCGACTGGTAAATAGGGACCGTCCCAACTAGTCCACCACTATGTGTGTATCAGCGGTTCTGGATTACTAGGCAGTATCCCTCACTAAGGCACTTACACAGCAACCCCGGTCAAAACCCGTCCAACTACAAACATGGCGTAGTTCTGTGCGGCAGTTTGGATTACAGTACCGACGGTAACCTGTATATCTGTGAGATTCAAATTGTTATCGACGAGACAAGCACTTACGATGAGGCACATCAGCTGCATAAATCGCTTCCTACCAAGTCTGTCCCCAAGAATCATCTGTAACACTGATCCTACTGCTTCACCAGCAATATAGGTAGAAACAATCATTCCTGTCAGGGCATCATTAGGATGACCCATATCTACAGGGACACTGATGAGTCACGTCGATTATCATGATGTAAAATTGCTTCACTTACACGCCTTGAAAGTTTCATGGGCGATACTAGTGGTAATGATGCCGGTATCGTAACTGAAGCAGTAAAGTTGACAGTCTATTCCAGTTACTGAAGTAACATTTCACTGACCCGAACAAGAAAGAGCCTGGTGATATACTTTCAACGAGAACCGCTAGTAAGCAGAACGATGGACCTTACCTAGTCCCGCAAAGAGGGCGACATAAACGGTGTATGCTCTCATGGCGCTGACGGAGACCTTTAGATCCATCATAGGTTTATATGCAAGATAGAAATTTGAATATCTTGCTCTCATGTGTTCATGCTGTTCCTGAGATCTGAACATAGGCGACGTTACTTAAATTCGGAGTATCGAGCAGACTTCAGAGATACATGGATAGACTGAGCAGATTGTGTCTCCAGATAGCCTTGGAATACCTGCTGGATACACATCAGCTTTTGGAATGTCGGAATGCAGTCTCTTTATGTCTCTCTTAAGTACTCACCAGCTGCAATTCAGGGTCGTAGAATGGCTCTAGGTATTAGTGTACATAACTCTGGGGCATCTAAGGTCAGCCGGACGCCCCACATTCCAAGAGGAAGATGACGGTCCGAGTCGATGCGTCTACTGAATTATCTAGCGGGACTTGAGGTAAACCAGCTTCCGGGGTTTTCTATCGATGTTGTGCGGGCGAAGATCGTAGGACCGCAGACTCTGCTCGAGCGCCAATTTAGAATGAAAGGACCCTCCATCCCGCTGCAGATGGATATCGCTGGACTAACGCGTTGATGGACGAGTGGATGGACGAGTGAAGATGAACATGCTACTAGTTCCCACGATATGCATCCGCCATCAATCCGCCAATATCCGAACTTCCGGTCTTCGCTGGCAGTAGGAATGGGTGTGGCACTCACTCTCCCTAATTACTCGCAAAATGTCCGCCTAAGGTCATGAATCTCCGTTTTCAACGTCCAGCTGCATACTATTTTCACTACATACATCTGTCAAGACTCCTCAATTAAATAACCACTGTCATGCACTTTCATGATGCTCAACGTTTCTCTTTTGCACATCCGGCTTCCCAGTTGTGTCTGCATCGGAAAGTGGCTCAGCAATCTCATCACCAAACTCGGCCGCAATCATTTCTAATGTCCTCCCTTTCGTCTCTGGGAAGAACAAGAACACGCATATAGTCGAGAAGAACGTAGTTCCGACAAAGACGTCTGTCGTTCCGTGTTTGACTATAAGTATGGATTTCAGCTGAATGGAAGATTGCTCACAATAATAGTTTTCGTGAATATTCGCGAATGCGCTGGGCCCAGCTTCTGTAAGCGCGATATTCCATACGAAATGGGATAATGATGCTAGTCCAGTGCTGTTCGGCGACATATTTAGTTCCGACTTGACCCAATATTTTGCCAGTCACCTACACTTTGCTTCTCAAGAAAATAGGCAGAATCTCGACTCCATATAACCATGTTGTACTATTGATTCCAAGGTCTAGAAGGAAGTGAGTAAGTTTGCTCAACCGCAGATGTAGTTGGCACTCACAGTAAATCGCAGTGAACAGATAAATCCCAAGGATGCCAAATCCTTTTCCAACTGCATTATCCGAACCAGCAAAATAGCGCGCCACTAATGATGAATTTAGAAAACAAGGATAATGTAATCGGGACGGGCAAACTCACTCAGCGCAGAATAGATGAGATCGATACACAAGCCCATGGATCCGAATCCAAGAAGTTTAACTCTACCGTAGGTATCAAGTAATCGGAGCTGAATTTCATTTTTATCAGTAGATGGACAAGTAACGAACAAGGCAACCCACCGAAAAGATATTGATTACTACGCCGACCGTTCCATATATAGCAGCTAAAAGCAAAACTCGATGACCAGTGATACCCAATTGTTTATAGAGTGTTGTCTGATAGTAGTCTGGAGAGTACTTCACGGTAAGCAAGGTTTGCACACCGAGATATCCATAAGGACATACTAATGACATTTACACCAGTGAGCGAAGTCATAGTCTGTACAGCGACAGCGATGACCACACGCTTCTTATACTTTGTCCAGGCTTCCCTCAAACTAGAGACTTCCGTTTCCTACAAAGAGATATGTCAGAAGCAGACTCGGGTCCGGCAGAAGATATCCCAACCTTTTCGAACATGATTTGTTCTTTCATTTCCTCGAACTCGGTATGCAGAGTATCCTGTCCCAGAAGAGATTATCATAAGGGACCTCGTAGTTTAAAGCCAAACACGAACCCCACTAAGATTTCCCCTGATTTTTGCAAACGCTACCTTTGCTTCATCATCTCTATTTTGGCGAACAAGCCATCTTGGCGACTCTGGTAGCAAGAATTGAAGCCCGATAAACAGGATGACACCCGGGGGAATCTGAAGAGCGAGCGGAAACCTCCACTGGAAGGAGCTAGAGTCAGATGCATAGCCACAAGCGAATCCGATCCAGTTTGCTGAAGAATGATGAGCATCGCATAATCTGAAGCGAAGAATCGTAATTAATACCTAAGAAACCGCCGATGCCAATCATGTATCCTGAAAGTCCACCAATGAGTCCACGAGATTCTGGCGGTCTGCAAAAAGGATGAGTGCATCGCATGCTAGTTCGACAAAGCTACTCACGCGATCTCCGAGTTGTAGATAGGCACAGTGCCGACAAGTCCTCCACTGATCTATAGTCAATACTATTACAAGGGCGGAATCATTGAAGGCTCACACTGCGATACCAGTCAGAATTCGGCCCACCAAGAACATCGCATAATTTTGTGCAGCAGTTTGAATGACGGTCCCAACAGTGACCTATAAAAACTGTGCGTTGAAAGCGTTGAGCAACTCCAGAACAGAAACGAACGAACCACAAGACACAACAATTGCATAAATCGCTTCCTACCAAGTCTGTCCCCAAGAAGCGTTTGCAAAATTGATCCTATTGCTTCACCCGCTATATAGGTCGAGACGATCGCCCCAGTCATAGCATCGTTTGGGTGCCCCATATCTGTGTAGATGCATTAATAGCCAGGACCGGAGAACGGGTTTGATACCACTACTAACATGATTTGAAGCTATCATGAGCTATACTGGTGGTAATGATACCAGTGTCGTAGCTAGGGAGAATACACTATCAGAAGACCTGTTCTGATGAATATTTAGACAAACGAACCCAAAAAGAAATGAACCTATCGAGTGTTTTGGTCAGCCAGTGCAGAAGAAGTGGTATTTATTACTTACCAAGTCCTGCAAAAAGACCAACGGCAACAGTGTATGCTCTCATGTTGGCAAGACGAGAGGTCTGGGCAAAGTCATCGCCGTTTGTCGGACTCGACTTTTATACGACGCGTTTTCAGGATAAAAGATATTTGAAAATGAGTGTTCCTGTATCGTCCCGGAGCAGGAACAAACCGAAGAGACGGAAATGGGTACTCGAACACTCCAGTCGTCGCAGAACCAAAACAAAAGATTTTGCATTTGGCCGTTTCAACGTTGGTTCAAGCTTTTGTTTACCATAAAAATTCCAACTCGCTATATATAATGACTTTGGACGATAACAATGACTTGAATGGGGAGACGGGGTCTGGGGCAATATTGTGGAGCGGAAAAAACGTACAGGCTACCCAGCTCAATTCCAAATCTGGAAGTCCTAACGGGAGCCCGCCCCGGACGGTGTCCGGAAAATAGGATAAATAACTGGGTCGGACCGACGCGCCGACTGAGAACGATTGTATGGATAAAAGTAATTCCTGAGATGCAAGTCGTTGTCGTTCTTCGTTTCTCATACCCATTGTAATGCCTCTTGATATCCCTCTCAGAAAGAAATTGTCCGCTGGTGAGCAAGCTGCAGGAGCTTGGCTAACTTTGCCTAGGTGAGTTATGTATATGGTCGAACTAGCTTGCAGTACTGAATGTAGCTCAATAGCACTGCGATTGCAAAGACGATTGCGAAGACCAATAACGTATCTTGGGTCCTCATTGACGGAGGTTGGTCTATCTAGCCCTCAGTAACACGAAAAGTGCTTATAGGTGTCTGTTCCAGAACATGGTCTAATCAATGGTCTGCAAATCCTGGGAACTTAAATTGTCAATGAATCATTCATTTATTGTGTACAGAATCGCAGTTTTACGATTTAAACAACACTGTTGCATCTTGCGGTGTTTCTCCCATCATCCGTATACCAGCTGAGGAAACTTGGCTGATCAAGGTTTGTATCATTACCTCGTCGCCCGACCTTCAATGACTTTTAGTCATCTAGAGAGCGCTTGATTCGGGGGCGCATGGCTTGATGGTTCCAATGGCGAACAGTGTGGTAAGCTAGTCATTCCACAGATTGCTCTTGATTGTCAATTCCATGGCCCTTAGGAAATCGTTCGCAAAGTTGTATCTGCATGCAAGTATCCTCCGAAAGGTGTTCGTGGCTTCGGACCCATGTTCACGCATGCAACCGGTGCTTTGGGTGGTACCTACAAAGCTTCTGCTGATGATGATCTCTTAATTGCCGTTCAAATCGAACACCCTCAAGCGGTAGAGGAAATAGATCAGATTTGCGCCGAGGGTATCGATGTTGCATTTGTGAGCTGTTTCGTTCCATGCATTTACGACAAAGTTTGCTGAGGACGTGTGTTCAGATTGGTCCTTTCGACCTTGCTGTATCGATGGGCGTTGAGTTTGGAGGACCTGAACATGAAGCAGCTATTGCCAAGATTCTTGCCGCTTGCAAAAAGGCAGGAAAGGTTGCCGCCATCTTCTGTGAGCCCTAGTTGTCTTTGAATTGAATATAGGTTTGACCTTAACGCGATGTCAGGTCTGACTGGTGAGCAAGCTGCCAAGAGGTTCGCTCAAGGCTTCCAGATGGTTAGTGTCACCACCGACATCGACACCTTGACGGACGGATTTGCTGCTGCCTTGTCTGCGGCGACTGGCCAGGTCGCGGCTGGTGTAAAGGGATACACGACGAACTAGTTGAACTGTTTTAGAAGCCAAACAATACGTAAAGCTGTAGAGTTTATTGATTGAAATTTCGAAGGCGATCTTTACAACCCAAGTCGTGCGTCTACATCTTTACCAAGAGGAATGCTCTCGTTCGCGCCAGGCTTCTCTACGCACATGCCCGCAGCCTGCAAAGAGAGTTTAGTCAAAATAACACAACAAGCGCAACAGCACTCACCTGGACACATCTCTTCAACACAGAGGTGACATGCTCTCTTGTGAGCTTTTCGACACCTTGCTCACGGAGCTTCATCAGTCCTGCAACAAGAAAACCAGCAAAACAATCTCCTGCCCCAGTGGTATCGACGGCACCATTTTCTAGCTTTGCAGCTGGCAAGAAAATTGGCTCAATAGCCTTATCCTTTTCCTCTTTCAGCGAAGGAATCAGAGCCAATACACCTGCAGCACCCAGCGTGCAAACAATGTTGGTTTTGGGAATTTGTGATGAAAGCTTGAGAGCGACAGGGTATGCAGAGAGATGAGCGTAGGGAGAGCCACTGACATCAATGTTGGTTGCGGGTTCATCCCCTGCGAGAACTTTGTACATGTCGGAGGCTTCTCCTTCATTTACGATCAACCAATCCAGTTTGTCCCAGGGAAAAACCTTGAGTTCTTCGTCAGAAGGCATTGGTGAAGGGTTGAACGTCGTCGAAATGGGACCATTAGGTGCTTCAGCTGCCGCATTGATATAAGCCAAGGTCTCGGAGAGGGGAATCTCGTTCTGGAGGAGAAGATGAGTCGTTCGGGGGTGGAATGGCTTTTTAGGGAGGATAGCGTAATTGGCGCCCTTGAAAAGGACTGTTATGTATGTTGTTAGCTATCTTAAAACAAGACATGAAAAGTCAACTACCGATGCTGTTTTCGCCATCCTGAGCGACCTGAATCAGTGCTCGACCTGTAGGTTGCTAGAGTAAATGAATAAAAAGTCCAGGATGCCCACAAGACCATCATACCTCGACGATTTCAACGTCACTAACGTTGACTCCCCATTGCTTGAGATACTCTTTGGTCCAAATTCCATCTTCTCCAACTGCGCCAACGATATCGACAGTTCCGCCTGCTTTAGCAATAGCGACTGCCTGGTTAGCGCCTTTTCCTCCAGTTTTTTTCTCTAATCCATGGGATGATATAGTTTCTCCAGGACGAGCAATGCTTTTCACTGTATTGAAGTCAGGATATATCAGGTCGATGAAGAGATGAACCGACCCTGAAAGTACTCATCCACATCTGCGCATCTGTTAACGTACGGAAACCAGAGCAATATGAAAGAGCTTACTGATGGATCCACGAATCAAACATCGAACGGGTTCTGTCATTTCTAGTTCTTTCACTTCGTCGTTGGTGAATAATCTTAATGGTTTTCTAGGAAGTTCGGAAAATCCATAGGATTTGTCGGTATTATCGGAAAGCGAGGATCAATCAGTCGACGGAAAGGAAAAAATCCATGAAATACTAATAATCGTTCCATAACTACATACAGCGTCCCAGGCACAGTGAGTGGATTGAAAAAAGCAGATAGCAAGATATGTAAACAGGTATATAGAAGCTAAAAAAGGTATCTAGCGTAAACAAGCGGGAGGAACTATCATGAAGGTAGGGGAGGTATTGCAGGCAATTGACTGTTTCGATTTGTTCCTCCCCTTGCAAGTTTTCTGCCTTCCAGCTGTCTGTTACGTTGTTCCTGCTCTTTCTGGACCTGTGTCATTATCTCCAGCTGCTGCGCGATAAACTCCGAGGTACCAGGCCTTTGACACGAATGAGATAAACGCGAGCAACCGAATAAATCGATACATACCTCATACGAAGAATTTGCATAATAGTCTGACCACCAGTGACCTCCTTCTCTTGTCCTTGCCTCTTCTCTTTCTTTCGTTCTTTGATCGTACCAAGATTTCGTTGCTGGTAGACACTCTTGGCTCGTTTCTTGATAGTGCCCGCCGAAGAACGCAAGTTTTGTTGCATCATTCTAACACATTCCTCCATAAGAGCGTCACTAGGCGAAGTTAGTAAAACATCCCGCTCCGACAACTTGCACACTTACGTGGTCCAGTCGTAATACAGTCGTATCGAGACGACATCACGGTATTTCTGGTTCTGAAGAACTTCGAGTGGTACAGGACCTTCACCTCCTGCATAGAAATAGTCTCGCAGGAACTGAAAATAATAGTTTGAGTCGTGGCCGATACGACGAAGAAAAAAATCATACCTTGAGCCATTTAAAGACAATATCCACCTCCTTATCGCTCAAAGGTTTCATATCGCTCGATTCTTTAGATAACGGAGGTACCAATAGTCCTTCAATGACCGTCAAGATTTCCTTCCATACCCGAGTCATCACCTTCTCCTTGGCTGTATCGCTCAAGTAGGTGTTGAGCGTCTGCAAGTTGGCGTCAAAGTAATCGAAGAGTGGTAAGATGGCTTGTTCAATTTCAACATCCGTCAATTCCTCCGGCCGTACGCGAGGCTTTTCTGCTTGCGGTAGAGGGATCTGCACTTCATTTGACGAGGCGCCTAGTGCTGACCGGTACAGAGCAGTAACGTTGCCAAGAGCTTTGTTGTAGTCCAGACCAAGACTATTTGCCTTTAACAAGGTCTTGACAACAGTCCGGGACAGGCATTGGCGAATGAAAGGTGACATCTATCAAAATAAATCTTGAGTCTACCAGTAAATCGAGTAAAGCAAAGGTTCTTACCTTGTCAATGAAAATTCTGAGCATATCAGACTCGGCCCTCTTCAGGAAACGGAAAGCACGTCCAAAGTAGAATTGTATATCGTCTTTTTCTCCTTCCATACCAATCCTAACTAGCACTCTGCCATCCGTATCCAAATCCATCCATAGATCGTGTGTTATAAGATCACCAAAACGCTTAGGATCCAGACAAAGATATGCTCGTCCCACAGTATCGTGCTTTCCTACCAGTGCACGGTCCCGGACGCTCACCATCAGCCACAGAGGTTTGTCGACAGAAATATCAAATGTTTCATCCCCTGCAATAATTGTTAGCAGCTTGAACTCGAAGGATCAGATAGCACTTACACCGAGGTTGAGCAGACTCATAAATCGTTCTCGTCTTGGCCAGCCGGTTCCCATTTTCGTCACTCAGAGTAACAAATGTATCCAATTTAGTGGAGGAACTACTGTCTTGAGACACGAGACCCTCCGCTAAAACGACCTTGATGCTGAATAAAAATCGTTCTCGTTCCACCTTGTCTGGTACAGGAGGCGCATGTTGCGACAAGACATCGGCCAATTTGTCTGCTTGCATTTGATTGTACATATTATCAAGTAATCGACGAGCTGCCTCGACATTGTTCAACTTGACACAGGATTCCGGCTGGAAGTTGTATGGTTCGACTTTCTTTTCACCCTGAATCGCGAGTTGTCTTGCTTTCTCCAACCAAGCTGACGACTTTTGCGGCTGCAAATAATCGTTGGGACGGGGGAACATCTCGCCAAGGAATAGTGTCTCGACAGTTCGGCAGTATTGTTCTACGGCTTTGGAGACGGTCTATTGCAAATGGTCAAAAGACTGACTTTAGGAATGAGTCGACAATGTACCTTTGATAGTGCAGTGAAGAAACGAGCATTCTGATACTCATCTTCCCACTCGAGATCTTGCAAGAAGTTGATAGGACTTCGTAAGGAATCGAAGAGATCAACAATAGACGAGCTGTGTCCCTCAGCGTCCTCCGCTTGCCACTGTAAATAATTTTGGTTAGAAGGAGGTCACACAACGGAGGCCTAATAGTACTTTATCTTGCGCAATAGCCTGAAATGTTGATGTCAGAATGGTTCACAAAAGGTGCATACCGGACATACCGCTTCAACCCAATTCCCAGTCTTCGCATCAGTGTTAATGAGCCACTGCCGTACATACGGCTCGAAAAACTCTGCCATGTCAAAGTCGATTTGTTGGCTAAATAACCAGGTTCAATGAGACAAGAATTGTCGACGTCCAGAAACTAACACTCACTCGGGACAGAATGCAGAGTGCATTGAAAGTAGCGTTTTCGTTCGTCGGTACAATGCAAAGATATCCTGAATAGGCACATCTGGCGTCGGCCCGTTCATCGATGACTCAAACAGACGTTTTTGCGAGCTGCGTAAATCAGTTATAAAGTTGGGTATCTTGACTTCCACCACCAGAGATACTAGGTCGACTTTTCCCAAGATGGGTTCCGGGAATCGTTTATCTAGCAGTTTGGCTGATTTCTCGATTTCATCGGTCATGAAGAGGAGAGGCAGAGCACGGTTCACGCCAGGAGCGGATTGCAACTCGCGCATTTTATCCTCATAATATAGCGAAGCAACTTGTCGAACTCGGTTTTGGACATCAATTAATCGTGCACCAATGTCCACATCGAATCGTTCTAGCAGTCCACTATTTTGAACATGTTCGAGTACGGAGAGATAGGGTTCGATTTCACTTGGTTTCAAGTGAGGAATGGCGTCCATGGAATGATATAAAGAAGATAAAAAGATGTTGAAGAGGCTTCCATAGATGCTACATAGATATTCAGACTGTAGAACGTTAGATCAGAAAACACGACGATATATGCAGGATGGAGGACTCACATCTGCCACAGGCCATTTATCTATATCCAGATCGTGCATGGCTCGCTCAATATTTTGCAATGCCTCTGGAATACATTCTAAAGGCACGTCATTGCGTTCATAGAATGTCTTGACTAGATCGAGGAAACAAGCCGCGCGATATGATTGGCCTATCCGCCATCGTAGTGCGCATTCATTGATCAGGTCAATGTGAGCGACAGATAATATTCCAAGGGAGACTTCGTCATTGTCGTCAACTTCGGGGCTCAGCATGATCTCTAGGTCGGCCAAAAGGCACATCTCCAGTAGTCGTTTGTAAAACCTTTTGGGGTTTGGAGGAATATACGTAAAATTGTGACCGACTTGAATTTCTTCGTCGTTTTCGTCGTCAGGTGCAGACGTGTCTATGGGATCCACGCCATAGAAAGAGCGTCGACTGCCAATAGATGGATTACGTCCGGGTGTCTCGTAAAGCGATCCTGGCCGAGCACCGGAAGTTGAGGGAAGAATATCGGATGGTGTTGATTTGGCCAGTTCTGGGTTGAACTGTACCATTGCAAGCATCATTTGCTGTAGGTGCGTTGTCTCTAAATGTCTCCATTGCTGCCAAGCGGCGTCACTATCAAAGTCTTCTCGACGACCGGGAAACGGAGCTCCTGCAGCGATGTTTTTCAGGCAGGTCTAGGTGCACTGTAAGTATGATCATCAATAACGATGTCACTGTACACGTACCTTGAGATCATTTAAAGCGGCCTTTTGGAATGAAAGATCAGACAGAACCTGTCACAAAGGGGTAAAGGACACGCACCTTCTCAGTACAGAGTGTCCTCATCTGGTCCACCTCCTTTTGTACTGCATTCTCTGGCAGCTTGAACAATGCGGACACCGTCCTCACCAAAGGCATGTCCGACACGCTTCCACTAATTGTGAGGGATGAAGATGAGTCTCTGTTTGATGCTGAATCGTAACCCGAATCCGACGATGCTGATGCGGCGGGAGCTAATTTTGCAGTATACATGTCCAACCTTCCAAGTAGTTCTGGTGACACATGATGCAGATTCCGTAGAGAGTCCCTCAAAAGTTTGACAAACTTGGCTATCTGGTTATTCAATTCCAGTTTCCATCCATCACCGCTCAACGTCGGTTCCTTCTTGAGAACACCAGTAGCATGAGTCGCAAACATGAGAATGAGCTCTTCGATCTTTCGGTTTTCCTTCATCTGCCTTTTGAAACTGTCCACTTTGAACTGCCCGTAAAATACGGCCATTGTCCTCCGAACGAATTGATCAGAGTACCTGCCGAATAGCGTCAGCAGAGTGATGATATGTTATTGCGGTTACGCACTCTGGATCCTTGCCCATAGCAATGTCCTGCAGCTTCTGTTCCAGCACCTTTATCAACTTTTCTGGGAATTTCACGCTCTTTGGACCATCCCTGATATCCTTGAATATGTCTCCGATGGAGAAACTGGAAAGAGCTGAAAGCCGGGAATGTTCACGTTCGCGTTCTCGAGCATCATTATTCTGTTTTGAGATATCGGTGGCTTTGGGGAGCATCACATAGCTCAAGATTCTGAAAGGAGAGACGCATTAGGGCCCAAATTGAAAAAGAAATCGACGACTGCGCACGATACTCGAAGCAGATATCTAAAAGTATAGTGGATTAGATGACTAGATAAGATATATTATATGCAGGCATACTCGAAGAGCTCATCATCTGTGACGCGGTACTTGGAAAGTCTTTTCTCGTGTGTGAGACTGTCATAGCTCCGTCTTGACATGGACTGAAATCGATTGCCGGGAAGTTGGGAATACAAGAGACCAGAAGCAGGATCGGAAGAAGAGGAATGGATTATATCCGGTCGAAAGGCACAGTCCGACTCCAACAGCGACCAGAAGAGAAGTCCGGACTAGGATAGGGAGAGAGAACAGGTATGATCGTCTTGCCAAACAGCAGTAAAGTTTACCGGTTATCGTAACACTCTTCGACTCACAGCATTTCGGCTATACAATATGCAGAGAAAACTATTTGCTACATTTGAAAAGGTTTACAGCAGATGTAGTGTAGGTAGGAATAGCCAGACATAGTCCAACATGGAGATCATCATGATACACAGCTATGGTTGTAGGTAGGTAGTTTGCGTTTATTCTGAGCTCGGACCAGCCGTAGGCTTGGGTGCGTAACGAGGCAGGGACTCGACGGGCTTGGAGATGAAATAGCCTAAAAAAGTTGACGGATTCAGTAAGATCACACAACTCGGGAGAAGACAATTTTACCCTGCATCGCAGCGGCTTTTTCGCCTTGTCTTCCAAATCCTAATCCGGCTTTGCTGGATGAAGTAGAATCAGAGGCAGTGGAAGTGCGATCCTTCTCCGAAAAGACGTTTGAGACAAAGGTTGCCCCGTGGTTCATCACAGGACGAACGTCAACACCAGCAACGTGTGTCGGGAGGGCGCTCTTTGCATGATCACGCCATGAGGTTACTGAACGCTTCGATTTGGCTCCTTGACGGAAGATAAGACCGACCAGAATGTTGAGGCAGCCAATTGAAAAGAGGAAGAACGCCGAAACAAGGGTGAAATCGTCAACGTGATGAGAGAGGACTGCGGCACCAATCCTATTCCGTAAATGAGCAAAAAGTCCTGCTGTCAGGTGTAAAATGCAACGTACAGGCATTGAATAACACCCAAAGCACCCAGACCAAAGTCATCTCCAAGAACAGGGAAGAAACGATTGAAGAAACTGGAAGGCCAGCCAAGTTCGGATAGGAAGAGTACAATGACTTGGGCGATAATCAACAATCTATTTAATACAGCCCAAAAGACGCCTGCTGCTTGGTTTGGAACAGTGCTTCCTCTGCAAGAAAGCTTGTAAATGATGGTAAAATCTGGTGGACCGTATTATGTACGCACAGAATATAATCATCATTGACCACGGTAGAATTACTGGAAGTATCGCCTGCAGTGTTTCCAGCAGCCAGAAAACGATTGACCGCCTGGACATCATGAACGAGTGTCACGATATTACTGGCGAAAACCAGGATGAGAGCAATGATACTCAGGGCCCGAATAATATTGAGGCCGATAAAAAAGTCTTAAAGAAACTCGTCAAGCAACTTCTGGTATGCCACTAGTAACAACTTACAAGCACGAGGAGGCATCATGTTGAAAAAATGTAAATTTGAAGTGAATCGTTTCAAGCGTCAAAGTCTCAAGAAGTAATAGCCAGATTATTTGGGATGTACCAGCACCACGGAACGTAAAAGAACGTAAAGAGTGAGAAGGAAGGAAAGACGATTGAGGAGACTTGAGGTGTGGCCAGGGGAATAAAGAAGCATTGACCAGAAACGTTTGATCCTTAAGTATTGTGGCATGGTTTATTGAATTTCAAGCGCGTAGAAGGCCATTGTTCTTGCTCGGCACGTAGACTTACAAAGGACAATAAAAGAAACGTTGAGAAGGAGAAGACAATGGCAAGCGCGACCGTGACGTGACATTTTTGTAACGTAATGGTGACACATCAGAAGGTCGCGACTCACCCATCCACGCGCCTTACAGAGAAAGAACAAGGGACAATTCAGCTGGTTGCGACCGTTCTAACTATGTATTAAATCTATGTATAATTTCCTAGGTACAGCAGACTACATGACTACAATTCATCGTGTCCCGACGGTGGTTGTATCGGAACCTGGTCCTGTGGGATCTCCCCCTCTGATGTCGACTCGTTTGACGATGATTCGTTCGCTGTCTGTTTAGCGGTCTCTGACGTGGAAGTTGCAGAAGTACTTGTCGAAGTCTTCTTCACCTTGGGTACTTTTCTCTTCCACAACTTTTCTAGCTGCGTCTGAAGTACCTTTGCCCTAGCCTTCATCTCAGTCGTCTCAATGACAGGATCCTGATTGGACTTGACAGATTTTTGTTTCTCAACCCAAGTGTTGAGCCATGTCTCATGCTCCTTCAGCGTCTTTTCTAGCGAATCCAATTCTTCCTTGGTCCATCTGGATGGAAACCCTGCCTCCTGCTCAGCGGTCAAGTTTTGCCTTGCCTCTGTCAAGAACAATCTGGTACTCCAATTCCACATTTGGCTGTTGTTCAAGGCCTGAGGGAAGGCTTCTATTTCTTGGTATCGATGGATAATTGGGCGCTCCATGGTTCTGCAAGATGTAAGTTAGGAACAGCGTCAAAATGGTACAAACGATGACATACTCTAATGACAACCTCTTGTCTAAAAGCTGCGATGTTTCAGCGTAGTCACCCTTGTCATGCAGCCACTCGAATGTCTCTTCCAACTTGGCGGTCAATGCACTGCGTTCACTCGGCTGAGAGCATTGCTTGAAAGGTGTATCCTTGTTCTCTTCATCGAGCAAGTCTCTCAGACGGTAGAGGTAACTCTCAAGCGTGTTTCTCGCCTCTTCTTTGCGAACCTTTGCTGCCTCTTCCTGATCGACCGCCCGTAATCTAACAGTATCGGCATCAGAATAAAGAAATAGCGATGCTAGTATTGACATACCTGCTTCTTGCAGTCTGTTTCTGTTCCAAGGTCATCGGCGAAAGGGAGGTAAAGTGAACAGTAGTGTTCAACTGGATCGTGCTTAGATCCTTGAGCGTTTTCTTGTCGACCTTGGGTTCAGCCGAAGCTGACGACGACGCAGAGGATGATGATGCGGAAGCGGATTCTGAAGACGACTCGGTTTCACGGGGAGGAGTGTTCTCGGCCGTCTGCTCATCCTCAGAGCTCGATGAACTTCCAGCACCGAAAAGACCCTTTATTTTACCTGGAGGAACATGAATTAAAGTTCCGAGCGCGGAAAGTTTGATACACACCCGCAATCGAATCATCTTTGATCTCTCCCGTAGCGATGGCTTCAGCGACAGAGACAAAGCCAGATTGAGATAGCGAAACAGTAGCTTTTACCACAGGGTCAATAGCACCAAGCTCAGTCAAGTTTCCTAGAGCCTCTGCTACGCCGCTCAACTCGACTTCCAACATTCTCTTGGGGAAGCCACTAACAGAAAAAATGAGAGCAAGTTGCATCAAAAGTAAGGAGAAACTTACGGTGCAACCTCATCTTTATAATCAAACTGGATGTCGAAATCCTCAGTTCTCTTGAAGGTCAAGGTCTTTTTGGTGCCAACTTTGGAGCCCATAGGGAACAAAGTGCTGGTGATAGTCCGAGGCCTACCAGAAGATGAAGGAGCAGAGGCGAAATACGATGCCTGGACATCATGGACAATGATATCGGTAATCTTAATATCTTTGGTCTTGAATTGTCTGCTAAGACTGGCTCCGTGAAGAGCGGCACCAAGAACAGCTGCTTCATCGGCGTTGACATTCATCGCAATTTTGTCCCTTGTGTATTGTCAGTCAAAATTTGGATTGCATATGCAGCGCGACTCACTCTCCAACAGCTGCTTTCACTGCAGCTTGGATCATCGGTGTTCTGGTGCTTCCTCCAGTGAAGATGACGGAAGATATCTTGTCCTGAAAACCAAGTTCAGTATCAAGTTTCAAACCAAGTTAGAGAATAGACGCACCAGAGTCAAACCAGCGTTGTGCACAGCGTCGAGGATTGGCTGAGCGTAACGACCCTTCAAATCATGACAGGCTTCTTCAAACTCGGCTCTGGTAACTTTTGACTTGAAATCAATGTCAAAAGCAAGGCTCTCGACCTGAACAGCAAATGTCAGTATTTGGAGGGACCAGAAAGACAAGAGATTCTTACTGTAGACATAGCCTCTGTATTGGCACTGAGAATCGCCTTTACTCGCCCAGCCTCCTTCCAAAGCTTCGTCATACCCTTTTTGTCCTTCCGAATATTCTTCTGGTGCTTTCCGATAAACTTGTCGGCAAGTATTTCGCGTAGACGACGATCGAGTTCAATTCCTCCTACACGACGATCATATCCAACACCGCTAACCGTAATCTGGGTACCGGGAGGGGAGACTTTGTGATCCATAGCGAATTGCACGACGGTAGCTTTTATAGACGAAGCTCCAGCATCATATATAACATGGTATTCTGGCGAAGGGAATGAGCGGGTCATGGCATAGTTCACAGCGACGGCTGTTCCGTCGTTGATGAGGGCCAATGTCCTTAAGCCGGCAATTTCGATCGCGTCAGCGACAGCGTCGCGTTCAAATTGAGAGTAGTATGGAGGAACGGTGACGATCGTGTCAAAGACTTTCTCGCCAGCAACAGCCTCTGCGAGACCCTTGATATACGAGAATTGCATGGCAATGAGTTCCTCTACGCTCCATTCCGTTCCGTCACTTCGCCTCAAAGCGACCGTGCTGCGAGAAGTTTCTCTGATTTCTGCGGGGGATACGGTGGAAAAGTAGGACACGGCTTCAGAGTTGTAGGGTGCGGCTTGCAATAACTTTAAGGAAGAAAAAGAATCGGAAGGAAACCTTGACGCCTGATGACTAGTTAGAAAAAAGCTGGCAATGTCTTGCACGTATTACACACCAAGTTAAAGGCGTCACTGCCAAATATCCTGTCCCCATTTTTCCATGCTACAGAAGCCTGAATCTTTCTTTTGGAATCTTTGTTGAGAAGGACGTCGAAGGGAACGCCGGGTTTCATAAGAGAAGCCTTTATGAAGTCGGCTCCATAGTCAATGGCGAGGACAGCAGCGAGAGTGGTGGAGGGCAGTGCTAAGACGAGGAGACATAAAATATGCCATAACTTTAGGGCATACATGGTTGGGGGGAAATTATAGGGTACAGATGCGCATCTAAGAGTTGAAGAAGCTGAGGTATAACAATTTCTTGGACGTGGATTGGGGACGTGGCTGACACGTCGCTATGCCACGTGCACGTGTACCATTTCTCCGTCCTTCCATCTCCTTGGTCTCAGTGTTTCTAGGTTTTTCCGTGATGAAAGGAAACATCAAAGCAGAGCAGTGTTCAAACTTCAAGTAGAATCAATACTTCAAGTAATCAGTCCAGTGTGAATTCTATTTTTGCCAGAATATAGATACAGTTGATGAACCCAGTACAACTTACAGCTACAAGCTAGATCTACCACGCGTGGTGTCCTCCAGAAACAAGTATACTGCATCGCTCGTCAGTACGCGTTCAAGATAGACAAAACTACTGTTACTCACTCGCTGCCTGTGCAGAAACTAGATGCATCGCTAGCTAGCCAGACAATTGGACCTCTCATCTCGTCCACTCGACCGATGCGACCCATTGGATTCAGGCTCGACCACTTGGCAAGTAGGTGGGGTTGTGCATCAAGATATGCAGCAGTCATCCTGTAGACAGAAGGGTTAAAAGTTGCTAGCTTTTGGATGGTTACACTCACTTGGTATAGATATGCCCAGGGGACAGGGAGTTGACCCTGATATTGGCTGGTGCCAACTCGCAGGCCATACTCCTGGCCATCTGGATGACCGCCGATTTGCTAGAGTTGTATGACGTCCAAGCATGGCCCTGTATCAAGGGCTCGGTCAAACATCATGTACAAGTTGGAGTCCACATACATGATTCGTTATACTTCCGCTCATTGACGCGATTAAAATGATACTTCCTGGTGTACCGAACCTCTCCATTTGTCTACCAGCAGCCTGGGCCGTGAAAAATACACCATTTACATTGATATCCATGACCTGATTGTGCATTGTTGGTCAACATCGCAAATGGAACAGTGTTAGTACTCACATCTCGGAATTGCTTCTCTGGATATCCTAGGCATGGTGTATGTTGCTTCAAAATGCCCGCTGCAGCAACACAGAAATCCATTCTACCCTCCTTGTCTCCAATCTTTTCCCCGACTCCCCACATTGCTTTCTGATCCCTCACATCAACACTCATATACTCCAACCTGCTTCCCATTTTCCCTACAAAATCTTTCACCGCGACCCAATCCTCCGACGGCTCTTTCGTAACGTCAAGACAGTAAACTGCTCTTGCACCAGCTTCGCACAACGCCATAGCCATTTCCAGACCCAAGCCTCGATTACCACCCGAGATAATTCCGACGCGGTCTCGCAAAGCAAACTCGTCAAATATCTTTGGTCGTGCTGGAACACTAGAAGGGTTAGCTTTAGCTTCTACGGCTGCAGCAACACCAATCGGAGCGAGAGGTGAAACAGAAGCTTGATCCTGAGCTGCTCTTAGCTCTGCGTTGGATGGAGTTTCGATGTGACCGTCGGTGCATACAAAGGGTGTTGTGGATATGGCACGACAGAGGGATGGGCTCCGGGGTTGGACCATTGAAAAACGTGCTGGTAGACTATGCGACCATGCCCTGAAAGTGGATGCTCGAATGCCGAGTGCGCTCATCATCGTGGTCAGGTATGTCTGAGGTCGTCGGTAATAGAACTGGTGGAATGAGACTGGGGTTGCCTCTTGATGGCATATCAGACATGGCGACCCTTTATATACCCTAGGGTTCCTTTTCATTATGTGTACGCTCGCTTTGGGAGAAGAGAAGAAGGCGCTTTATGCGCGTCTTGTGATGTTCCCTTACATAGAACTCGTGTTTTCGGACCAACTACCCTTGGCTACAGTGTATCGGCTACCAATCCATTTTTGTGTTCTTCGACACTTTTATATAGAATCCTAAGTACATCGAATTCGAATTTAGTCGATCTGGATTGCAAGCTCTGATGCAGCTGACCCAACCCTTGAGAAAGCTTCAACCTGTGATCATACTTAGAAGCGGGATTCTGTCAAAAAGACCCCAAAGCATGTCAGGCGACGAACAGTGTTATCACTGAGTTAACTGCGTAGAAGTTGTGCCAAGATTTCGCGACGCGCGCGTCGGTGTTCATTAGAAATTTCTACAATAACGGCGCGGTCTGTCAAAGCTGAAAGTTGCAACAGCCCCCTGAGGACTGGGACGTAAAATATTCTTTGATAACTTATCACGGATCAAAGGCCAACAGCCGTGAGCTTGAGAAGTTGTGGTCGAAGCCTCATTTGAACGTGTATTTTCGCTAATAATCACCGTAAAGGTGTGGAAACAAGAACGAAGCCAAACTAGTTACTGACGGTAAAGGTGCAAAAAAGACGTTTTCTTCAACTGTGAACCAAGTGACATTGAAGAAAGTCTTCGACAGTAGGAATTTATACAAGTTTCTCTTGCAAGTTGCTTGCAAGTCATTCTGAACAGCTACGCGGAACATTCATTAACGTGGTCTGAAGTTCATCTTGCGTGATGTTGGCGGTAGTTCCGACCGAAAGGAGTGATTGTTCTCAAGAACGAGGCTTGCTTGACCAGAGATCGTCGACTAATTGACAGCAAACGCCGGCAGTAGGGTATAGCTGGGGTCTTTACAGAAGGCTGAATAAATACTCGATGTGTTCTTCTGTGAGACCTTGTTCTAAACTGATTACGGGTTCCAGTAGCATGAAATTAGATAGAGAAAAGTCAGACATTTGTTGGAGGGACGTCGGAGAGGCAAGTCTTGGCTTGTACATCAACTTTATTTGAACAGTTTGCAGGATCAACGGATGGTAAACCAGAACGCAGAGAACATCGATGGTGTCTACATGTACATTCTCTTGGAGGCTGGAGCTGACCGGAAGGTCACGGTGAGAGTCAAAGAAATGCCGACACGGCTCTCCGTTCGCGTCTTTCGTCACTGTCAGGTGCAGCTTACCTATCTATCTTGACCACAATGAGCGCAGTACCCAGTCGTCGAGCAGTTTTGGGTCTCTACTCTTCAACATTACGGACAGCAAAATCATTCAGCTCATATAACTTTAGAAATTACTTTGTTCGACGAACGAGAGATGTCTTCCGGAACATTCAGGTGCGTCTTAGTTCCAATTTGGTTGCAAAACTTTTTATCGAATGAAGACGCAGACCGAGCAAGATCCTTCTAGGGTACAGTCAATGTACCAAGAAGCCGTAAAAGACTTGGCTGTATTGAGGCGGAGCGCGATTGTAAACCAATTATACGGAGGATGGAGGCTAGCTGTGGAAGATCCAGCGAAACCCGTTCTTCAGAGGGGGGACGATTGATTGGTGTGTTATTTCTCCACGCTGATCACAATTTATTAAAATTCCATGCACTAGCATATCTATCAGTCTATGTAATGTGGCATGCATAATCCATTTCTTTACGTCCATTTTGTGTCCGCAACACGAAAACACTTGCCGTGTCTTGATGTGCCAACGCCACCTCCTGCTATTCCTTGTCGTTGCAATTTATTCTTCCATGGAAGATGCGGGGGTTGGAAAGCGTGGCCTCTCATAATACAAGTTCATTGGTTGACTAGACAGAAACTAAAAATACACAAAGTATCTAGGCTTTCAAACAAACGTCGAGCTCGCAGACATCTACCAAGCATGGTGACCACCGCTAACAAGAATACTACACGATATAAGGAATCAGCTCAGGAATACAAATTGCGTATGAAAACTCACTCGCTGCCAGTGCAGAAACTCGACGCGTCGCTGGCCAACCAAACGACTGGACCTCTCACTTCGTCTATTCGTCCAATCCGTCCCATTGGATTCAAGCTTGACCACTTTGCCTCGAGTTCTGAATCCACGTCGAGGAATTCTGCGGTCATCCTGCACAAAACTGATCAGGCCTGACGTGATTTCAAAACCGGATTGGATACTTACTTTGTGTATATATGCCCAGGTGATAAAGAATTAACTCTGATATTCAGAGGTGCTAGCTCGCATGCCATACTCCTAGTCATTTGCAGTATTGCAGACTTGCTGGAGTTATATGCCACCCTAGCATCTCCCTGTATGACTGGGGGGTTAACTGAGATACGAAAGTGACAGAAGCAGGGTCATTTACCCGGTTGGTTATGCTCCCACTCATCGATGCTACCAAAATGATACTTCCAGAATTACCGAATCGCACCATCTGCCTACCTGCAGCTTGAGCTGTGAATAACACTGCATCGACGTTGACACTCATCACCTCACATAAAATAGTCAATAAAAATCCGATGTCGACTGGGAACCCTGATGTACTTACTTTTCTGAACTGGGCTTCCGGATAACTCAAACAGGGCGTAGGCTCCTCCAGGATGCCCGCGGCAGCAACGCAAAAATCCATTCTTCCCTCCTTATCGCCAATACTCTCTCCAATTTCCCAAATTTTCTTCTGATCCGTCCCGTCCACGCTAACATACTCCAACCTACTACCCAACTTTCCTACAAATTCCTTCACTGCTTTCCAATCCTCCGAAGGTGTTTCAGGTAAATCGAAAGTGTAGACAGCTCTAGCACCAGCTTCGCACAGTGCCATAGCCATTTCTAATCCCAAACCTCTGTTACCACCACAGACAATTCCGACACGATCTCGTAGAGCAAATTCGTCAAAGATTTTCGAATTGGCTGGGCCACTAGAAGGATCTTCTTTGGCCCGCACTGCAGCGGCAACGCCGATTGGGGCCAAAGGTGATTCAGAGACTTTGGATTGGGCAACCCGGAGTTTGGCATTGGAGGGTTCGTTCCAGATAGGTACGGTGGTCGATATAAAGCGACGCGTGAATGGTACTCTACAATGACTTGCAGAGGCGCGCACCACAGGACGGAGGATGGAATGCATCATTCAGGAGTTATATTAGCCTTTCTCGCCTTTTATAAGTACGCTTCCCGCCTGCTGGTTGATTCGCTGTTTCTTATCAGTATCAATTACATTAGGTGGAGACTTCAAATACAATCTAGTACATACTCCCCGATGTCATGCTATGATGTCGCCTTGAACGGAATCTTGGCCCATTGATTTATTGTTGTCATTGACGATGTAAGGACCCTACTGCGTGCGCCACGCTAGTACCTTGTATGTCGATGCTCCAAAAACTATCTTTGGTTCCACCGCCGTAATTCGCCGAGTAAGATTCGAAGATTTGCTTCTCTAGCTCTGTATTTACATACAAATTTAACGTTTTAGATAGAACAGACTAGGTTTACAATCGTCTATAAATCACACATTTCGTTTTATTTTACTTCCTCCAATTTTACACACTCAACTCGACCTTGCTCGCCTTCTCCACCAACTCTCTCGCATCATCCAACACCGGTTTCACCCATTCCTTCAGGAAGGTATCGACCTGCTCCGGAGCTCTCCCGACAAAACTCTTTGGATCCAATAAACCTCCTTCCTCGTCCTTCAACTCATCCCAGATATCTTTGAAATACTCGTCCTTCTTGATCCTCTCAATCAGATCGTTCTCTCCTCCCTCCATTTTGACTTGCCATCCAGCTTCATGACTCAATACTCGAATCTTTTCGTGAGCTTCTTGGCGGTCTCCACCCTTTTTGACAATGGCCATGATGACATTTTCAGTCGCCATGAAAGGAAGCTCTTGGGAGATACGACGGGCGATGACTTTGGGGTAGACAACGAGGCCTTCGGAGATATTTTGAAGCGTGGAGAGAACGATGTCGGCAGTGAGAAAAGCTTCTGGAAGAGTAATACGACGATTGGCGCTGGAATAGCTGTTAGTAAGAAGTATTTGGAAGAATGCACAGGCTGTACCTATCATCCAGTGTTCTCTCGAACCACTGCACGCTACTCGTCATCAACGCGTTTTGATGAAGGACCATCAGGTGCCTTGATAGACTGCAAACACGTTCCGAGCGCATCGGGTTCCGTTTATAGGCCATTGCGGATGATCCAATTTGTGTAGATTCAAACGGTTCTTCGACTTCCTATTGAAAAAATTTTCAGGGTTATAAAAGCTATGGCCTTGGGGAGCTGGAATTACCTTCAAATTGGCTAGCAAACGAATGTCTGTCGCAATTTTGTGTGCCGTCGCTCCAAACGATGCTAGTGGACCCAGGACATCGATATCAATCTTTCTTGAGTATGTTTGAGAAGTCACTGGGTAGGCATATTCGAAGCCAGACAGCTTTGTGACCGATTTGTCGAGAGCCACAACTTTTTCGTGATTGCCATCGAAAAGGGTCAGAAAACTAGCTTGAGTACCAGTAGTGCCTTTGACGCCACGGAATCCGATATCTTCCCTAGCGCGTTTAATGTTGCGCAGGTCCCAGAGTAATTCCTATGTTATGGATAAATATCGATAGAAAGATTTAACAAAAGGTCAGAAACTGACCTGGATCCAGAGTGTTGCCCTCTTGCCAACAGTAGTCAACTGTGCAGGCTGGAAATGTGTGAAGCCCAGTGTAGGAAGACTCTTGTACTGTTCGGCAAAAGAAGACAGCCGAGAGATGAGGACAGTAAGCGAACGAATGAGGAGATCAAGTCCGTCTCGCAGGAAGATGAGATCGGCATTGTCAGTAACGTAGCAGGATGTTGCGCCGAGACTGATAATATGAATGTTGTAAGCATAGACAGAAATCCTAGATAGGACATGCTCACTGGATGATACCAGCGGCAGCAGGGGCAACCGTTCCAAAGGTGTGAACGTGGGCCATTACATCGTGTCTTCGTTTCTTTTCCTCCTTAGCTGCAACATCGAACTGTTCGGGGCTCAAGTGCTAGAACATGACGGATGTAAATCATCGGTTGAATTAAGAAAATCGATAATACAAACACACCAAGTTGGCTTTCATTTGCTCAATTGCTTCATCGGAGATTGACAAGCCTAGTTCTTTTTCCGCAATGGCAAGATTCAGCCACAGTTTTCTCCATGTGTAGAAACGATTCTGTTAATACGCGCCAGTCAACACATGGCCCAAATGTTGCTCCAAGAAACGCTCACAGAAGGGGAGAACAGGTGGGCCATTTCTTTGCTAGCATATCGGCTTTACATCACATAGCTCTCAGCTCGAATCCTATCGGAAACATGAGGGAACAGCATACCTCGAAAGCGGCGTTTGGTACGTATCGAAAGCTTCCATAGTGTTCTTTTGCCTTGCACTGGCCTTGTGTTCGTATATAGACTGAAAGATCGAGGCTTTTAGGAGTCCTTATCACAGCTTCAAATTTTATAAGAACCACAGTGCTAAATGCGAAATGCGACGAATGTTTTGGAAAATGCGGACAAGGTTGTCAAGGATTAAGAGAAGAAATTTTTCGGGCGGCAACTTTTCCGCCCGGGCCGAGTTTTCGTATGCAACTAATGAAGAAATAAAACAGAACTAACTGGTTCATTTATCACCCGTCTGATGCTTGGAAGGCTGTAAAGAGCCCTACGTGAGGCGCTCGGTACTAACGGGCAGTGCTTGTTCTTGCCCCCTCGTCAATAATAGCTTTACAAAGTCGTCAAAATGGTATATGCCAGTGCATCAAGATCTTACGGCGCCTAACACCTCATGGGTATGCACATAAGCTGGCTTCTTCGCAGTCGTTTTGCCCTACGTGCTCTCACTGAGTCCGAGGCAGTCTCTAGCCATGCCACCTATCCCCCAAGACATACTTCCCCAACATCCTAGGTTCCAGCTCAACTCTTCGGGCCTGGCTGGTTTCTTCGGTGGCGACGAAGGTATCGCAGCGATGAACACTGCGCAATACTATTCAGTTAGGAGGTTTTTAGGATTCTATAACTCTCCTGGTGGTTTCCGAATGGCTAAGCACTATGGACGTTTGGCCAAGTCGCGGATATGGAGAGGTTTTTTTCCGGATGTCTATCTCGAGCCCCACGAAGTCTTCAGTCTTGATGGAGGGCCAGGGAAGATGTGTCCGGAGTTTTTGGGTGCCCAGACTGGGGTGGTGATGGATCGTATTGGACACTTGGGCTACTTATTCTTCAAGCGGATGAGACGCAAGGGTGCGTCAAATATAGAAGCGGATGGCTATGACGGGGATGTCCCGAGTAGTAGACCAACGACAAAACAAACCAGGGTGACTATAGTCAACCTGAAATCAATCGATCTCCCTAAGGCTCCAGAAAAACAGCCGCCGTCCGTACCTACCATTCGTTCCTCGTTACCTGGACCCATCGTTTTGTTGTTCGACAAGATTCCTTTCTTGGCCAGTCTCAGAACTGCCAATGTAAACTCAGTCGAGCAACCTAAGTCTGAGTCTTCGCCTTTCATACCCACCATTCGCCCCTCGAAACTCAGACGTACCGTTCTATTCTATAACATGATTCCTGTCTTGACCAGTTTCGGAACTTCCATTGCTAGTGGTTTGTCCGAGGACTGGTATGCGTTCTCCTTGATTCTGTTAGGAATGGTAGCGCATGGTGTAGCATGCTTTGTGCTAGGTTCAGGGTGTGTTAAAGTTGTCCTTGTTTCTCCCCCAGAACAATCTCCCCAAGGTGATGGCCTTATGACGATGGAAGGTGACTACGTCGTCGTTCTCGGAGAAGAGAAGGAGGTTTTCCAGCTGACCCGGGCAACTATTTCCGTTGAATTTCCACCATGGGTGCAATGGAAAGGCTATTTCGTCGTCGGAGCGTGCTGTCTACTGTTGATGCTGCAGCTCCTATCGCAGCTGTTTTTGATCCCTCAGGCAACACTCTTTGGGCAAATTCTCTTCCTCTGTTCATTTGGCGTATCGTTTCTCTATAACACCTATTTATCCTCAATTGACAAGGAGGACTTGCAGAGGGATGCCTTGGGTAACAGCGTTTGGAACGTGGATGAGGATAAAATCAGAAGTTATGTATTTCAGAATTGGACAATGATGGCCATATCGATGCTTTATGTCTTGCAACCAGACGCCAAAGGAGGGGTGGCAAAACAATTACTTGATCGTCTTCTTCCCAATCGCACTCAGGAATGGGAGGAGTTCAAGAAAGAAGTTCTTGAAGCATACGCTAAAGGAGGCACTCTGGACTGGGAGAAATTCGAGAAAGAACTCCAGGAGTATGCTGAAGAACGAAAGTTACCGAGTTGGGAGGTATCGGACAAACAGAGGACAGTCGTCAAGAACATGTACAAAGATTGGTACGATGTGGTCCAATTCTTCAAGAATTAATACCATATGTAAGTGATTTTCTTCTCTAATAAATATGACATGTACTAATAAGTATCCAGTGAGTGTACGAGTTGGAAATGTATCCATTCGTCCACATGAGTCTCGATAATACGACTATACCGAGTGCACAAACGCTCCTCCACAGATCCATCTTCGATATCAATAAGCACATCTTCAATAGCTGTGGACCTCGCAGATCCTGCAGATCTTGAAGACCTACTAGCTTGAGCACCATCAGGACCGTATACTCCCCGCGCATTCCATGGGGTAAATAGGGTAGATTAGGTCTAAAACTGGTAGTTGTTGGGATGGTGTTGAAGAATTGGGTACTTAGACTGTCTGTTAGTTAGAAAATCGTCGGAATTTCAGAAAAATGAAGCACAAGGGATCATGGACTTGCGTATGATAGCTGACGATAGGCTACAAGACCGACACGATGATTTCCGTTTGAGTCTGGAGGATAATTTGGTTCTGGGAGACGAATAGCGACCAGCCAAAAATTGTTCCGATACCTATCTTAGTATCTAGACTGATTAGAGATACCCCTATCATCGCATCAAAAACATACCAAAGTGACCCGTAAACGATACAAGACTCCCAAAAACAGTAAAACACTCAGTCCCGAGCTGCGTCGTCGTAAGATATGAACGAAAACCATGTACCGGCTGAAATATAGTTGCCAAGATAGACACACCAAGTTGGCTTACATTTGCATCGGGGATTGACAAATCTAGCTGGTGCCCATAGCTTTCTCCGGGAAGCGCTCACAGAGCCATTTCTTTGCTAGTATATCGGCTTTACATCGCATGGTTCCCAGCCCGAGCCCTATCAGAAACATCAGAACACTGAACAGCATACCTGGAAAACGGCGTTTGGGTATCGAAGGCTTCCATAGTGTTCTTTCGCTTTGCACTGGCCTTGTGTTCGTATATATGTATTGAAAGGAAGGCTTTAGACAGCTTCAAACTTTAAAGCGAAACGCGCTGAATATTTGAACAAGGTCGTGGAAAGAGAATTTTCGCCCGGCCCGAGTTTTCCCAATTCAAAAACGCAGGTAGTAGTACATAACATACTACATGTTCCAACTTGCCATGGTTAATTCTCAACTGAAGTGATGATTGGTGAGTTTAGTCTTCGTTCATCATTTGTCTACTGCTGAGGGCTGTAAAGTGCCCTACACGAGGCACTAGGTACCAATGGCAGTGCTTCTCGTCTCATCAATAACAGTACAAAGTCCCAGCGTCAAAACAAACTATCAAAGATTTTACGGCGCCTAATAACCACATGGGTACGCCAATATAAGCTGGCTTCTTCGCAGTCGCTTTGCCCTACGCCTTCTCCCCACCGCATCCGAGGTAATCTCCTACCATGGCACCCATCCCCCAAGACATACTACCCCAACACCCTGTATTTCAACTCAACTCTTCTGGCCTAGCCGGTTTCTTCGGTGGTGACGAAGGCATTGCTGCGATGAACACGGCGCAGTACTATACGGCTAGGAGATTTTTAGGACTCTACAACTCTCCTGGTGGTTTCCGAATGGCCAAACACTATGGACGTTTGGCCAAGTCGCGAATATGGAGAGGTTTTTTCCCGGATGTCTACCTTGAGCCTCATGAAGTCTTCAGTCTTGATGGAGGGCCGGGGAAGATGTGTCCGGACTTTTTGGGTGCCCGGACGGGGGTAGTGATGGATCGTATTGGACATTTGGGCTATCTGTTTTTTAAGCAGATGAGGCGCATTGGCGCGTCAAATTGTCGGCCGGTTCCAAGTAGTAGAGAAACGACAAAACAAACCAAGGTGACCATAGTCAACCTGGACACAATCGAGCTACCTCCAAAGAAACCATCGCAGGCTGTACCCTCCATCCGTCCCTCATTACTCCGGCCCGACGTTTTGTTGATCAATGCGATTCCTGTTTTGGTTAGTCTCGGAGCCTCCATCGCCAGTGCCTTGTCCGAGGACCGGTATGCTTTCTCTTTGATCCTTCTAGGGATCGTAGCCCACGGCGCAGCTTGCTTCGTATTGGGTTCAGGGAGAATCAAAGTCGACCTGGTTGCTCCTCCAGTTAAATCTCCTCGAGGTGACGGCCTTATGACTATGGAAGGTGATATCATCATTGTCCTCGGACAGGAGAAGGAGGTTTTCCAGGTCACCCGGGCAAACATCTCAGTCGAATTTCCACCATGGGTGCAGTGGAGAGGCTACTTTGTTGTAGGAGCTTGCTGCCTCCTACTAATGCTACAGCTTCTATGCCAGCTGTTCTTAATCCCACAAGCGACACTCTTTGGACAAATTCTCTTCCTCTCCTCATTCGGTGTATCGTTTCTTTACAACACCTTTTTATCTTCGATTGACAAGGAAGATTTGCAGAGAGAGTCCTTGGAGAACAGTGTTTGGAACGTGAGCGACAGTGGGGTTAAAGGCTATGAATTTCAAAATTGGACGACGATGGCCATATCGATGCTTTATGTCTTGGAACCTGCCAAGGGAGGAGTAGCCAAACAATTGTTTGACCGTCTTCTTCCAAACCGCACTCCGGAATGGGAGGAGTTCAAGCGAGAGGTTCTCGAGGCATATAACACAGAGAGTAGATTACCACCCGAAAACTCGCCGACCTGGGAGGTATCAGAGGATCAGAAGATAGTGGTCGATAACATGTACAAGGACTGGCAGGATGCAGTCCATTTCATTGAAGATTACAAAGCCCAGACTCCGACAATATTCGACGACGACACGCTTCGAGGAGGCAATGATCTGAAAGGCTCGCTGGAAAAAAGGGCAAATTCAAGGTTGAGTAAGGTTTAGAAGCCGGGTATGCATTATAACGATTTGCTAAAAGTAGTGTATTTATTAATTGGACAGAATAATCTTTTTCTCAACGATTCATTCATCTTCACGTACTAATATGTACTAATAAGTATCCAATGGGTGTACAAGTTGGCAGAGAAGACCCGCATTCATTCGTCCACATCAGTCTCAATAACGCGACTACACCGAGCGCACAAACGTTCCTCCATGGATCCATCTTCAATATCGATCAACACCCCTTCAACAGCTGTAGACCTCGCAGATCGTGCAGATCTCGAAGACCTAATAGTTCCACTAGCTTGAGCACCATCAGGACCGTATACTCCGCGCGCATTCCACGGTAAGCCCGGCATGTGGGGTAAATAGGGCAGATTAGGTATAAAATTAGCAGTTGCTGGAATGGGTAGAGATATGTTTTGACTGATGTTGAAGAATGGGATACTCAAACCATCTGTCATTGGAAAATCGTCAGATTTTCATAAAAATAAAGCACAAGGGATCATGGACTTGCGTATGATGATAGAACCCAATACGACGAAACTGACGATAGGTTGCAAGACCGACGCGATGATTTCCGTTTGAGTTTGTGGAGGATAATTTGGTTCTGGAAGGCGAATCACGGCCAATGTGGATACAAAGATTGCTCCGACGCCCATAGGACCTACCCAGACTGATTAGAGATATCTCCGTCGTATCAAGGACAAGTACACACCAAAGTGACCCGTGAACAACGCTTGTTTCCATCCTTCAATCTCGTCTATCCATTTATACAGCATCAAAACCGATGGGATACGTCTCAATGCCAAAATTCCCAAGAACAATACGACCAGACGCCAGACGTCCAACCCCAAGGCTGCGTCGCTGTAAGATGTGAAGGGAAGCCATGCACCGATATACACGAAACATGTACAATTGAAGACGAGGTCAATGACTGAAGAGAACGTCGAATCTTCAACGTGTTCGTTGAAATTGCCATCCCAGGAAAGAGCGTTGCCTAATGGAAGCAGCTCACGGTGAGGTCACAAATGAAACGCCGAATCACAACCCACCTGCGGCAAATGCTGCCAAGAGGTCATCGAGGCCGAGAGTACTAGCGATCCCAATCGTAAGAAAGGCCAAGGCCAGATACTGAGCAATGAATGATTCTCGGTCAATGAAACCACGTTCATAGGAGATGCGCATGAGGTGTGAGAAGAGCCAGCCTGGAAAGTGAAGGTGAAATTTGAATGTACACAATTGAAAATAAGGACAGTACCCATCACTGCACCCAAAATGGTACCGCAAACAACCTCGTCTGCAGTGATACTGTCAATAAGCCACTGTACATGCGGTAAAGAAGAGACCTACACAACCATCCAATTAAAATCCAATGCAAGACTGCCTCTCCGGTAGTCGCATCCACAATGAGGTAGATAGCTATGCTGAGGAAAGGGTATGCTAAACTGAAAACAGGTAAGCCAGACTATCGTTGGACCAATTCAGTTGGAAAGCGTTTTACCCATCGTTGGCAGCCGACTCAGCAGAAAGCATTTGTCGCAGGTTAATCGGCACATGTTTAATAGCAAACTTGCCACCAACGATTGCCGCAGAAACTGGACATTCTCTTAGTCTTGTTTTACAATATTACCATAAACGCTCAGTCTTACTGATCGGGTCGGTAGGCGTGAGGCATGCGCTGATGGCTAGACATCCTATTATACTAATATGAGGAAACAGAACCCGTAGGAGACCTGCGCAAAGCAGCAATAAGTCGTCAGGTAGCTGAAGAAACCACAAAAGTTCGTACCTGTGACAATGATCCATCCAATAGCCATGGTCGGTATTACCATGACTGATAACCCCTTTGCATGATCCCGCATAAAAGAACGAGGCAGCTCCACTCCGACAGCAAAAAGACCAATTGCAAGAACGATACGCATTACTTCGAGTGTGACTGGATTGCTTTGATGGCCCCAGGAACGGGGATCAAAGACACCGGCACCATAAGGGCCGACTGCAACACCTGAAAGAACGGGTTAATGAAATGCAGACGGGAGTACAAAGGACACATACCGAAAACGGTGCCCAAAACGACTTCATTGATGAAAAGCTACATATCACCACGTTGATTAGTTGCAAAATATGAAACGAATCACAGCAGACACTTGCCTTTTCCTTCACCACGAGAGAAAACATTGAAAACTGGTTTGTTTGAGCTTGGGCTAGGGCATCACAGCATATCAAAGTGCTCACCAGGACCGCAAATCCACCCAGGCAAATATACGCCAGGCTAGGGGTAGTCACCTGTAAACGACGAGTGGGTCCCAGGTGGTGAAAGAACATGGATCACGAACTTCTAGCAACTCGGGCATCTCAGTGGAAGAGACGATTCCATTATGACCTAGCGGTTGATCAATTTGGTAGATAGTGGAAAGCAATTTCAGAGGTGAAAATGGCATGGGAAAGGGTCCTTTTCACTATCGAAAGCAGGCTGGTGAATGATAACGGAAAGATCTTTATAAATGCGGGCCAGCGGGATAGGAGAAGTGGAAAGTGAGGGAATTTCGCCAAATATAGCGAATCCAGGAGCAGTAACAGATTGAGAACAGCGGTGTCCAGCGCTCCGGGTGCCACTTGGCGTGGCAAGCTACTGAGAAGGCTGGCAAGTGCATAGGTTGAGTATTGCTTTTGCTTGGCTTCACGTATGTTTGTGGTTTCTATCCACGAGATCACACTTGAAGGAATCCAGCACGTCGTCACCCTGTGGCTCTGTTGTTAAATTCGATTGGCCCCTCTTTATAAACTATGCAGTGACATCGACATCAACGACAAAAGCAACTGACTACCCATGCTCCGACGATTGCGTGTTCGCGGCGTCGTCCCCCAGCTCAAGCACTTCATTCTTCACGAGTCTACGTTCTTTCGTCTGCATCTCACAGCGTTCATCCTAGTCCCTCTTGTCGCCTCAGCCATCTTCTGGGGATGTAATGGCCGGTTTACTGTCACTTTCTTGGACTCCATGTTTCTATGCTACTCGGCGATGACAGTGACAGGTAATATTCGTTTGTTTATCATTGCGTAGGTGGAACCTCAAAAGGAATGAAAGGACTCTCTACGGTCAACTTGTCGACCTTGACGGCCTGGCAGCAAGTTATCCTTTTCCTATTGATGTTGATTGTAGGTTGTTTCTCTCGGCGTGTAGATGAGTGATAAAGTGCGCTATATAGGGACATCCCTCTTTCGTTTCATGGATCATGGTCCTTGTCAGAAAGTGCGTGAAGACTGTATTTACATGCCATTCCTTGCCAAGTGCTCGTTTAGAGAATATTTTCGACGCGAATGCGAATGGATATACCGTAAGGAAAAGGCTGAGAGTGACCACAAAGCTTTGTTGGCCTCGATTTCTTCCCCCAGAAACTTTTTCCGAGCCCGTGAACCCGTCCCAATAAACACCCATGACATCGACCTTGAAAAGTCTGCGAGACCTGCGACAACAGGTTCTCCTGGTGCAATCTTCCGTCCTTTACCAGCGGACAACCTAGAATCGTCCAATGCGGAACGCCGAGATACCAACGGATTTGTTGCGAAACCCGATATCCGAATAAAACCTGTCGATGGGATGGAATTTGTCCGGGTACCAACCATGATGCGTTCTCCTAGCCAAAGTAATTCCGTCAAACGAATAAGGGGCGGAGGTATGTTTCTGATGGAACTGATCTCTCTCGATCATTGACTCTGTACGACTCAGTTCCTCTTCCTGACCGTAATGCTGCTATCTTGACTAGCCGAAGCCCAACATCGTCAAGTGACGATGATAAGGGAATATTCGGTGGCTTTCCCGGACCACTGCAACTCCTTCGGAAGGTTCTGAGAGCCTTTGCTCCGAACATTTATCAAAAGATGGAGCGCACAATGACAATACCTTACACTACAACGATCCAAGGACGGAATGTTCCCTGGCTTACAAGCACCACGACGATTACCGCCGGGAGGAACTCACATTTTTATACAGAACATTTGACGGATGATCAAGTATAAGAAAATCACTCCGTTCTTACCTTTTCCTGACTTTTCTCTTCAGATAGAAGAAATTGGAGGCGTTGAGTATACCGCGTTGAGGTGGTTGGTTTGGATGGTGCCAATGGTAATTTTTTTGGTTTCTCTATCATTTGGGGTATTTACTAACGTTCTCCCATAGTATATTGTCGGGACACAACTGGCATCCTTCCTCTTATTCGGACCTTGGTTATCTGTCACCCATCAGTATGATTCCGTATTTACTTCGCAGTTCAGGGAAGTGAAGAAGCCTTGGTATGTATTGTGCTTCTCTCGCTTTCCCGCTGCTTTTCTCATGGGTACTATCTCCAGGTTTGCCTTGTTCCAAGTTACGGCGGCGTACACCGGCGGGGGGTTATCTCTGGTCGATTTGTGAATTCAGATCAAGCTTCTACCCTATCTCTGGAGACTGACGACATCACAGAGGAATGCTTCCCTTCCAGACGGCCTATCTCATGAGCAGTACGTTGTACCAACACCACTTTGACAACTGTTCTTCATTTGAGCTTGGACAGTTTCCTTGATGTTCGCAATTCTTGCTGGGAACCACGCATTGGTATGTCTTGGATAAATTACGGCATATCTTGCCTTGTTTATGTCCTTCGTCTTTAGCCCATTCTGTTAGTGTGATGTCCCGCGTTTCGTTATCTGCTCATCTCTTCCTGTTTACGCTTTCCTTAGCCTCCGATTCATTATGTGAGCCTAAAAATATTTCCACGTCACTAACGACTCACTTTCTGCCGTCAGATGGGTGTTATCCAAAATTGCACCCCAAAGTTCCGATGCACATAGTGCCTTTGATTTTCTATTACACCATCCTCGACGGTCGGTTCTGCCCGCTCCAAGGTTTCCCGAATGCTGATAGATTATCAACAGGTGTTACATCTACCTGTGCGTCAACAACACTCCTAACCCTGGCTCGGCTTCACCCTTGACTCTGTTACTGCAGATTCCCAAGCCATCAAACATGGTTCCTAGTCCTATGTCTAGTACTATTAAGGTATGTCCTTCGTGACCCTCTGCTCAGAACTGGCTTCATACGTCCACAGTGCAACCGAATGGATCTTTTTCGAAATCCTAGATGTCGGGTTACCATTCTTCGAAGCGTTGTCACCGGGTACTCGTATCATTTGTGGCATATTTCAGGGATTGTCGGCTAGAGCTGCGGGATTTCCAATTGTACCTATGAGTTCGTTGGCTCCTGCCGTACAGTGGGTGCTATTTTAGAGGATTTCGTATTCTGAGCTAATGATAATGATTGGGACAGGTTCATGTATATCATCATGATGTATATTGCTGTGAGTCTTTGCAAAAGCTTTCTGGTCAGCGCTTTCAGTGACCCTCCATGTACAGGTCTATCCGGCAAGTATCGGACAGGCTGTGTCACTCGAATGAATCTGCTATCTTCCGGTACAGGTCGCACTTAGCATTCGGTCAACAAATGTGTATGTCGACAGTTGTGCAGCTTATGTATCTTAGAATCTAATTGCTTTTACAGATATGAGGAAAGATCGCTGGGTATCTTTGAAGCACCTCCGGAAAGTAAAGACGACGAACCGGCAAATTTGAAGGATTATGGTCCTCGGGAACGGATTGGTAGATACATTGGCTGGCATCTTAGAAGGCAATTATCAATAGGTGTGCCCCCAACTCTTGCGCACCTTAGTATGATGCCGACCTTTTTTCGTCTACAGATATTTGGTGGCTCGTATGGGGGGTTTTCCTCATCGCCATCATTGAGCGAAGAAATATCATGGATGAGAGTTTGAAATGGTTCGACATGTTCCATATTATTTTTGAATTGGTGTCGGCCTTTGGTACAATCGGCTTGTCCTTGGGAATACCTACGGTCAGTGTTCGATGTCGTTTGTGTCACATTTGCTGACATTTATGCCCAAAGGACAACTTTTCGTTTTCCGGAGCACTTCGCCCGCTGTCTAAGCTTGTTGTCATTCTTATCATGTAAGTCCTTCACATACTTTTCTTGTCCGGTCAATACTAATCCCCACTTCATTCAGGGTTCGAGGTAGACATCGAGGATTGCCGGTCAGAGTGGATAGAGCCATCATGCTTCCTCGTGAGCTTGTGAAGAGAGATCAAAGCCCGGCTGGTTTGCACTCGGGGGAACCTGAACACCGACAGCAATTACCACAGGATTTGAGCTTGAGCGACCAAGAAGAACGGACCGATTCATATGCTGAATGACTCGGATTTCTTTTGTCCGGTACTTATTATCTTTTCGACGATTTATTTAGCTACTCTTCTGCATTTCTTTATGAATGTAGCTGTATACTTGAGTATTTAATAAAGTGCCAGCGTTGTTGGAATCTCGTCAACCGAAAGTGGTACCCGATGTGATGCACAGTCTTGCTTTGATTTGGAATCAGGGTCCACACCCGTCATTAAATCTGAATTTAATTGTGATTCGTTCGGAAGTTCAAGTTGCTCTACCATGTTACTTCAACGTGTTCTCTGACTGGGATTCAGCCTTTCAGCAAGACTTCACCCATGTCCCAAGGAGAAGAGCCCGTAGCTTTAGGCGCTCGACATAGATTTCAAGCGCTTCTTGCGCGCTCCTTCCATCAACTCAAAGATTACATTCTTTTCGAGTCTACGTTCTTTCGTCTTCACCTCACCGCGTTCACCTTTATTCCTCTAATCGCATCAGCCATATTCTGGGGTAGCAATGGACAATTCAAGATCAGCTACCTGGACTCATTGTTTCTGTGTTATTCGGCGATGACAGTAACAGGTAAGTTTTCTCTGTCGTTTACAGAACGAAACCTCAGACTCTAAAGGCCTTTCGACGGTGAACCTATCGACGCTGACTGCATGGCAGCAGGTCATTTTGTACTTGTTGATGATGATCGTAGGCCTTGTTCACTTTGCTGCATGCTCAGCCCATGTAACGATGCAATACTATCTCTAGGGTGACATCACAACTGTGTCATGGGTAATGGTCCTGGTCAGGAAGTGCGTGTCGTGTCTTTTTCCTGTCGTGTCTACGTAGCTGACAGACTTGGAACACGTGTAGAGAATACTTCAAGAAGCACTGCGAATGGGCTTACACCAACACACGGAGAAGGAGGCCCAAAATGGGTCGCAGGACTTTACTCGCTTCCATTTCACCTCCAACAAATCGTTTCAAAGCACAACAGGAAGTGCCGGCGAATATCCACGAAAAACAGACGGAATCTGAAGCGACAGTAGGCGTTCCTCCAAAAGTCAACTACATTGGTCCTACACCGCGACCTACACTTTTCTCCAACTCGCTTGGACTTGTGCGGGCCGATGAGAAAGCGAACGATATTGAAAACCAGAGGCAGTACCCAGAGCCTGATGAAGAACATATATTAACCGACGCGCTCACGTCGTCTCCAGTTGCTCAGAGTCTTACCCTCTCTCCCGTCGAGTCCAGGCCTAACGGTGTTGATTTTGCACGCACTACATCCTTCGCCAATAACCGTCAAAGCGGTGATTTTCGCAGTAGAAGAGCTGGTGTGTATCTGACCTTTGTCTCGGTGAACTGGTGTAATGACTTGTGTTTCCAGTTCGCAGAAATGCCACTATGCTCACAAATCGCCAGAATTCATATACAAGCGGACATCATCACACAGAAGGCACATTTGGAGGATTCCCTGGACCATTTCAACTCGCACAAAGGGCTGCCAAAAGACTAGCTCCCAACGCTTACCGAAAGATTGAACGTAAAATGACAATGCCATATACCAGAACGATCGAAGGTGCCCATACTCCGTGGCTTACCGCTGATGCGGCCATTACAGTCGGCAGAAACTCGGATTTTCATACAGAGACTCTGGAAGACGATGTTATTGAGCTGATTGGTGGAGCAGAGTACAAGGCTTTGAGGTGGTTGAGCTATCTGGTGCCGATTGTGAGTTCGCTTTTCAGGACAATCTCGGTAATCGTTTCATGGTTTCTTGTTACAGTATTTCGTTACTACGCAGTTGATAGCGTACATTCTATTCACACCTTGGCTTTCTGCCACTTCTACATATGATAGTGTCTTTGCGTCTCAATTTCGATTGGTGTCGAAACCTTGGTAAGTGGTATCGTGTCCCTTGATTGGTTCGTACATGAATGGTCTTAGGTTCGGCTTATTTCAAGTCATGGGGGCCTACACTGGTGGAGGGCTGTCTCTTGTTGATTTGTACGTTGTAGACGCCCTCTTCTTTCCCAGAAGTACTGACCAACGATCGCGTCAGAGGGATGTTACCATTCCAGACTGCTTATCTAATGATTAGTATGTTGGTCTCGTTATGATTAGATCCTTTCCTGAATTCATTTTCAGTCGCCCTCATGTTTGTAATTCTCGCTGGAAACCATGCCTTGGTGCGCCCATAACTTTGTCGCGGTTCCATATTTTGATCCTTCTTAGCCCATATTGTTGGTATCCTCTTAGATTTCTTGCTCACTAAGCTGCTCACAATGTCTTTGACTTCTAAGCCTCCGCTTTATAATGTAAGTCGGTTTTTGTCAAGCAATCCTGTGGAATTGACCAATAGCTTTCGGTAGATGGATAGGATCCAAGATTGCACCTCCCAACTCCGACGCTCATATTGCCTTTGATTTCTTATTGCATCATCCACGACGGTAAAGCTTCTTACGTCGCATTGGTTGTAGCGTGCTAATGACTCACTTTTTCGTTTTACAACAGGTGCTTCATATATCTGTATGTTTCCCGTCGCTAAAGTCGTCTAGGACGTTCTGACAATCCTAATATAGGTTTCCCAGTCATCAAACCTGGTTCTTGGTTATTTGTCTCGTAGCTTTCAGGTGAGGATCTGCGGGTTACGACTGCAGGAGGATTGCTAATAATTTCCAGTGCGATAGAGTGGATATTCTTTGAGATCTTGAGTGAGTTCCAGAATAACGTAAAGAAGTTGTCTAAACTCCCTATCTACTGCCTTAGATATTGGATTACCAGCGTACGAATCCCTTTCAACCGGTGCTCGCATTATTTGTGGTCTTTTCCAAGGACTCGCTGCGAGAGCGTCTGGTTTCTCCATTGTACCAATTGCCTCGCTCGCTCCAGCGTTGCAGTTTTTGTATGTCGTGATGATGTACATTGCTGTGAGTATCCGAACAATCTCTGCGACTCTTTACTAATGATGGCATTCGAAGGTCTATCCGGTGAATAATCATCTGTTCTTTCGCCTCCATTTTTGCCTGAATTTAGTATGTTTAGGTCGCGATGAGCATCCGGTCAACTAACGTGTAAGATATGGATTCTTACCTTTTAAGCACAATTGACTGACCTCTCCTAGATATGAAGAACAGTCTCTTGGCGTTTTCGAGCCACCTCCTGAAGATGAAGATGAGGAGCCTACAGATCTGGCAGCTTACGCACCCCGTCAGCGTGTTGGCAGATATCTAGGCTGGCATTTGAGAAGGCAAATGTCAATCGATATCTGGTGGCTCGTTTGGGCAGTATTCTTGATTGCAATCATCGAACGAGGCAATATTATGAACGAGGATCTCAAGTGGTTTGATTTGTTCCGCGTATTGTTCGAACTAGTCTCTGCGTTTGGAGGAATTGGGCTATCACTTGGGCTTCCCAGTGTATGTGTATTATGCTTTTCGAGTTCTTGTTGCCTGACTTCAATTGCAGGATAATTTCTCCTTCGCTGGAGCTTTGAAACCACTTTCCAAGCTCATCATAATCGTGATCATGTAGGCTCTTTTCGAATTTTTGTACATCAATAGTCTCATCTCGCTGCTACAGGGTAAGGGGAAGACATCGAGGACTACCCGTGAGGGTTGACAAGGCCGTACAACTTCCCATCGAGTTGGTTAAACGAAACCAGAATCAATCTCAGCCTCAAAATCAAACGAATGCTGCACAGGCTGTTCCATGACAGTCATTTCCACGGATGCAGTGTACAGAATTTCGTTAGAAAGAACATTAATACTTAGACTTATCGTGCGTATATTCGACTACAATCCACTTAGCTATATGTACAATATCTAGAATATTATCTATTACGTCAAACACGATTCTCAGTCATTAGAGTGGAATTCGCGTCTGATTAAAGTACAATGCAAGGCTCGTTCTTCTGATTGTCGCGTCGAAAGTCGAATTTCTTATTAACGGTAGTATTAAATCGAAATTACAGGCAATTCTATAAATAATAGCAATTCTACTTTTTTTTCCATACATGTCTCACCTATATGTAGAAAACGTTCCCGGTCAGCTTTATGTAGGCCTCTTCCAAATATGGAAAATGTTCCGGTCAGCGGTCGATCTATGTCACTAAAACCTCTTCCGAAAAAGGTAAGGTTATAACATCCACATCGTCACAAAAAAGTGGAAATGCCATTATTTACAGGATTTCCTGTAATATAGCCGTCAAATATCGATTCGTGATAAGTATTGTATAATCGAGGATATTGAAGTACGATCGACGTCAAAAACCTGGATGATCGTACCTCTTGGAAACGGTCGAACTATTTGAATTCGCATTTGAAGCATCAATAGATATTGCAATACTCGAATCCCTGTAGCCTGAAACTTTTTCTGAAAGCCATTATCACGTTAGTACCTCCGGCCCTGATTCCTGCGGGTGGATTTTAACGAGTTCGAAGCTACAATCATGATTTGTAGAGCTCAAACGATCAAATATTGTAGTTTCCATTTCATCTTCGTAGCCTGTGCGCATGGCAAAGCGAGCGGTTGATTGGTAAGTTGTATGTGGCTCAGCATGTGCGTCGTAATGTAAATGCAATACAAGTCGAGATACCATTGTCACTGATGTGCTGTTCGGAACCATGTCAGGTCGAATTCAAGCTGATTGAACCAGAGAAACCCACGCGCTGGAAAGAGTCGAGAGGCCGCCTCTCATGTATGGCTTGCAATTTAGTAAGCATCAGAATAAAGTAAACCAAAGACTTTCTAACACACCCCGGCCAGCTGTCGTAACACAAACCATTATTAGTAGTCAAAAAGAGGACATATATTAAACCTACGTAGAACGTTAATATGTTTGCGAAATTTGCAAGTGCCATCGTCCTGTGATTAAGTACCCGTCGGTTCTTCGGGGACATTGCATTCCGAGGCAATGCTTACGCATAATATAAAGCACCTGAAAAGTTGTCAGTAAAGGTATAAAGCAAAGAGATAAGAATATTTACCATCTCGCAGCACTAACTCCAACAACGGTATTCTTTCTGATGAACGCCTGGCTTTTAAGCCTTTTCGGAGCATCATCACCAGAAGCATCGAATCGTAAACGAATAATGCCTCCCAAGAGCTGGAAACACCTTCGAAACAAGTCTCAACGAGGTCTAGAGGATACGCACTACCTGAAAACTTACGAACGGAGCTAACATAGAGGCTCTTCTTTCAATGCTACTCGAATAATGATCTAACGATTACTCACGTTATAAATTGCAGTTCTGTATGGCAACCTGAGGAGGTCAGGGAAGAAGAGCTGTCTTCGCCAAAAAATATAGCAAACTGGAAGTGGTATCTAGTCAGTATGACGTGCCATTTCCGAGTCGAGACTAACACAAGCAAGTCCCGCCAAGAGACAACCAAAAGAGAGCATAAAAATCAAAACCCGCAATTTACGCTCGTATAGTGCATAAATCCGCAAGGTAAGCAAAACTATGAATTTCAATTAAGTCCGTTCGATTCAAAAATTAAGCAAAAAGCATACTGCAGACAATCACTTGAGTCAATACTAACAAAATCTCTCGAAATAAGTGGAAAGGTCGGCAACTAAACGAGAACAGCTGAGATCCTAGTACGTATGCTGTTCAATAATCTTACCTCTATAGAACGGAAGAGTTCAGCTAAATCCAGATGCAATATGGGCGCTCATTAACCGAGATTGCCACTTACCGCAGGAGTCAAAGACGTGGAAAACAAGGCAACAGTAACAATTGCATTTCCAGTCACAGAAAAATAGCGGTTCAAGAAAAACATGTACTTGGCTGCACCACGAAAGTGTTTCCATAAATACTCGACTTCCATTGCTATTATGGTACTTAAGTTACGACGGACCGCCAAGAGATCTGAGATAGGAGTAACTTACGAAAAGTCAAGATATGATCGTAGTATAGGAAAGCTGTCGGATTTGTCACGGGCCAATATAAAGCGTACAAAATAGAGGGCCCTCACTAAGACCAACGAGATGGAAATACCCCTCGAGTCGTCTGGTAAAAAAGTCCAGTTCAAGAAAAGTTTTCATGCAAGAGTAAAGGGACATTACTGCTCGTCCATTAAGGAAACATCCTGCTCTGTAGGCATCGGACTCATTAAAGTAGGACACAATGAAAAGAAGCTAAAGAATGATGTCAGTATGCACGCAGTGAACTTGCGAGAAACCTTGAGTACTCTTATATATGTCCCGTTCGGGCAGGTTCGGGCTCGGCCATAACAAGGGCCAAGAACTAAAATAACCAACTCATAACTTGGTAGTAGAAGCTGATCCCACAGCCCGTGGTAACGCCACCAAAGAACCTGTCATTGTTCGAATCTATCTGCTCTCGGGAAGCATGATTGTTCCGAGTTGGTATACTTAGATCGACACACTCTGTCCTCATGATTGCAAGCTTGTGCCTGAGTTGACATTGCTTGACTCTTCTGATCTCGAATAGGATAGATACAATAATAATAAAACAAGGAACACTGCTGGACAGAGTACAGCTTAAGACAATCAAAAATTTTGACCATTCAGTACAGGCCAGATGTTATGCGGAATCAAAAGAACTCGTTGAGAGGGTACTCCCATATCTTTTTTAAAGTAAATCTGATGAGCCATTTGTGAGATATGCAGCATTTTGGTTGCAATAGACCGTATCTGCCATGTGGATATTTGAAAGCTCCATAATGAAAATTGAGAGTGGGGCTAATGATAAATGGGTGGAGACTTAATTAAAAGATGACTGATTTGACCATGAGTTTTCTGGGTTGCTGAAGAGATGGTTTGCATACCGAGAACCTGATGTATGCAGCTGAAGCTTAAACTGAATGTCTGGACGCTCATATGGGTGAGTAAGTGGGTTTTCAATGAGTTGAGGGGCACCCACTTAAAGATCTTTGGTGTGGAGCCTCATGAAATTCGCATCGCCACTTACTGAAAAACAAACACCAAAAATCCACGTAGCAGATACGGTCTAATGAACCCCCAAAATTGGCAGTACAGTAAAAAAGATAACTAAAAAATCCACAAAATGTGGAATCAACTCCTTTCGAAAAACCGAGTGTGATTCTGTAAAGAAATTTCCACAAGCCAAAAGTCCTAAAAATAAATATATCAAAGTGATTAATATCTGATGTCACACCGTGACTGTCTCACCTCAACATCGACCGTCGCCTCGTCCAAATCAACGTGGCCGCAAACTTCATGGAGGGTAATATATCTAGACTTCTTGAATCTGTATTTCATAGATCAATGATTGTAATTTAATACTCGGAAAGGCCAAAAGGGGAATACCCCAAATTTTTCATTTGGTACAGAATTTGCCGTGGGAAATTCTTGAAAAAAAATTTCGACGTATTTCAACGAGTACACGGCACCGTGCGTAGATACGCTTGTTCCGAATGTGTGAGAATGATATTTGTAAGACATCCAAGTGTAAACACACCTAGGAGAAATTTCCAATCCGTCCTGGGAACTTTCCACACCCAAACTTTCATACATCATGATTCCGAAATCATCTTGGCGTTTCCCGGCCGCCAGAAAATTTGCTGTCTTTGATTCCTAAGCTGTAGTACCACAAAAACCACTCGAGAATTACCGAAATTGGGTGCAAAATCGTGTCTGCCTACTATCTATACCGAAAACAAGCTAAAGAATTCCCCCAATTGCTCAACGGTATTATCTTCTGCATTCTCCTTGATCACCAACATTCGAATATGGCGCAGACTGATTTGTCGATTGTCCGTGATGCCTTGACGCATACTGCACAGTTGTTAAATCACTTATACTGAGAGGCTTAGTGCTGAAGCTTGCGCGGAGATTGAGCGAGAGACGAGAAATCATTGTTACTGAGACTCTGCGTGAGGGTGAACAGTATAGTTACTTCTGCAAATTAAAAGAATACATACGCGCTAGAAAAGGTTGACAAGCTGCCTCTCGTGTAAGGCTGAATGAAACAAAGTATATGAGCTTGTTATTGATAAGAATATCGCTGCAGCAGTATTTACCCCAGCAAACTAAACCGCGCAGACTAAATCAGGTTTTAAGACTACAGAGGGGACCAACCATACTTACATAGAATGTGAATATATTTGCAAGGTTTGACAACGCCATTACCCTTTTTCGAAAGAGGAGATGAACAAATGATATCACAGAATATCACAGATTGCCAGAATAGCCTCACGCAAAGTAAATAGCACCTACATAGAAGTAGTGAATATATCAAATGGCGATATCAAATGAAGGCCGAGAATCACTTGCCGTCTCGAAGGACCAATTCTAAGATTGCCATCCTTGCAACGGTGAACCGCCTGGCTTTGTATCCTTTATACACTACCATCACGAACAGTAGGCAGTCATACACGAATAAGCTCTCCCAGGCTGCACTTTCCTCTGATTGAATGTCATGAGTGTGGTCTCAACAATATGCTGATCAATGAAGCTTACGGACGGCGCTACGAGACATCAGATATCATATCAAACAGAGAAATCATAAACAAGACACACTGAATGATAGACTCTAGGTCTGTGTGACAGCCTAGTGGGGTTAGTGAGACTGCATCGTCAACATTCGAGGACGGTCTGAAGAACAAGGCAAACTAGCCGACTCAGTTGAGTAGAACACACAAGCATTCCGGAGTAACACAACAAACCAAAGCTAGTCCTGCTAAAATTGCACCAGCCAGAACCATGTAACCAAAAACCCACTTATTGCATTCGTAAAGAGCATATATTCGTAAAGTGAGCAGCACTGAATGCAGGTGAACATTAGGTGAAGAGAGAGACCAAATTTTGTACTCGCCGCTGACAATGATTTCAGTTGCAAGAAGTGAAATTTCACGAAAGGTATGGAAGGGCTGGCAACTAAGCGTTAGAATTAGTATTGCATAAACTGTGATTTTTAGGAAGTGCACCTCTAACATAGGACATGTTGTGTTAATAGAAAGACGGGTGTGAAAGGAGTCTCACTGAAGAAGGAAGAGAGGAAGCAAACAGGGATATCGTCACGATGATATTTGCAGCTAGAGAGAAGTAACGGTTGAGGATGAATAAATAGCTCGTTAAGTTATCTCGACGGTTCCAAAGGTATTTAACCTCCATGGCTAAAGAGTCTTGTTCAGTCGGGCTGAAAGGTCGTAGAGACCACGCCGCAAATGCTTACAGAAAGTGAGGACATGGTCCCAAACCAATATCACTATGTAAATTTTCAGACACCAGACAAGCCCGAAGAAGAAGCGACTGACCAAGACCGATAAGATGCAGGTAATTCTCGATTCGTCTGTGCGAAAGTTGAGTTCAAAGTTAAAACGAGGATGGTGAAGCATCTACTGGTCATAAGTCGAGCGGCTATCTTGGCCTGACATGATTACCATGAAAAAGTGAATGAGAAAGAGAGAACCTGAGGATCTCATGTTTGTATTACAAGCTGGTTTTATTATCCACGATATGAGGCTAAGCACGTTGGTCGTCGACATTCTATGGAGAAATCTGAATCTATGTATAGAAAAGACATAACCCAAAGATGGGATTCTGTGACAGATACCGTTCATGCTGTCTAGCCAGCCCGAAACTCTGTAGTTCTTTTCTACCGTCCCGAGATTCTAATGCGGCGAAATATTGTCTCTCCGAGATTCGAATGCGGGCTTTAAGTTGTCTTTCCGAATAAGCGTTTCGAATGCGGCATTAGCGTTTGCGTCTGAAAATTGGCTCTTCGGTGATTGTTCATGTACGATTTGAGCCGTTGTCCTTCCGGGTGGATAGACTGTCCATCTGTGTTCCAGTTTGGCACTCTTCATCTTCACCTCCGCCTTGGTGTACAGTCGTCGGCGATGCAAAGTGACATGTCGAGGGGTATGGCTCCATGACCGTGGTTAAAATAGTACTCGATTGATTGGTCGTACTCCACGGCCGATCAACTTTGGCGCTCGCACGAAGATTGAAAGTGACGCGAGATATCATTGTTACTGATATGCTGTTCAAGGCATAAACACATCAGCATGGAAGCGTGATTGGAGAATCGGTGATGGAAAAGAAAAGAAGTGGATCTACACGCACGCGCTAGAAAACGTCGATAAGCCACCTCTCGTAGAGGGCTACGTGTATTCTCGTATCAGAGTCGTAAACGATAAATCATTGATTTTCCTCACCCCAGCGAACTGTACCAGAAAAAAAGAGATCAGTAATTTTAAATAATCAGATCAAGTTTGAAGGCGTACATAGAATGTGAGTATGTTTAGCAAATTAGCCTGCGCCATCACCCTGAAGCTTGAATTTTAGTAATAAAACCAAGCGACATAAAAAGGCACACTGACGCAAAATAGATGGCGCCTATACACTAGCCTAGTAAGTAAAGTGTTGGACACGTCAAACTGGAACCCACCGTCTCTGAGAACCACCTCTAAAATTGGTACCCTTTCCAAGGAACCTCGTGTTTTGTATCCTTTCAGGACTAGCATGACGAAGAGTAATACGTCGTATACAAATAAGCACTCCCAGGGCCCAGCCTCTTCTTTTCAAGCGCAGGTTCGATCATCAGTTCATTTACTAGGTCGTATTCTGTTTCTCGGGCACTTACGGGCAGCACTACCAGGCTCGTCATTCAACAATTTAGGATAAGGTATCAGGAGGACTCACTGAGTAATAGATAATAGATCTGTATGGCAGCCCAACGGAGTCAACGAGACTGCAGATTGAGATGGTATTCCGAAATTTGTGAATGTTGCAAACTAAGAAGCGCCTGGTGAATGAATGAATGAGGCTCGACTTTGAAGAAGTCATACATACCAGTGCGAGACCGACTAAGATTGCACCGAACAGGACCATATAAACCAATATCCGCCTGCTGCGGTCATAGATGGCATATATGCGCACGGTAAGTAGGACTGCGACAAAGATGAGAACACGCTGGAAAAGCCGATATGAATCTCACCACTAACGATGATTTCGGCCACTAATAATACTATTTCACGGAATATATGGAAGGGTTCGCAACTAAACTTTTGGTATAAGTTTTATTTGATTCGGAATATATCAACATGGAAACAAACCTCTAGGATCGATAGTCAATTTTGGTATGAAACAACAGCACAAACACGTACTGCAGCAGGTAAAGAGGAGGGGAAGATAGAAATTGACACGATTATCGTCCCCAATAAAGAGAAGTAACGGTTAAAGAGAAAAAGAAAAGAAATTATATTGCAGCCTCTCCACATATATTCCACTTCCATGGCTGGATAAATTAGATATTTATCAGGCATGGATAAGGACCTGAGAATACTCACGAAATGTTAACACATGATCCCAGGCCAATATCACTAAGTAAGTGCCAACTACGGTCAGATGTATTTCAGCTGCAGCTCTGAACAAATTCACCTAGACCGACAAGATGAAGATAGTTGGCGATTATCCTGTTCAAAGCGGAGGAAGAGTTATTTGGATGAACTCGACATGCGATGTTGGGCTAATTACTGGTCATTGAGAGAGTACGCATCGTGGACTGCGTTTCCAGACATACCACGCAGACAGTGGGCGAAAATTTTCTCGTAAGGTAGGCAAGAAGAGAATCCTCGTTTTGCAATATCTTTTTATATATCGCGAGATTATTCCAGGCTAAACAGTCGACCTGTCAAAGTGCCGACCTTATCCCCTGAAGGATAAAAACGACTTTTTCATTTTCAACATGGGCTTCAATGACTGCTTCTTTCAGGGCTAGATTCGGCTGGGTGTGATCGGCGTTTCTTTGTATCCGAAACAGCTCACACTTCTAGCTCGTTAGACATGGGGCGGACGATGGATTTGGGTGATCCCAATCAAGGGCCAAAGACGCGATAGGCACTTGTCGAGACGGGATTGGACAATAATAAGGTGGGATCGGTCGATACTGGACCGGTTTCTGCGTTACTGTGCGTCGCCTGGCAGGAACAGAATGCAACTCGAGGTAAGTAATAAAAGGATAAGATTTCAAAAGGGCTGCGTGTGCGTGGAACCTGTCCAGGTATTGATGGTGCCTTAGGCTGCTTGAAATTCAGAAGAGGATTGGAGGACGCTGGCGATGAAAAGGATGTATCAACATATTGTTCGGAGTGACTCGGAACCAGTTCCCTGTTTTGAAGTTTGAGCTTGACCAAGCAGCCTGCAGCAGTTCAAGCTGAAATTTCGCTATGCAACAACAAATTCACACTCCGCTATCTCCATGTGGGTACCGACTCTATATCGAGTTTCACTTATACTCAGCCTCATCTGCCTTGCCGAGTTAAATATGAGACCAGTGTAGCTACGTATCCCGGAAAAAGAGAGTCCGAGTGGATTTACGATATTTGCCCTCTACAATTACATGGTATCTTCCCATTCTTTTGTCCTTAGCAATGAGAGAATACTGTATAAATACGACCATAAGTTCAGTAACGCGTAACGCGCGATTTTTTCTGATTGCTGATTTATTTTTTTCTGGATTTTTGCGATTTCTTTTGCATCTTTTTGGTCGAAATTTTTGAGATCAATGAACTTACGGTCGTAATTATACAGTAGCTCAACTAAATTAGTTTAAACCAAGAGCATTTCTCCAGTTAGTGATCATTCATTCATTGCCTTGTCCTGAACTCGACAACATTTCCATAGGAACTCCAGCTTGACTTTCTTCAAGTCCACCACCCTGAGAGTTTTCCGTTGGTCCATTCTTTTTATTGGGAACTACTGAAGATACTGTGGACTGATACGTAGATTCGTCAAATACGGTGGTTAGGACGGCGGTGGACCGATTTGTACTATTCACATTGCTATTTGCGTACAGATTGATTGTGAGGCGGGACATCATGGTAACTGATATTCTATTGAATGAAAGGCATCAATAGCTAGAATGGAGAGACAAAGAAAGCAAGGCCCATACGCGCTGGAAAATGTTGACAGACCGCCTCTTGTGTACGGCTGGAATGAGACAAAATCAGATCTCGCAGTGACATCCAACAGGGAGGCACGCACTCCAGCAAACTAGGACAAAAATGAAGGTATCAGCCATCTCAGAGCATGAGACAAGTCTAGAGTCAAGAGACTTACATAGAACGTGAGTATATTTGCAAGATTGGCTAGGGCCATAATCCTGAAATAGCATCAGTGCCTTTCCAGGGCTCCACACCACTAAAGTAATACTCACGCAAAGTAACTTGCCCCTGGGATCATTGGTGCTAAGATCAGAGGGAAAAAATAGTTCGAGAAGCTCCTTACCATCTCTGAGAACGATGTCCAGTATATGCACTCTATGCGCAGAACGCCAGACCTTATACCCTTTGAGCGCCAGCAAAATGAAAAGCATCGTGTCGTACACGAAAAGGCTTTCCCAAGATGCGGCCTCCTCTATTTGAGCGGGACCTGGTTAGTACCATTCTCACTGAGTTGGTTGGTATACTTACGAGCTGCACTGGATACGCTGGCCATTAGACATGAGAAAAATACGAGTTTCAAAATATTTACTCAGACATGGATTCTAGGTTCGTGTGGCAACCTAGTGGTGTAAGCGAAACTGCTGATTTCGACGATGGACCGTAGAACAACGCAAACTAAAACGAAGAATAAGCAAGGCGACGGTATGTCCAGAGTCGATTATTTTACTCACCAACGTCAATCCCGCTAAGACTGCGCCCCACAGGACCATGCAGACCAAAAGTTTCTTATTTTGGTCATAGATAGCATAAATGCGGGCGGTAAGAAGACCTCGGAAAAAGGTGAGTTTTCATAAGATGGGATCTCAAAGGAACCCTACCGCTGACGATCACTTCGGTCACGACTAATAAAACCTCACGAAAAATGTGGAAGGTACCGCAACTGGATAGAATTGATTGTCGATTTGAGGGACTAAAGGGGAACGGAAGCCTACCTCTAAAAGGGAAAGAATGGATCTTAATGCAAATTGATGGAGGACAGTAAATACCGAAGGGGAGAGGGAGGAAGAAAACAAGGAAATTGTCACGATCGAATTCCCCATCAAAGAAAAGTAACGATTGAAAAAGAATAAGCAAGTTAACATGCTATTCGGATGCTTCCATAGAAACTTGACTTCCATGGCTGAAAAGAAATCATCATATCTGACTATTCCTTAGAAAGCGTCAGGCCTTACGAAGGGTTAGAATGTAATCCCAGACCAGCAGGACTGGCGCGTAATTGTTTTAGTTGGTGGGCCTGTGGGGAGTTTATAAACGACGAACCGAACCCGATGAGATGAAGAGAGTTCTCTATTCGCCTGTTGGAATATAAACCAGTAGTGCAAGAGAGATGCGACAATCTTACTGGTCATTTATTGAGTAGAGATCTCCTCCTGTTCTTGAAGACATCTGGAGGACAAGTAATAGCGGAAAGGCGTCGCTGATCGTCTTATATTCCTCCAAAGTCGGGAATAGAACCGAACCCATGTGGTCCGTGTATGATAATAGGATTCATACTGTTTCCGGCGGTTGAGATCAGTTTGGTACTATATACACTACGACAGGCAGGAATGAAATAGAGTTGGTGATCGCTAGAGAAGAACACGTATATAAGCGGTGTTGGAATGTCAGGTATCCGGCCAGAAAGTGGAATGTTGGAATGCTAATGTGTCAGCGTCACGTAATTTTTGCCGCACCACTGCTTCTCCCAACCTCTCTCAATCTTGATAGTCGCCTACAGACAATAACATCGACTTCAGCAGAGATCCACAAGCATGAAACCGCCTTTGTCAACTCGCAAAATCAAGAACGATAACTCGAAGACGAACAGCCAATGCAAGGATGCTAGCGTTTTACAAGTAGACGAGGTTGCTCAGTCAAATCCTCCCCAAGGCTGCTCCCGCCTTCTACCTACCCTTGTACAATATCAAAACATCGAAGCCGATTATCTACAAACAAAGACAGACGCGAATATCAAGTACAACAAAAGTGTACACTTGGATACTGGTTCCGGGTTCCTTGATACCGATGTCTACAGGTTACTGACATCCGGCAATGCAGGACATAATGGAAAGTTGGCTGCGGAGATATTGATATCTTCAGGCTCCTTCGAGAGGATATGGGAGTATTTAGAAACCCCCGTTGGAAGTTCTTGCCGATCTCGATTTGTTGACCAACAATGCGCAGGGGCTCAACAAGGATTTTCGCACTCTTCCGTACCGGCTCATTTACGCTCTTCTGACACCCAAAATGAAGACGACGAACTAATTTGATGTGGAACAGTCGGATGGTAGCAACTCAAGAGCGTATATACAACATTCTGTCCTTCTGTCACCTCAACGACGGCGGAGAACATCGTACTATGGAGGAAACTCTATTTTAATTTATCGTTGACAAGTACTACGCCTTTGTGCCATATGGCCTTGTCAATTCGTTCGTCCGAATTTGCCCTGGTTGTGTTGCTGGCGTCTTCACCAACAGCTCTCAAGAAGAGATACACATCAACCTTGCTCGGGCCCCAGCTCTCGCCACTGCTTTCGGAAACAGATTTCCAGATGCAGACAGTGACGAGGACGCGCCTCAGCTCACAGAAGACTTGGACGCTTTAACAGTGATTAATGACGTCGATCATGACCTCTCTAAAACTCAGGTCCGCCGTCCATCCTCGAAGCTATACACCTCTTCCCAAGGTGTCGACCTTGCAAGCTATGCCGATAGACTCCGTGCATCCAGCCCATCTCCGGACCAAAATTCTCCTATGCCCTCGTCACTGTTTTCTTCGCGTTCTTCGACGGCTTCGTGCAAATCCGGTATCACGCCCTCCTCGCAACATTCCTATCCTTACCCCAAATCACTCATGTCCAGTTCTGGTCCCTCGTCTTTGACGGGCAGAGGTCGCACCTCCGAACTGAGGCCGATATCCAATGCGATTGCAGAGATGACCAGAGTTAAATCCGTCCCTGATGGATATGGGTATGTCCGGAAAGACATGTAGTTCCCAAAGCGGAAAGGAGTTGAAGAGTCTCCCAATGTCCAGAGAAGTTTCGTTATTCCAGGGTTTGCCGAACGGGTGGCAGTACTTCACGGATTACGAGACGGCATTGAGCGGATTCATGGAGAGGAGTGTTGGTTTGGGACCTGGCGTAAAAGTGGTCGACCGAAGACAATACACAAGATACGAAGGAAATAGCCACGAGGATCACAAGCAAGTGCGTAGAGAGAATGAAGGGGAAAGGATCCTAGACATCAGGGATAGTTTGGACCAGGCTCCCTTCGACCTCGAGAGGAAAGCGTTGGATGATTGTTCAGATGATGAATGTAGAACGAAATTGGATGAACCAGCGACCCGAACGCAGACGCAGACGCCCGAAAATCAAAGACAATCTTTCTCTGGTTCTATGCCAACATCAAACAGGAAAGCTCTTACCTCCGTTCTTGGCGCAGATGGTGTCCACTATAATGCAATGAAACGCGGGCCAAAACCGAGAGATCCTAGTGTTTCACCTCTAAGGAGTGGGAATTGGGCTAATTCAACTGTGATGAGCGTGAGTTTCGGAGAAAATGTTGGTGAGAGTCTAAGCACGGAGAGCCGGCAGACAGTTCGGAGGGTTTCTGCAGCGACTATGAGAGACGAGAATGTTAACGAGAGCTGTATCGAGATTTAGCGTAGGCAGCTCTTTCCCCCTTTTTTCTGGACTTGTTGAGTTGGTTACAGGTACATATGATAGATGGCATAATGTTACAGCTTTAGAATGAATTACAAAGTTGTATAGGACGTAACGAAAGAGTCCAAAGTACTCTTCAAATTGGTAATTCGTCCCTCAAGTTTCCTGGGAAATGCTGAATTTTGTAGCGAGTGTCCTCGGTCTTGCTGTAAAGTAGAGACAGAAGGTAGTTATTAGGGACTTCATGTCTCCCCTTAGACTGAGATTGAGCGCTGAATGATGCCTTTTCCAATTGGTTGGATGCGGTCAGCCTGTATTCCTTCTCAGCCGCCGGAAGCGCCCACAAATCCTCGGGGCGTCCTGTGAATTTTGTACCGACTGTCCTCAGACCTGCCGTAAAGGAGAAACACAAAGGAATAGTCGTTAGGATTAGTAAACAGATCATCATTAATTCCTAGCTTCTGCTTGAGTTCGGGACGAGCATCGAACAAGGCTTTGCCCAGCCGGTTAAAAGAAGCATAGTATGATTCGTCGTAATCTGGCTCAACTGAAACGCCCAAAAGTCCTTGTAGACAATAAGCTTCATCCTGCTCCTTGGTAGTTTCTCTGTCCATGGCCCAAGACATCCGAGTCAGCACATCAACATCCTGGATGGATTGCTCGCCCGACAGGACAGCTGAAGGAATGGTGGTTTGACGTTGTATGTCATCTCGCAGGTCATACTTGTCACCAATCCGCTGCCAGCGTTTATTAAGAAAGATCACAGTTCGAGGTGCGAGCAATTCTTGTAGTGTCCAGCCGCGTTGAAACCATTCACTACCCAACTGCCACCAAAATCGACCATCAAACATGGTGCGTTTTCTCCCGACGTCGACCAGGTATACGTAGCAGACCTCCGCGTTCTGGTAATAGCCATACATCGAAGTGATATTCATCGCTACATCATCGTGATTCCCCTGCTTGATGCAGCAGGTATCAATCCAGATATAACGAATACCATCCTGGCAAGCTTGTCGACAGGCCGCCTGTATTTTCCGGTAGCCCGACCTCAACTTGGTCCAACGGTCGTGTCTCTTGAACCGCCGATAAACGACCTCTTTCCTTTTGATCCATCTGTGAGAAAGAATGGCGTATGGAGGGATGGTATCCCTCTCGTGAAATTCAACGAGTGCAAGTGTGTGCGTGTCGACGAGACGACGTGGACAGATATCGATGGGTGCCATAAGATGACCACGGCATTCTGGGTTTTCATAAGCTCTTATCTTGCTTCCTTCTTTTAAGACCAGCCGATGGGAGGAGTACGGATGAACGATGTCAATGTTATGGGGTCCGATGTCGAACTCTCTGCTGAGAAGGGCGAGGGAAAGGTCAGGGGGCGCAGGACAGGAAGTTGTAGCGATGGAAGAAGGTCGAGGGGTAGACTCGGAAGAAAAGATGCCATCGTTATCGAACTCGGCTTCAATCACGGACTCAGGCCGGCAGGATGTCTTGCTATTACTGATAAAGGCTTGCTGAGAACTTTGGAGAAGTGAACTAAACAGAAAGGACGTACTTGAAGTGTTGAGGAGTAGAGTCCACGGGCTTTGGAAATAGCTGGTATGAGAATCTGCTCAGGATTCTATCCCTAAACAGGAAGAGGAGGATAGAGAATCAACACATCTAATCTGTCTCACACTGGAGCAGAGACGCACATGACACTTCGTTGGTTTTCACGAGGGCCGAGTTCAACCATGGAGATTGGTAGACGAGCGTATGAACACGAGGACGTTCACTGAGACTCAGGTATTATCATGGCGATGCTGTGCAGACAGGGCGTCAGTTGGTGTTGAACCAGCGAAAACTCGAAGGATTGTCATGCAAGGGCCATCAAAAGTGGAGAACCGGCGTAGAGAGAAGAAAAATTTAAAGGACAAGACAAGAAATTGTGCATTGCGAAAGTACTGGATGTGAAAAAGAGTTGACTCTTTAAAATTATTGGATGCGTTCCCAGCCGGCTTTACCGGCCCGATGTAAACTTGACCAAGACTGGTTCGAATCTAGAGCATTCCCTCTACTATCGATCTCTGTCAATCTAGAATGCAATCCTGACTGGCTTTAGTGTTACGCTGTGTTGCTCTCCAGCGACTATCAATTGACGAGACAAGGCGCCTTGCAAAAGAAACTATCGATATAAGCAACGTCCTTAATACAGAAAATCGTATCAGAGAAACATATATCGAAAGAAACACACCGTAACCCAATTCATGTCCTCATTCTCTGAGTCCATCTCCTCGGTTTTACCAGTCCCTTTCAGTGTGTTGAATTTGCGCTTGGCGATAGTGAAAGAAACAACGGACACATGACCAGGACGCGCTTTGACGCGTAACGGTATTCCGAACTCTTCCTTTTCTGTCACCATCCTTCTGATTCCTCCATGCTCTACATAGCTCAAAACGTGTAAATCCTGCTCCGTGTCTTGTATAGCGTTCTCTTGTCTTCTGTCATTCACAATGATAAATCCCCTGGTTTATCACAAGTCCTGTGCTTGCGGCGTTTTCGTGCAAATTGCCATGTGGTACACAACCTGGAGTTGGAGTTGATTTCAGGATCCTTGGTTGGTATGGCTTTCACCTGAAATGCAAGCAGACTTCCTTCATTTCCGCGTGCGTTAAGCTCTGGCTGTATGGCTGTTCACTGCTTCCACATTCTCGCCGCGGGTGATGCAAACAGGTGTAGCCAGGCGTATAACGCGTGGTGAGATCAACGTCAATCTACTATTAGGTCGTCTTCCTGTATAGCTTTCATTTTGGTAGTTTCCAAAGTCGCTCAGACCTTCTCTTTCCAGTGCCGACTCTGTAGCAATGGACCACATTATCACTTCCGAGACGTCCTTCTTCGATCCCATAGTGTCTTATGACACCCGTCCACGTCGCCTCATCGATACCCAGACACTCGAACCCAAATGTTTTGCCAAGGAGGAGCCTATCCCACCCTACGCCATCCTTTCTCATCTCTGGGTGCATGGTGAAGAATACGAATACCAGGAATTTGTCGAATTGCACGATAAGGCGGACCGAGTGTGTCAGGTTCTGGAATTTTCTGGGATAGAGCTTAAACTTGCTGTTATTGAATTTTTGGTGGAGATGAGGTCAAAGTACGGTTTAAAACACGGGTTCAGGTCTGCGTTTCAGAAGATAAGAGCCGCCTGTCAGCAAGCTCTCAATGACAACTTTCGTTACATTTGGATAGACACTTGTTGCATTGACAAGAGGAACCGCGATGAAGTTGCGCAGAATATAAGGTCGATGTATGCTTATTACCAAAATGCGGAAGTGTGCTATGCGTACTTGCTTGATGTTGACATGCATGGAGGACTTTCCTTTGCTCTTCCATCATCAGGGAAACTCGAGTATGCTTTTGAAGACAGCCAGTGGTTCCGGCGTGGTTGGACCCTACAGGAATTATTAGCGCCTCGTCAAGTGATTTTCTTCGATAAAAAATGGAGGCGCATCGGGACCAGAGACGAATATGAAGAGATGATCGTGATAGAGACAGGTATACCCTGGGAGGTTGTCTCGGGAAAATGGCCTATTCAGGATGTCTCTCCTGCAGTTCGGATGTCTTGGGCTAGAGGCAGAGAGACAACTGTACCACAAGACCAAGCGTATTGTCTTATGGGATTGTTGGGTGTTGATATGGACCCAAACTACGACGAGGATGTTGGAGAGTCTTTTCGGCGTTTGGGTAAAGCGTTAATCGATGCATATCCAGAACATAAGGGAGCACTTTACTCGCCGGAGAACCCTTTTAGGTGTGCATCGACCCCTCTATCAAAATACGTTTCCCTAATGCTTGTTGCAGAGAGTTAATGGCAAACAGCATCCCTCCCGATATGACACCTTTGGACATCTTCCCACGACGATTCATAAACACATTCACTCTCAAACTTGTTCAGCTCGAAGAAAATTCTACCCCGCCGTCCTATGCCATTCTCTCTCACAGATGGATGCACGAGGAAGAAATTACTTTCGAAGAGATCCAGAAAGATGGGGAAGACACCAAATCGAAATTCGGGTACCGAAAAATCCAAGCTGCCTGTGTTCAGGCTCGTAGAGACGGCCTTTGCTACCTCTGGGTCGATACCTGCTGCATTCAACATGGCGATCAAGACGATGTGAAGAACAATATCAGATCAATGTATGCGTTTTATCAAAATGCAGAAGTCTGCTACGCATATCTAGTCGATGTGTATGAGCTATCGGATTTTGGAAATAGCGAGTGGTTCCATCGTGGATGGACTCTACAGGAACTGCTGGCGCCTCGTAGTCTAAAGTTTTACGATAGCGGGTGGAATTTTATTGGATCCAGCGTCAAACTTCAGAAAGAGATCCATGCAGCCACCGGTATACCGCTCAAGGTTTTATCAGGCGAAGTATCTATTCGAGATGTTGACTTGGAGGAACGGATGGTATGGTCTATCGAAAGGGAAACGACCAAACCGCAAGATCAGATATACTGTTTACTTGGTCTCTTGCGCATTACTATGGATCCAGATTATAATGAAGATATTAGAATGGCAGTGGAACGATTGAAAAAGTTGTTTGAGCAAGTACATCCAGGATACTCTTTCTGGTGTGTTCTTGTCACCTTTTATTTGCCTTTATCCTTCTCATATCGAAAGCAGGAGAATAATGAAAAACGCCCTTCGGTCCGCAACGTCGTTTCATCTCCTGGCTCCCCTCGATATCTACCCTCGACGTCTCATCGACACTTTGTCCCTCGAGCTTATCACTTTCAAAGAAGGCGACACTATCCCCGGATACGCTATTTTATCTCATAGATGGATCCATGATGAAGAGGTTACGTTTCAAGAATTCAAAAACCCTAGTCCAGAGACAAAATCAAAGTCGGGCTACCAGAAAATAGAATCTGCTTGTCAACAAGCCCACGACCAAGGTCTTTGTTATATCTGGATCGACACCTGTTGCATTGATCAGAAAGATCACGACGACATTACGTGGAACCTCGAATCGATGTATGCGTTCTATCAAAACTCGCAAATATGCTATGCGTATCTTGTCGATTTCGAACAGTGGTATTTGGACTTTAGCCGGAGCGAATGGTTTCAGCGTGGTTGGACTCTGCAGGAACTGCTAGCTCCTTCAAAAGTGGTTTTCTTTGATAAACATTGGACACGGTTTGGATCGAGAGATGAGAACGTAGACATTATCTCTGATGTGACGAGGATACCAAGGGCTGTTCTTCAGGGCAAACAATCCTTGAACGATATCCATCCTCTGGATAGGATGTCTTGGGCTATCGGCAGGAAAACAACACGACCGCAAGACCAGATTTATTGTCTATTCGGACTCTTGGGAGTTTCGGTAGAGTCCGATTACGATCAAGACATTAGAGTGTTGGTCGAGCGACTGAGAAAAGCATTCGTCCAAACCTATCCAAAATATTCTTTCTGGTATGTAATCTAAACGTTCTCACCAACTCGCTGTCCTCATTCTAGACGCAGGGAGACAATGACCGATATTCTCCGTTCCGCGACATCATCTTCTCTCATGGCACGGATCGATGTGCGGCCGCGTAGGCTCTTGGATGCAAGAACGCTCAAACTTGTAGAGTTCAAAGATCATGCTGTTCCACCCTACGCCATTCTGTCTCACCGATGGGTCACTGGGAATGAAGTGACGTATCATGAATTCAAAAACTCGTTGAACGAATCCAAGTTGGGTTATTTGAAGATACATATTGCTTGCCGGCAGGCTCTTCATGATGGCTATCATTATATCTGGATCGACACTTGCTGCATCCAACAGGGGAACCACGACGATGTAGTGCGTAATATAAGGTCGATGTATGCATACTACCAGAATGCCGAAGTATGCTATGCGTATATGGTCGACGTCGAACCCGACTCGAACTCTATCTATTTCCAAATTGAAAAACACACCCAATTCTGTAGGAGCGAGTGGTTCAAGCGCGGTTGGACACTCCAAGAGTTGATTGCGCCTCGTTCAGTCGTATTCTTCGATAAAAACTGGGGGCTCATTGGTTCCAAAAGCGACCTAAAGAACACCATCTGCTCCATCGCTTCTATACCCCAGGACGTTCTTTCCGGAAAACGACCCATCCAGAATATCCACCCTATGGAAAGAATGTCTTGGTCATTGGGGAGGAAAACGACCAAACCGCAGGACCAGGCTTACTGTCTTCTCGGGCTTTTAGGTATTTCAATGGATCCGGACTACAACGAAAACGTCGACGCGTCTTTTGAAAGGTTGAGAAAGGTGTTTATAGAGAGCTATCCCGAATATGCCGAAAAGCTTGGATCCGCTGGTTGCTTTTGGAGTGTCCTTCAGGAAGCACGTTTGAACATTCTTCTCTCATTGGCAGGCGGGATGTTTCCAGTGGAGAACCAGTATGCTTTTTCGTGATCGCAGGCTTGCGGTCGGCGCCAAGGGGCTTGAGAGTCCGTCGTCATGTCGTGGGCTAGTCTATTTTTGAGGACTGCGATACGGTGTACTCTGGGCCATGGCAGTTCCAGTGGAGACGGGAAGAAAGAGAGTGCTCGTCATGAAAGTGATGAGAATGACGCAGGTACAACCCAAAAAGGCAAAGGATGAAGTTTGAAGAATTCGAAGCTTTAAAGACTTCGCGAAGAGCGGAAATATAGAAGTCGAGGGCCAAGAACGTGGAATTGAGGCGGGAAGGCGGAAGTTTTCGGAAGGAGATGATTTCGACGTGGTCTGCGTCGACATTGCTGGCGGCTGTTTTGTAGCGCTGGCCCGGGAACTGCAAGTCACCAGTTTGTTTTTTGCGTCAACTTTTCGTTCAGTGACCCGTCGGATTCGGAGAATTGGAAAAAGACACAGGAATATCTCGGGCGGGAGAGGCAGGTGACGCGTTGGCACGACACAGCAACAGCGAATGGGCATTTGGGGGGTTGTAAGACAAAGTCACGCGCCCATATTCTCTGCCAGGTACTTTCTGGTGCTGTCTGGTGCTGTCGAGCCGACGACCGTGCTTGCTGCATTGCATTGCAGAAGCATACCAAATGACAGTGGACGAATGAGCAAAGAGCCAGGACCGATAAGCCGGTAAGATAAGATTAGATAAATCGGTCAATGATCGGGAAAATTGTGGGGTAAAATTTAAATAAAAATCCGGGGTAAATTGAGGTCAACAACACTCTCCACCCAACTGCCAAGTAGCATCCGACTTGTTCCACCGTTTCCGAGATGGTGCGTTCGTCTTGTCTCACTTTTCATCGCTGTTTGCATTGACCATGATTATTGTCTTGCTACAGACTGGGGACAACAACAAAGACGCTCTTCGTGTCGCTCTGGGCTCAATCCTTACTCCAAAACGCCCCAGTCCATCCAGGTCAAATACCTCCTCAGGCACAGCTACTCCCTTGCATGGCTACCCACACTCTCACTACCCCCACATCCATCCATACCCACACACCCATTCCCATCCCCACCATCCTGCTGGTGCCCATGGTCACAGCCATGCACCCTCGCGCCTCGGCCCTGGCACAGACTCGCACCAACTCCCATCACCAATCTACGAGTCCCCACCGCCGTTGCACCAGCCCAACTTTGGATTGCCCCCGCGTCTCTCGCGAAACTCGAGCCATGGTCACATCCCTACCCTCTCCCATACTCACTCGCATTCGCACCACGCACTCGACCACGCTCCAGCTCAACCACACGGAGCTCCAGCTTTGACTATAGAAGCTCCATCTCCTATATCCGCCGCAGCCTCCTCGACGTCTGTGCATGAACACGGTCTCCCTACTCCACCACGCTCAAACGGAGGTTCTGGAGCTGGCACGCCTACTTCTAGAGGAAAATTCCTCGAGAAACTCGAGGGCAAGACGCAGAGCGCGTGGGACGCTCTCATTCATGGGTCGTTTTCCTAAGCCCTTGGCTTCTATGAGCGCCAATCTCATTTCTGGGCTCCAACGCCCACCACATACGGGACAACTCTGGTCCTCGTACAGCCGCTTTCCTCGTGCCAACCTATAGTTTTGGTCTTGGTTACATGTCTGATCTACGGTCATTATACGGTTCCAACGCCTCGTTCACGGTTACGCTTTTCTTTGGCTTCTTTTAGTTTCGAGTTTCGTAGTTTATGATGCATCATTAGTTTTTCACTCGGGGTTTCCCGGCTTTGATTGATTTGATTCGTAGATTGGGGCACTGGTAAGTAAGTTTGTAGATGTAGGATAGGATTCATGATATACACAGGAAGCTGCTGGACGCTTCCTTCTGAACGTTAAATTGATTGCATATTTACTCTTGTAATCCCTGTTGTTGTAACCCCTGTACCATACCTTACGCCTTTCAATGATAACGGACCTTCACCTATTCGCAGTTCGGGAGTACCTTGCGCCGTCCAATAGATAGGACACGTATGAATACTGAATAGGTCGACTATCCGCGAATGAAAAGATTTGGATCTTTAATCAATGATACTAGGTTACCACGTAAAGTAAAGGACAACGACATGGAACTATCCAACTATTCAACTATTCGTACCCCAATCACAATGAACGAAGCTAGCCAAAGTCTAGATCGAGCACCCATTGGTCTGGAGACGCTCTCCCAAGGCTTATTGGACGAATACTGAAATGGCCAAGCAGTTGCAAAGCAAGTCTTATCAACAGTCCAACTTTGATCCATTCAGAGCTCCAACAATGATCCGTCCCACAGAGCGATCAAGGGAACCTTGGAAAAACTCTTTCGAAGGATGGTGCCTTGGAGTATGTACAGCTTGCTTCAAGTGCGACGGTCGCAAGTAGTATTCTTGTCTTTTGCCTTCTGGCTCGCCACGAGAACTCCGACGGAAGGAAAGAAGAGAAGCTTCAAACCGAGAACACACGATATGAATGCAGCCGAGCGTATAAGCTCGCTCAAGCAATAATCCTGATTATTTGTTCATACACTGTAAACACGATACCTCCGCTCATCTACAACAACGACCTCGATGTCAGCTCCGACAGAAAAGGGACACTAGAAGCCAAAAGAAATGACACTCACCACCAACCTAGCCAATCTCGGCGTCGTTCCCGTCCAAAATCTGAGTATACCCTCCTCTGTGAATATCCTATACGCGCAATGGAACGAGTTTTTGTATTGTTGACGAGCTTCTAGGGATTGCATTCGGGTTTTTACGACACTTACAAGTTATATCTCAGTCAAAAGCCAAAGATGACAACAAGAAAGAAAAAAAGACACTCACTCCAAAGGCATCGTCGTATACACCGTCACCAACCCTGCAACTGCACCAATCCCAAACGTTATCGTGCTAGGTAGCTGTTGGCCTGGTCTTGCACCAGCTGCGCCTTGGACGAGTTGTTTAAGGGTAGAGTAGGTTGTGAAACGGATAGCAGAGTTGGCTCCTTGGCGCATCATCTAGAGAAAGTGAGCGTCTCGCGACGTGTATGGAATGAGAAAGGCACTTGCCACAGGGAACAATCCTCGGTAGATTCCCATTATACCTTCTTGTCTCACTATCGACACTGTACCGTGTACGAGCCCTCGGTATTGGGGATTTGGTCGGTGTGCATCGTCGATTAATTTTGTTCTGGGTAGAAAGAAGACCGGTAAAATGCAGATTAGGGATACAGACAAGAGAACGCACTTGATCGTCTCACTAGGCGTAACCGCAAAGATAGCTTCCATCATACCAGCTCCCAAACCTGCTAATAAACTCCGAGGTGCACTCAGTTTACCCTAGAAACCACCCAGTAGTCGTAACCGCATTAAAAAAAGATGCAACGACAAAACGTGTGTAGGAAACTCTAAAACCCACCTCTCTATCCACCAATTTACTCTTAAACCAATCATAACTCAAAAACCTCACACCAGCCTTTGCAGCGTTCCCAATAACCAACGCACCACATCCAGAGTAGAGTCCTGTTATTCCGTGTGTTGCTATTGTGTTTCGGATGATTTGGAGAGGGGGTTCTTTCTGTTTTTGTGTTGATTAGGATTCGGTAGCGTCTATGGAGACGCGTGGAGGATCAAACGTGCCTTTCCGCCAAACTGACTTCTTGTCTTGACGAATTCGGTTGGGTAGGTGACGAACCTGGGTGTGGAACGTTTGTTTTGGGTATGGTTAGATTATAAGGAGTAAATGAAGATTGTCAGCACACGACCAATAGAACCAGATACATCGACATACGCTTCAATTGCTCCAGCAGTCCCGCCAGCGATTCTTCATTGTCAAAATGGGAAATTATGGAAACGAAAGCAGTTGAGTATAGTGTTGAGGAAATCCAGCGAGGCAAAATGTTCAGAAAATAATAGATTTGGAAGTCGAATGAAAGACACAGTCAATACAAAGCAGAAAACACTTCTTGGGTAGATGTGTATCCTTACAATGAATGAAGAGGTTTCTCTCTCTTGACAGACATGGCTTGAAGCTTGGATAGTCCTCAGGCAGCTTCTAATTGGGTGAGACGAGGGTTACTCGGTACCAGCGGGGCTGACTGGTCGGACAAGTGAAGCGTTAAGAGGAAATCTCGTGAGAATTCTTTGGAACGCATACGCGATTTGCTACTTGATGACTTCCAATTCTGGCTGTGGCTAGGAGTACGTATGAAACTATCAATATAGACACTCCGAGGCCTTTACCACTTGTTCGTACAGAGCTTTGCAGCAGCCTTGATTAAAGATATACACGCTCAAACATCACTAAAACTACTATACAGAGGTAACAAGTAATGGTAGTAAACTTCGACAGTTTGTACAGTAAAAGTATCAGGAAGATTTAACATACATCAAACAGTCCGATTCCAAACACTCTAGTCCATCGATCTTCTCGCGTCTCCTCTCTGCGAGATGCATCTAGCCTAGATAGTCCACTTATGATATGCATACGCCATCTTGTGATTGAATACCCAGCTTCAAATCGCAGGCGGTAACCAACGATTCATTGAGCACACTGTAAGGCAGCCAGAAGCCCATCTGCAGAAGGCTTCCTTGCCACGACATCCACTTCCAATCCTAGTTCTTCCCGCAGATACAGCTCCGTTGTCCTTCCTATTGCTGCAATCTTCTTCTTGGCCCACACTCTCGGTTCGGATTGTAGAAAAGGTAGCACAAAGGAAGACGATGACGGTGCAAAGAAAACTAGCCACCATCCATCTTCGTGTCCGTGCGGCCAAGAATCTAGTGTTGATTTCAAGCTATCTTTGAACGATGATGATCCCTTGGTCCCATAAACCTGTAATGGCTGGAGCGTTATTGATTGGGCGGAAAGGATCGACGACAACGTATCACGATTCTTGTCACCAGTCAGATACAGCAACTTTTTTGGGTGCGGTTTCTGACGAAGAATAAAATGAGCCAATTCTTCTGCATTGCCTGCTTCATCTGCTCCGAGGATCAGTGAAGGGTCAGGCGAATAGGGAGAAGACGAATCAGAGAAGTAGATCTGGAGCAAGGCATCGCGTGTAGCTGTACCGACCACGTAGAATGGTACTTGGATTGGAGTCGGGGTGGACGCGGATGAGGACAGACCGTCAACGACTTCTTTCCAAGCCTCGCAAGCCCGAGCACTTGTGATGATCACCCCGTCAATGTCCGAGTTTTCCGTTTCTCCATTTTCTTCTTCTTCTTCTTCTTCTTCTTCTTCTTCATCATCATCATCATCATCATCATCATCATCATCATCCTCTTCGTGCTTTACAAGTCCACGCATCGCTTCAGAAAGCTCTTCTAGATTGACTAGTGTCGTCTCTAAAACCGGCATACATACCGGGTTCCATCGAGTATTTGCAAAGGTAGAGAGATATTTGTCTGATGAAGGATTCGCCGGGTCATCAAGTGCTCGAAGGAGAAGGACATTAGTGGGATTGCAAAGGCTTGCAGCCATAAGGATATTGCTGTCGAGCTAAGTAGTAGAATAATAGTTGAGCTTAAATAAAGTATCTGGAAGACCAGGTCCGGGTCAGAAGCGCCCTTACGACGTTATGATGCTCAGTCTGATATCACGATCACGCGTTTTTGCCCCAACGCTCCTCCGTTCCTCGACCATTCTAGCCTTGCCCTTGGCCCAACTCGAAGTTTTATACTCGCAAACCTCCTTACATGTCTAAGGGGTTGCTCGTCTTCAGGAAATAATCGACAGGATCATGACAGTGCAGAATCCGAAGGATTTACTTGCTCCTCGGTCTCCTGCAGGTCCCTGGAAAACTATCTTTCTCTTTTATGGACGCCGGGATGGCGAGGTGTCCCGTGATGGCTCTACTAGTCGGGAAGACACACGTTCGTTCATGAATCTGAAGAACCCTCCTCTTCTTGCGTCCCGGATTTCAGGTATCGGTCTTTTTGAGCTGTATTCCAACTTGGATTTCTCCGTTTGATATCGCATTCCCTTTTTCCGAAATACTGGCTCGCAATTCGTCTGCAGGTTTTGCTACTCGGCTCCTTGAAATTTTCGGATCTCACTTCTTTTACAGCCATACCGTCGCATTTGGAAACTCCACGAACTTGAATATGGCAAAGCCTCGGCTCGCTCTAAGCTCTGCAAATCATCAAGCTGGGCGGAATATTTCTCCAGATATAACATTCGTCTTTTGGAAAGCCAATTACTCGCGATAATGTCACCTAACGTACTTGTGCTTATTCCTCGCCGTCAATCATTCATGATTAGCTTTCGATCTCTCGACGTCGACTTCTGTCACTACATACTCTATTTTTGACGGAAAGATCAGTCTGCCTCAAGTTGTGAGAGTTGAAGAACTGAGAACCTGACTAGCATTTTCATGAATAAATGAGCAGAACGCCAGAGCTATCAAAGTATTATCAACAATGTAAATACAACGCATTTTGTTCTATAGTCTATTAGAAATACAGATGAATAAAGGTTAGATTTGAACCCAGGTTTCATCCATCATCATTTTTGTCGGAGGGCTTTCATAACTGAGGGAAGGGTAACCGTCCCCTTCGATATCGTCCACGGTTTTTTCGAGCATAGTATCATCATCCCTCGGCCTGAATTCCTTGTAAAACTCCACTGCATCACGCCAATCGGAGTACATGTTCGCGACAATTCCTTTGTAATTATGCGCGCTGGGTGGATCGGAAAGAAAGCGCTCGTTTTCATATTCCCGGGTGACCGCCCGTTTAAATGATTTCCATTCCGGGGTATGGATAGGAATGTGTTGATCCAAAAACTGCTCCGCTACACCTTTACCAGGCTGTAGAATATGTAACATCGCAATCACCATCGTTGTGTGATTTTGAAATGTATATCCCTGAACTTGTTTGTCCGCATTCCATACCTTCTTGCCCAGAGCTCTTCGTTGTAAATCTTCTTTGTCAATGGCTGACATATAAGTATTGTACAGCCAAGATACAAGAAACGAAGAGAGGAAAAGAATCTGCCCGAACAAGGTGGCTCGAGAAATTAGGAAGATTTGCGCCAGCAACTGAACCATCAGGAATATACCGCAAAATCCCACAATCCAGTAGTCACCCCATCTGACCCAAGCTGGAAACTCAACCGTCATAGTTGCCCTGGTCAACTGAGATAATTCTTTTCCTTGACCGAGAACAATCAACACGCGGTCGCCCATCGTCATAAGACCGTCAGCTCGCGACTCGCTCGCAGGAGTGACAAAGTCGACCCGTATCTTTCCAGAACCCAAAACCAAGCAGGTTAATCCATGGGCTATCATGCCCACCAGGATTAGGGAGAAAGCATACCAGTCGGGTCTTTCTGACAGTATGCTGACGACAGCGGTTCCGATACTAAAAAGCATCGGAATAGCGTTGAGAAGAAGGACATGAATTTTGAAAAGTGAAACGGGAGTAGATGGCACTCCGAGCTGAGGATCATTAGGCGGAAGAGTGATGGAGTTGAGTTTCACAACCGTCAACCTGGATAGTTTTATCGCTGGTCGGCTGCTGTAGACTTTGGTGAATTTTGACGGTCGATCTTTCATCTCCTTGAAGAATAGATATCCCAAATGCCCAATCCGTTTTAATACAGCCCCAGACCTAGCTCCCCAAAAGTCAGGACTCGACCCGTCCAGATTGAATACTTCGTGGGGATCCAGATAGACATCTGGGTAGAAACCTCTCCATAACCGTGATTTGGCGAGCCGACCGTAGTGTTTAGCCATCCTGAATCCCCCTGGAGAGTTGTAGAATCCCATGAATCTTCTGCCTTGATAGAACTGGACTGTATTCATGGCAGATATGGCTTCATCACCACCAAAGAAGCCTGCTAGACCTGAAGAGTTCAACTGGAATGTCGAATTATTGAGCAAGACGTCTTGGGGAATTGGTGCCATGTTGGTCAATGGAGGACCGAGAGTTTAAGCGCTTTATAAATGGTAGCAAACTAAACGGTGGAGAAAAGTGGGTGACAGTTTATATGCACAGAAGCTGCATATGCATCTAACGACGAGGTTCTCACCGCCCATGTCGGATTCGAAGGGAAGGACTACTGCCGTGAGGTGCGGATCATGGAGGGATACTACAGTCGACTCGGCGCTCTAGCAATTGCATTAGGGTATAAATATTAATGTATGTATCAGGAGGTGACGGGGACAGGCGAAAAGCAAAAGCTGTCTATTGAATGTGGTGTTAGCTCGAATAGGCCCTTCTGATTTTTAGAAGTATTGGTACAAGCGGAGCTTGACCTATTGAAGTCGCCTGCGTTCCACTTCGAAATTTGTTGATAAAACATGGCTGACGAGTGCCTGCAGGTTGCAGTTTTAAATAAACAAAAGTTCCCGCGCGTAGTAACTTGAATGAGGAGCGTACCGTAACCATGCTCCAAAATTTAGTTCGTAAAGTGCACTCATATATTGGTCGAACACTACAGACAGTCAAATGGTGGCCGTTTCCTCACGGAAAAGGGAGCAGAACAGCGAGCGAAGTCATTCACGATGCATGCATTACTTTGGTTCAATGCTACTGGCAGAATGTATAAGAAACTAGATTTGAACCCAGGTTTCATCCATCATCATGCTCGTTGGGCGGTTTTCATGACTGAGGGAACTTGAAGGATACCGTCGTGTGACTGAAGCATCTTCTACATCGTTTACCAACTTTTCCGACATGTCACCTCTAGGTCTAAACTTTTTGTAAAAGCCTACCGCATCGTGCCAGTCCAAGTACATGTTCCTGACGATTCCTTCATAATTACACGGGTCAGGGGGATCGCGAAGGAAATGCCCGTTTTCGTACTCTTCAACGACTGCCCTTTTGAACGCCTTCCAGTCTGGGGTATGAATAGGAATATGTCGGTCCAGAAACTGCTCCGCTACTCCTTTGGCGGGTTGTAGGATATATAACATTGCAATCACTAGTGTTGTGTGGTTCTCAAATACATATCCCTGAACTTCCTTTTTATCCACATTCCATATTTTTTTGCCTAGGGCTTGCCTTTGCAGGTCTTCTTTGTCAATAGCAGCTATGTAAGTGTTGTACAACCAAGATACGAGAAAAGAGGAGAGGAAAAGGATTTGTCCAAACAAGGTCGCCTGTGGAATTATAAATAGTTGGACAAGCAGCTGGACCATCAAGAGTAGGCAAGAGAACCCTACGATCCAGTAGTCACCCCTCTTGACCCAGTCCGGGAAGTCTACTGCGATGCTAGCCCTTGTCAACTGGAACATTTCCTGCTCCCGACCAAGAACTACCACCATACGGCCATCCATCATCATAAGACCACCGGTTGCTAAGTCCCTCGGCGGAGTGACAAAATCGACTCGTATTTTGCCAGAGCCTAAGACTAAACACGCTGCACCATGGGCTATCATGCCCAACAGTATTAAAGAAAAGGCGTACCAGTCAGGCTTTTCTGACAGTACGCTGACGACAGCGGCCCCGACACTGAAAAGCATCGGGATGGCATTGCAGAGGAGGATGTGTAGTTGGAAAATGGGGATGTAGGTAGATGGCACATTGAGTTTTGGATTTTTAGGTGGAAGAGTGATAGAGTTAAGTTTCACAATCGTCAACTTGGACAACCTTGTCGGCGGTCGACGACTGTTGATTGTTATAAAATTCGCCGGTCGATCTCTCATCTTTTTAAAAAATAGAAACCCTAAATGCCCAATTTTCTCCAACACAGCTCCATTATGAGATCCCCAAAAGTCAGGACTCAGCTTTCCGGGCCCTCCGTCTAGATTAAACACTTCGTGGGGTTCTAGGTATCCCTCCGGAAAGAAACCTCTCCACAATGGTGATTTGGCGAGCCGACCGTAGTGTTTAGCCATCCTGAATCCTCCCGGAGAGTTGTAGAATCCCATAAGGTTTCTACCCTGGTAGAATTGAGTCGTGTTCATGGCAGAAATGGCTTCGTCACCACCAAAGAAGCCTGCTAGTCCTGAAGAGTTTAACTGGAACTTTGGATCTGAGTCAGGCAAGATATTCTGCGGAATCGGTGCCATGTCAAGGAGAGTTTCGGCTGCGTACAGGAAGAACAGCAGGCCAGTGAAGATAGACAGAAGTTATGTATGCACCGGCCTAGCTAATAGACACCGCATGACACTGTACCGTCTCCAGTTCCCCGCTTCGAATTTATTTCGGTTTATCGCCTGAATCCACAAAGATCGGGCGAATGATTTTTTCGTCTGCGAACATCAAAGTCAGCTATACAGCATTGGGGTACTGACTGATAGTTTAGAACCCGCAGGCCAAAGCTGTCCAAGACAAAAGCGCTCAGAGTGTCACGAGGTCTGTCTTGAATTCCCTTCGACGACCACAAGGCGGTGGTCGTCGTATTCGACTCATGTTAGACATTATACAGCTTTTACTGATCATTCCTTGGAGAAATCTTGCTTCAGTACTCTGGCCATGAATTTTCAACATGTTCCCCCACAGTCTCCTTACCACCTACCACCCTTTCAGCCTATGTTCTATCCTCAATATCCCCCTGGAATCCCTCACCCTCAAGGGATTCCTGCGCAGCCAACTCCATATGCATTGCCAAATTACCATCCTCCCCCAGGCTTACCACCTCACCCACAACCGCCAGTGCAAACACTCCCGCCGCCGCCAGCAAGACCTTTGCGTACTGACAATGGCTGGTACGTGCCTCAGGCACCTCCTCCTCCAAATGGGAATGTTGTGTATCAGACTAGTCGCGGTGGAACTCCAAATGATTCTAAAGATTCAGAAAGGCTCTATATTCATCCCTATTGGCGCGGGCGACTCGCGCCTCTCCCTGGTTCGCGTTCACCGCCAGACACATTCTCACCTCGGAAAGAAAATAAACCACTTTTCCATGCCATCGAAATTAAAAGTGCTTCTAATACTGATTCTACAAGTTCTCGGCAATTATTGGCATCTTCATCTTCCGGGACTTCTGTTACTACTCGTTCATCTATTCCATCATCACCCTTAAATGAACAAAATCCTGTAAGTTACGTTTTCCCTCTGGTCCTTTCGTTCTGACATTTCTCCAGAAAATATCTGAACATGAACGATTGGACAAATATGTGTGTTGCTGTCTCGTGTCCCCAGAAGTAATGTCTCATACTTTTCTAGGCCGACGTATTTATCCCCCAGTATCTCAAAGACATACAAAAACAGGCTCAAAATTTTGTTCCTTTGGAACCGATATCCCTTTTTCCTTCTCCTTCCTACCTTAAAACTTTTCTACCAGCATCTATAATCGACCATGTGCTAAAGCTATACCCGTCTACCCTTTTATCTCTACCTCCACCTTCCCGTTCCTTTTCTTCATCTCCTACACCATCTTCACCATCTTCACGGAAGGATAATCCAGTTTCATCACCAGAAATAAACTTTTCACCTCTAATCACTTCGGAATATTATAATCATTGGCGTTCTCTACTATCTTGGGAGCTGGATGAGATGGCAAAGGAAAAGGAGAAAATTGTGTTATACCAAATGAACGTTTCAGTTTTGAACTGGGATCGGTCGGAGTTTGCTGTTTGTGTTGTTGGGATACGAGAGAATCACCCTAGAGTGGATATCGGAGACATTATGCATCTTAGAGAGGTACTAGTTGAGTGGAGACGTGGTAGTGGTACCGCTTTTGAAGGGAGGATCACGATGTTGAGGAAGAGAGAAGGCTTTATTCGTACGCGTATCCTTTACTTTACACTCGTTTTGTCGCGTCTGACTTCTCGCCAGATTTCTGTTGCCCTCAATTACGGCAACACATCCAAACGTATATCCCTCTGGCACCAGGCCAGCAAATCCGAGATGATCTTCCTGTTTTCGGCCCAGATGACACACTCCCACTGTTCTTCAACATCTCTTTCCTAACCAACGCTCGACCTTCCCTGTTGATGGAACGAGCCGTCGCAACCCTCGGAGCTGCTCTCTCTACTGTAAATGGCAAAAGAAACTTGGCCGATCGATGGTTATTCCCAGGGAAAACAGACATGGAAGACACCCAGACGAAGCCAATACCGTCAACCCCTCCAATGTTCGGCGAATTTTGGGTCGATGGAGGCTTAAATGCCGAACAAAGAGCAGCAGCCACTTCTATTGCATTATATCAGTCTCCAGTACCGTACCTGATCAGTGGACCACCCGGTACCGGAAAGACGAGGTAGGTTTTATTTCTAAACTTATCATGTCGCTAAGTCTTGTCTAGAACTATTGTCGAGACAGTACATCAGATTCTCCGTGTGCAACCCGAAGCTTGTATTCTGTTATGTGCTCCTTCCAATCCAGCTACAGACACCCTTGCTGTCCGTCTCGGCAAGGTCCTCAAACCTCACGAGATGCTTCGTCTGAATGACGAGAACAGAACTTTTGCAGAAGTTCCAGATGTCATCAGACAATTTTGCTGTGAGTCTTATTCCTATATCATTGACCATATATTAAAGATTCCCTTCAGACATTGATAATGACAAATTCGCTTTGCCTCCTTGGAAGCAACTTATGCGGTATAGAGTTATCATCACATCATGCTTGGATGCAAGTATTCTCGTTGCAGCGCATTGTACAAACGCGACACTGGCAATGCTGGAAGAACACACTATGGACTCGATACACCCCCATCATATGATGAAGCATCAAATTGTGCCGCATTGGACGCATTTGCTGATCGATGAGGTGGGTTTAATGCCCCACATTAAGACCGAGCCTAATTAACTTCATATTCCCTTAGGCCGCACAAGGTTCCGAACCTGAACTATTGATACCGATATCCGTGGTTTTGACGCGACCTGAGTTATTGGAAAAGGAGCAGGAGACAAAACAACACGCACGGAGGGCATCTGTTAGTTTCAATTACCATCCTTTGGCGTTAACGCCCCAATTGGTTCTATGTGGAGATCCCAATCAATGTAGGATTTATCTTCTCTATTATTTTCAGCATCTGATACTTTCATCTCTAGTGGGACCAATCATTGCTTCCGATGAAGCTAGAGCTCGCGAGTTGGACGTATCGCTTTTGGAGCGACTGTTTGAGAGTCCTCTTTATGCCGAACATTCTGAGGCGAGGTCGAGACTAGCAATGTCAGAACTGCAGTCGCCGAACGGTTTCAGTAAACCTTTCAAACCTTTCGCCAACCTCGTAAAGGTGTGTCACTTGATAATGAAAACGATGAACATGGTTATAATATGATCGTTTCATAGAATTATCGTTCTCATCCGGCTATACTTATGCCACCTTCTGCAATGTTCTACAACGACTCTTTGGAGCCTTTTGCCACGAATGGATACATATCCTGGAGCAATTTGCTCAATCCCAAATTCCCACTCATGTTCGTCGGTTGTGATGGCAAAGAGGAAGATGTTAGCGAGGTGGGTACAGATTTACTGTGTCTCGGTTTCACTCTCAACGAAGCCGCTGTCTTTTGGATCATCTCGTACCGCGCATGTGTCTGCCCCCGTGTATTTGCGTTTGATTGTATAACTTTCCAATTCCGTCTTTTGTGTGCGTACTGTTACTGACCTAGTTAACTGACCTACAGCGAGCAACTTGGTACAATCCAGGAGAGATAGCTTGCGTTGTTGAGCTTATAACTTCCATGATGAAGGATGCCGGCAAGTGCTCTCCCTTGCTCACGCCGGATCAGATTGGCGTGATGGCTCCATGGAGGGAACAGGTATGGAAGATGAGAGAGGCATTGAGGAAGGTCGGATTGGGAGCGGTTGATGTGGGTAGCGTGGAGGTGCGTTTTCATCCTTTTCCTTGACGTGATGTATGTTGAAATATTTGGACAGGACTACCAAGGACGAGAGAAGAGGGTGGTGATAATCTCATGCGTGCGATCCAGTGCTAGGTTCTTGAAGGAAGATGGGGAGAAAGGGATAGGCCTGGTCTTTGAAAAGAAGAGGTACAATTTCCCCTTGACCCTTACCGATATAATTGTTAATGAGATGTTTTTAAGGATGAATGTTGCTATAACTCGTGCAAAAGAGCTGCTTGTGGTTGTCGGGAATGGTGATTTGCTGAAAAAGGATCCATACTGGAAGGGCTTCTTGCAATTCGCATTGCGGAACAGTTTGTACATTGGACCTAAACTGGAGCTTGAGCTCGACGGTGCATGGATCTCCAGACTTGAGTAAGTGTTGGTTTTTGATGATTAACGAGCTGAAACTGATGGATATTTTGTAGGTCTCAGATTCTACAAGCACAAGAAGAAACGGGACTGCTGGGTACTGAATATTCTGAGGATAGGAATACGATGATGCTTGCTGGGGGCGTTGCTCGTGAAGTACTGAGAGAGGATTAGATGTTGCTTTGTACTGGTGCCCGTGAATGGAGGCTTGAGGAAGTTTAGAGAAAAATGCTTTGCTTTGTTTGCAAAATTAAGACGTATTGAAGATAAGACCGTAAGCTTAAAATTATAACAAAGACGCGTTAGCACCGCGTGACGTCGACTGCGCGTCGTTGGTTTTCTACTTCGCACCACAAACGCTTTCCTTAATCCCCACTCGGGATCTGGCTCTTTGACCTCCAGCATGGATTCCAAGACGCCCTTTCTTCATGTTGTCACTACATCCCTTCCCGACAACATGTCCACTGCGCTCAAACAGCTCTCAAGCTCGTCACCGAACGAGTCTTTGCTTGAAAATCTGATACGTTTTATCTGTGGCGCGGACTGCAGTAGTGACTCAGGCTTGGAGAGTGAATGGGCAGAAAAGCAGGCAGTTGTTCGCGCTCGACTTGCAGAATTGAGCAAAAACGCGACTAAGAGACAGAGAGAAGATGACGGCAGCGAGGGAAGTCACAAACGTTTGAAGACTGATATCGCTGCTACAAATAGTGCCGATGAAGCTTCCTTATTTACCTTACACGCCATCTCTACCACCTCTCCCGTTCGCAAAAAAGTCGACATTACTATCCACCAAACTGTCATCACATTCCGCCATACTACTTCTCACGTTGTTGAAGCGACTATTCCTCTTTCTTCGCTTCGTCGCGGTTTTATTGTCCCAACCCGAGGAAAAACGAAACCGCATTGGACTATCATTCTGCTTTCTACCGATGTCCCAGAAAAGGAAAAGGGCAAGGCTGCCGCCTCGTCGCAAACTAATCAACAAGTTATATTTGGAATTGACGCAGTAGCTTCGTCGCCGTTTTCAGCCACCGACGCTAACGGAACCACTATATCTATCAAAAAAGGAGAAGAGACCCTGCCCACCATCCGACTCTTTTTCTCCCATCTCGGGTTCCCCATCTATGAACCCTCCGTAGCCGTGTTCAAAAGCGCGTTGCCGGGAAATGCTGCTGATGGCGTTCCAGGCGTTGAGGCGTACCGTGGAGCCAAGGCTGGAAACTTGTGGTTTATGTCTGAAGGGATTCTCTGGGGCGAATCCAAACCATGCGAGTTTTTTGCGGTGGAGGATTTGATTAATAAAGACGAGGGATTGAGGATGATGAGTGCTACTGGACGAACTATGACCCTCATTGTGGTTAGGAAATCCAATGTTAACGAGTTAGCGGAAGATGAGGAGGATATGGGAGAGGAGTCGCAATTCTCTCTCATTGATGGGAAGGAACAAGATGGCATTAATACTTGGATAAAGAAGCATCGCCATCTTTTTGGTGGAAGAAATGGAGCAACCAAATCAGCTCCTACTAAAGGGGAAGCGACGACTGCAGTTCTCGTAGCCCCGTTGGCATCTGGGCCCATGACCATCAACCAGATGACCGTAGACTCCGAAGATGAAGAGGATGAAGACTTTACCGTCAAGTCAGACGACGACTCCGGTGGAAGTGGATTGTCTCTGGATGAAGATAGTGATGGAGGTGACGAAGACGCAGAAGGGGATATTGATGAAGAAGAGGCAGCCGAAAGTGGCGATGAGGACGACAATGGAGAAGAGGACATGAAGCCCGAAAATCACCCGCTACTGCGACCTGGAGCCATGCCTCGGATGTCTCGCGCCGCTATTGACATGGTCGTGGATATGGTGGCAGACGATTTGATGCAACCAGGAGAAGCAGACGAGGACGAGTTAGATGAATAATGGCTCTGCAACGAATCAAGAGATAACGTCCTATTCTGCTCTGCACCACCGCTTTACCTTTACTTCTTGCTCACGTTCCCTATGCAGTGCTGTCTGTCATTTTTATTAGACACTCGTTCTGCTATTCTTATACTAGACCAGACCGGACTAGAATATATATCCGAAGTCGATGGCGCTTACAAACTAGAGTTGACTCTGGGACTGACAGTGACTCGTTTATCGGACATCCATGGTCATGCTATTCGGACAACTGCAGTTGTCTAATAATATACGTGTACGGGTTGACCCGCTCTGAATTCTATGCTTGCCTTCTTGGAACAACCCGACCTGTCCGGACAAGATCCCGCCGTAAACAATTATTGCTGCTGTACCTCTCAATTCAACCTTCCCTGTACCAGACTACTAATACAATGGGGCTCTGGAATGCTAGTGCTGATTTCATCCCACATATGAGCTCATCCCCGGTACATATTTTTACGTCGTCAGCCGAGGCACTGCTAGCTTTTTCAGTATAAATTGACGACCTGTCTGTCCTTGAGACCCTCATTCCTTTCTTTTTTTCGCATACATAATGACTTCTGCTATCGTTCTCCCTCAACTGGGCCCATGGGCGCAGGGCCATATCCGTTCTATTGTCCAGGCCACCAAACAAGAAGACTTTGACGCTGCATTTGACGCATTTGTGGCTCAGGATGTCGAAGTCACGTTCAACGGAGAGAAGATTAGTCAGGATGAGTACAAACGGCGTTTGCAAACCGAGGCTTTCCTAGAATCAGGCGCTCAAGTTGTCTTCAATGGAACTGTTCAAGTTCCTGGCAAGGATGATGCGGGAGTGCAGTCTCAAGTAAGTCCTTTTATTAGAAGGTGTTCTAAATAGCTGAATGAATTACGCAGTTTATTGGCGAGGCAGGTATTTTTTATACCGCTATCATCGCTGAAGGCATCTTGGTTCTCGGTGCACCGCAAACGAGGCAGGTCACTTCGTCCATTAATATAGTGTGAGTTCATGTACGGTCTAGCGACTCATAAGCTTACACTTTAACAGTGTCAAGGACGATCCCTCTCTTCAGCCTCCGCACTTGCCCGGAGGCATTCGTGGTTTCTTCGACCCTAGGCGAGCTTTCAAGGTGAACCAAGTCTTCTTGGAGGGGGCAGCTTCAGGCTCAGGCGCTAATGACTCTTAATACTGTACTTTTATCACTTGTTCTTTATGTACCTTTATGATGTCTAATAGTGTCTAATGCGTATATGTACTCGTGGGAAACAATTTTGACGCGTCCTTGACTGCGACAACGTCCAAAGCTTGTATCTGAGTCATGCTAGCTAATCTTGCTCAATCGTCCCAAAGCTCCATCTTGCCTGCATCTATTGGACCAGTCCCTCGATCCAGAATACGATGTAAAATGTGTCGACAAGTCCTCGCTACTCGAGAAGATATGCTTGATCATGGTCAATTGAGGCCTGCAGTCGTTACCAAAGCAGAATCATCAGCTGCGGAAACGCCGTCTCCGATATTAAATTCCGATAAAACTGATCAGGCTACACAAGACGCGTCTGAAACCATTGTTACATCTAGTTCTGATGCTGCATCTGAAGGATCAAATACTCCTGTTACTACATCACCTGGAACAGTCGCCTCTCCTGGGGTTACAAATGCACCGATACTATTAAACCCAAAATGCTCAGGATACTTTGTGGAACCAGTGAGTCATTTGCTTCCAATTGTCACCTAGCGATTTAAGTTCATCTGGCGTCGAAAATCAGTTAAAATGGATGGAACCTTTCCTAGAGTCTGGAGATGTTGCAGGAAAGGTAATTTGCCCTAATAAGAGATGTGGGGCAAAGTTGGGGAATTATGATTGGGCAGGAGTTAGTTGTGGATGTCGAGAGTGGGTTACACCTGTGAGCATTAACTATCTTTTATTTTGTATTCGCTAGAATGGTGGTGAACGCTAAAGTTGACAGGGGTTTTGCATTAACCGATCAAAGGTCGACGAAGTGGTGTAGCTTGATACTCAAGGTACATCTTGTATAAGTGATCGCCAATCCCATTCACACTTACTAACAGGTTGACATAGTCCAGAATTCTGACGAGTGCTACGCATATTGATGAAACCCCAGTTCAAGTTGGGCTCCAGGTCAATTCGGAAAACTTCGGGTAGATTTATGCTTCTCCGAACACATGTGGACTTTTGCGGCGTTCTGTTCAATACAGCTTGCTGCCTGAGAAGCTTTCACAGTCGCTGATATGATTCTTGACGTTCCATAGAGGTGGATCCAAGTACCAGTCAGCTCTGCTCATGTGTTGTTGTCTTCTCCATGTAGACAGTGAAATGATTCAAGCATTTCGTGTCGGCGTTTTTCTAGATGCATTCTCGAGTACTGACTAAGGTGGAAGTTCCACTTCTAGCAATTCTGTGAACCGCATGGAGCGGAAGAGACTGTAGTTTCGATGACCCCGTACGAGACCCCGTCAATGGGAACATATGAAAGTTGTCAGATGTGACGGGATGCCGTGTATGAGTGGCCCGGACAGAAGTCTTAGAGAATGAGTATTATTGATGCAGCACCCAGTAAAGAGAGACGCATAGAAACTCTCATTCTCACCGAGTTGAAATACATTTCCCCCTTCTATTTACATCTTGTTCGATGTATCTTGTAGTCGTTATCAAAAATTGAATATAACCGGGAAGGCATTTCACGTGGAAAGCTCGAATGTAAATAGTGTCAGTGACATAGTAAGTCTTCTACGCCTTTCCATCATGTCCCGACCCACTGAGCTCCCTGTCCTACCCCTTCCTTATCCCTACATTCTCCTTCCAGCATCCCGAGTCACTATCCCACTCCCTTCAGACGTCGGCGAGGCCCTTCTTGCACTGGTCGAGAAATCCGATACTCTCCCCATTGTTGCGGCAGTACCAGCTACGAATGCTTCCTCGCAGCCTTCGTTCGCACGATATGGAACAGCAGCGAGAGTACTCAGGCTTGTTCAACCACCATCGACCTCTAGAAGGAATAAACAGCCGCAGATATATCTCGCTTCTTTACACGGACTCACGCGAGTATGTCTAGAGGGAGGTTATGATCAGGAACTTCAAGTTTTAAGGCAGCCAGTCACCCCTTCTCAAAGGCCAAACCTTGCCATCCAGCCCATATCCTACCCATCGACCGCACAAATTACCGACACGAAGGGGACTGATACGAGTGACACTACGGCTGTGCCGTCTCGGGACGCCATTATCAAGTTCAAGATGACTGCGCTAAAGGTTTTGCAGTATCTTGCACAAAGTGTCCAACAACAAGCGAGGAAGGATGCCTACCTCAAAATTGCGGCCATGTTAGAAGAACTCAAAGATGACGTAGCCGAGGATCTTGAGGATGGGCGAGATGGCAATAAAGAGAATTTAGAGAAGGCTGCTTGGATGGCTGACGTTCTCGTTGGGAATGTCCTTGCAGGCAGTGTCAAGCCTCCCTCTAACGAGGCCGAGAGCGAGGAATGGACAGATAAACTCGGTATGTAAAGTGTTTAAATCAGTATCACTCTGTACTAATATTATATCTTCAGCTCTCTTGACCACTACACATCCTCGGCAACGCCTGGAACTTGCGACTGTGATCCTGAACAAATTTCACACTAAGCTCGAGGTCACCTCTCGTATAGCCAATGCTGTCGACGAAAGTCTCTCCAAGCAGCAAAAGGAATTCTTCCTGCGCCAACAGATGCGTGCCATTGAGAAGGAACTACGGGATCTTCAAGCCTCCTCTGGACCCGGCGGCGATGCCTCTGCAACGAGTGCATCTAGAGAAGTGAGTCCGTCCGGCACGGGCAAGAAATCCGAGAACGACCTAGACTTTGACTCGAGCGAATCTGAAGATGCGGAACTAATGGATATCCGAAGAAAATTGGAAGCCATGGAACCTGGCAGTGAAGAAAGGAAGGCAGGTGTCAGAGAGTGGAAGAGATTACGGCGGTTAATGGGTGGTCCTGGTAGCGGCGGTGGCGGCGGTGCGATGAGCGTGGAAGGTGGCGTTTTGAGAGGATGGGTACGCCTATTTTTTGGAGTTTGATGATCTGTTTCATAATGATTCACTTTTGATTTCTAGCTCGAATGGCTTACAGCTCTTCCTTGGCCTACGATCGACAACCAAGACAAGCGACCTAATTTAACACTGGATTTGACGAAGTCTTCAACCTCTTCGTTCCTCGCTGCTGCTCGTGCTCAGCTTGATCAAGATCATTATGGATTGGACAAGGTCAAGAAGAGGCTTGTAGAGTATCTTGCAGTGGTGAGGTTGAAGGAACTCCAAGAAGCGGCGGAGATGGCCGAAGAAGAGAAGAAGTCAAAGTCGATGGAAGAAGCTGCTGTAGAAGCTAAGCCAGAGGACTTGCAGTTGGTCAAACATCAGCCTCAATCGGCAGAAGTAGTCAAAACAGAGCATGTTGAAAAAGCAAGGAGAAAGAGAGGTGTAAAGGGCCCTATTCTACTGTGAGTATTATCGCGTTCTTTTTTTGTCTCGTCATTGATATCTTTCTAGATTTGTCGGGCCTCCTGGGACTGGTAAGACGGTAAGTTCCCCTTTCGCTAAATGTCCCGCCGCTAAGCTCCTGTCCAGTCCGTTGGCCAAAGCATCGCTCGCGCTCTTAATCGTCCCTTTCAAAGAATTTCATTGGGCGGTGTCCGCGACGAGGCTGAAATACGTGGTCACAGGCGGACTTACGTGGCCAGTGGTCCTGGCTTGATAGTTCAGGCCTTGAGAAAGGCTGGAAGACCCGATTTTGTTTGTTTATTGTGAGCATTTTGTATATCCCTACCTTCAACGCTGACAAGTCACGCACAGAGATGAAATAGACAAGCTTGGAGCCAACAACTTCCACGGAGATCCCGGAGCTGCATTGCTAGAAGTTTTAGACCCCGAACAAAACTGCGCATTCAATGTGGGTATTCATGGTCATTTGGTAGCTTTTACTCATGTCGTCTGCATAGGATCATTATATCAATGTCCCCGTTGACCTGAGTCAAATCCTCTTCATATGCACCGCCAACTCGATAGAGACAATATCAGATCCTTTGCTGGATCGTATGGAAACAGTAGTGTTGCCTGGTGGGTCTACTTTAGACCTTTTAAAATCGGAATGCGTATTGACGTGATCGCCTCATTCTCAGGTTATACATACGACGAGAAACAACACATCGCCAAACGTTTCTTACTGCCCAAACAGCTTAAAGCCAATGGAATGTCGGAGGAACTTGTGCAAATTTCTGACGATGCACTGAAAACCATTGCAACAAAGTGAGTTTCATCTTGCGGATTTCATGTGGTCTTTACCTGACAATGGAATCATCAGGTACACGAGGGAAGCTGGTGTTCGCACACTGGAACGATCCATCGGTTCTGTTGTGCGATATAAAGCCGTTGAATGGGCTGAAGTTCTGGATGATGTAGCCGCTGCCGGGCTGAAAGTAGAGGATGTCCTCAAAGTTACCCCTGGCACTTCTTCCGACAAGACACAAGTTGTCATCAGACATGATTCAAAGGAAGCGAAGGAGATTCATTACAAACCCCTCGTTGAATCAAATGAGATAGAACAGATCCTTGGGTTCGCTAGAGGCGAGGATGGCGAGGACAATTTGTCGGAAAGAAATCGTGGATCAAGACGAGGCGTCGTTTATGGGCTCGTGGTCATGGGTCAGGGCGAGGGTGGTATCCTCCCTGTGGAGAGTATCGTAGTCCCCGCTGGTGGACAAGGTGGTAGCGGTGAAGGTGGGAGGTTGAGGTTGACGGGCAGTTTGGGCGACGTGTGTTCTGTTTCACTTTCATGTTCACAAAGAATGCTAATCGTATTTCCGTCAGATCATCAAAGAATCCGGAGAATTAGCCTTGAGCTGGGTTAAGACTAATGCTTATGACTTGGGACTAACGACCTCGAGGTACCAAGACCCTTTGAAAGGACAGAACCCGATCGACATTCATTTGCACCTGCCTGCCGGGGCACAGAAGAAGGATGGGCCGAGTGCTGGGGTGACTATGGTTCGTTTTGTCATTATCGGCCTTTCCGGGATACTAAATGTGATTGTGATAGACATGTGCGTTGGTATCATTATTGACCGGGGCTTGTGTACCACCGGACGTTGCGATGACTGGCGAAGTGAGTTTCCGTTCTGCCAACCTATGGGCCTAGTTCTGATGTTTCGGTATAGATTACACTTCGTGGGAGGGTCACACCCGTCGGAGGAATAAAGGAAAAGGTACGTTTTCAGCCAGCTCTCCAATACTATCGGCGCGCTGATTCTGGACCGTAAGGTACTTGGTGCGCATCGTGCCCAGATCCGCAAGGTCATCCTACCATATGCCAACCGGAAGGACGTTGAACAAGATGTAGCCATGGAAATTCGCCGAGAAATGGAGTTCGTTTTTGTGAGAACTCTTGAGGAAACGCTAGAAGCAGCATTTGGGGAGGGTGTTATTGGATGGAAACGAGATATTAACATGTTGGAAAGCCGCTTGTAAATTTTTGATAGGTCTACTTTGCATTGCTTGTATCTTTTACGGGGTTCTTATTTTTTGGACTGCTCTGTACATTGTCATTATCTATATAGATATATCTGTACCAATATTTTCGATTGTTTGGGATGCCCTACCATCCAGTGCAGCCTCATATACAGGTATCTACTCATAAGTAAAAATACAGGTATTCAGATTCAGAAGCAGGAATATGATATAGTAGTCCCAAATGAGACTTGTGAAATATGCCCAGAAATAAATTATGTGTGAGATGAAGCTACCAGTGCTGCACTGCAGTCCAGCGTGACAAGGGAACTCGGTTTACTCCAGATCTTCAGGGTTAGTGGGTAAAATAGAAACCGAGATGCCAATAGAAGTGATATCCCGAGGTGTTCGCAAGTTTGCAAGATGCTATTCAAAGTGCAAATCCATCTGTAAGATGTTGCCATAACTTTGATTGAAACTAAGACCGTACCAGGACAATACGCGTGGAAAGAATACTGTGGAGGGCAGCCTGTAACCTGAAATTTAGCATCAGATCAGATGTCCAATCAAGATATAGTGATGAGACACACTGTGCACTCCCAGAACGGAGCTGGGGAGCCTGAGATTCAATCAGTGAATATCACGGTAATGACAGAAAGGGTCATACCTCTGACTGAAGCACTACGACGATGTTGACAAACCCCAAAGCTATGCGTTCGATAGTAATGAGCATGTACACTAGAGCTACAACAAGAGACCAACAAACCCAACATCCAACTAAAATAGAGTACACCTGAAAGCAAGTGTGGTCACTAAAGACTGCCGTCACGGTAGTCGGGATACACACCATCTCGCCACAGCGTGTAAATCAAGGGCGCTCGTATTGTGTCTTTTATAGTTCTGCGCCATTCGATTACCTTGAACAATGATAGACTCAATATGACTGCGAGATACGAAACAGTTTGACAGAAGCTAGGGCGGAAGAGGATTGTCCATACCTAATTCGTAGATTATCGTCAAGATGTACGGGACAACAAAAGCGGCCCTGACGTTTCCGATGGTTACACTGCAGATGTCGATGGTATCTTCGGAGACGATCGCTTCGACTATTTCGGGCGCTGTAATGAGACAATGTTCTTAGATCAAGTGTATCAGTCTTACTATGATTGGTTATTATACTCTGAGCAATAATGACGGTGGCAGGAATGACAGCGGCCTAAGGCGACTTAAACGAAGATGTAACGGATTAATTTTTATTGAACTTACCAGAGATAAGATTGTCAGGGTGAACAGAATAGAACGCTGTCCTTCCCATATAGCCCAAGTTCTAATAGCAACAATGACTAAAAGGCAGCGTGAGTAGAGGGCAGGAAATCATTCAGGACATTTCTTACGCTCGGAAGAAACTACTGAAACCAAGCGAAGAGCTAGGTAGAAGTCTAGCGAGGATTTGTTTCGGCAAGCTCAAGACACACCTGTGGTGAGACTGTCAACCCCAGTAGTTCTGTTTGTTGCTTGCTACGACCGTGTTTAAAACTTCCTGAGTGGTAGATAGGAACGACATACAGGAAAAAGAGTGATAATGGAGGTTGCCATGGTCGTATATCGGGAAATGAGAAAGGCCACAAAGCCTATGGTAAGGCGTCTTGGTTTCCAAACGAAGCGCGCCTGTAGATGTGCCATTCAGCACTCGGTAATTGATAGTAAGTATGATATCACCTCGTCATAAAAAGTGAGAACATAATCAAATAACTGAAAAGGGGTTGAACTTTAGAACTGCCTCGAGCAACTCGGAAACCTACAAAGAGTGCGGCAGCAGCATCTTGAGTCGTAAGACATTAGAGTTAGACTCAACGCAATCCGCTGAAATACGTACATCCTACATTCTGAGGGGTTTTTTGTTGTTGTAAGGCTTTCACAAAAAAAAATGGGCTTACCGCTCCGGTTCTCTCGTTGGATATACACTCATATAACTGCTGCAGTTGTGAGGCTGTCAGACCCTCAACCATAAATGTAAGAGGGTGTATGTAGGAGTGGGGTCGCACACAGCAGCTTAAGTACGTCCAACATTAGCTTGAGCTCGGGTTCCAGGCTAGTCCGACATATTATTGTTCACGGTCAGCAAGGGGCATTTCCGTCCAAATCTCGCATATCGGCTGTCTCCGCTATAATTTCAGGGTCTACCCGTCGCGGCCCTTCCGTTCAGCCAGCACTGGTTCCTTCTACCTCTACAAGGACGACGAGGGACGGCGGCGCCCCATATTTGAATCCAGTTTTCGAGCTGACGGAGACTTGAAAAGCTAAAATTGACAAATGTTCTGAATTGTGACTGTCACATTGGAAAAACAAGAATTAACGAGCTCGTCGTTGCAGGCGTCGTTGACGGTACAATGAGACTCGGAGATACTCCTGCAGCAAACTAAGTAGTATTGCAAGTACATGAAGTTTTCAACTGACAACTTCACAAGAACAGGTTGGATGCGCCTTTCTTGTTTTGGATGATGGGAGAAGAAAACTTGTCAAGACGCTACAGGCGGCGTTTCCCTAAGTTTGGAGAGCATGCTACCGGATGGAAACGAGACATTAACATGTTGGGAAGCCGCTTGTAAATTCTTTGGTGGTTCTTACCTTGGGGTGTGAGCATTTTATATAGGATCTAATGTCCTGTACCTCATCATTATCTAGATACCTTTCATAGTATAATATCTGTACAAGTAGTATCTTCGATTGCTTGTGACGCTCTACATCCAATGCAATCTCGTATATAGGTATCTGCCTATAAATACAAGTGTTCAAGATATACATAGACCCAAAAAAAACCGTGTAGTATGCCCAGAAATAAGATAAGGATGTGTGTGTGGAGGTGAGTTGTGTGATGGTAGATGAAGTAGCCGGTGCTACACCGCAGTCGCGTCGTCTGATTGAGTCTGGCGTGACATGGGCGTCCGGTCTATTCCAGTCGTAAAATAAGACGTAAATTGAGGATGAGCATGTAGGGTAGAAACCGAGATCCCAGCAGAAGTGATATCTCGAGGTGATCGTGAGTTTGCCAGATGCTGTCCGCAATGTGAATCCATTAGTGAGGTTCGCGCGACTTTGATTGAGCCGGGGTCATACCAGTACAATACGCGTAGAAAGAATACTATGAAAGGCAGCCTGTAACCTAAATTTTGACGTCAGATCGGATTTCTAATGAAAATAGTGATGAAACACACTGTGCACTTCCCGAACGGAGCTGGGGTGCCTAAGGTTCAGTCAGCAAACGTCACGGTAATGATAGAAAGAGTCATACTTCTGACTGAAGCACTATGCCGATATTGACAAATCCTAAAGCTATGTGTTAGATAGTAGTGAGTATGTATGCTGTTGCAGTCACCAAAAGGGAACAAACCCAACATCCAGCTGAAATAGAATACACCTAAAAGCGAGTGTGGTAAGTAACTTTGAAAGGCGGCGGCAATCGGAGTACTCGGTGATACACACCATCTCTCCATAAGGTGTCTATCAAGGGCGCCCGTATTGTGTCTGGTATGCTTCTGCGCCATCTGATCACCTTGAACAACGATAGACTCAACGTAACTGCATCGGAATATGGAAGGATTGAATAGAAGCCAAAGAGGAAGAGAATTGACCATACCCATTTCGTAGATTATCGTTAATATATACGGTACAACAAAACCGGCTCTGACGTTCCCGATGGTTACACTGCAAATATCGATGGTATCTTCAGACACCAATGCTTCGACTGTGTCGGTGGTGTCAGTGAGAATATGCTTGAAGGGTGGCAAAGTATCAACCTCACCATGGTTGGTCATTATACTCTGAGCAACAATGATGGCGGCAGGAATGACAGCGGCCTAGAATAGCTTGAAAAAGACAGCAGATTGGTGTCTATAGAGCGTACCAGAGAAAAAAATGCCAAAGTGTATAAAATCATACGCCGTTTTTCCCATATGGCCCATGTTCTGACAGCAACGATGACTGCGTAGCAGTGAGTGGGGGTAGGAAAATCATCCGAGACCTTTCTTACACTCGGAAGAAACTATTGAAACCAGGCGAAGAGCTGGATGGAAGTCAACGCAGGGTTCAAACTTCGGCGAGTGAAAAGGACATACCAGTACTAAGGCTATCAACTCCAGTAGATTTATTTATTGCTTGCTACGAGCGTGTTTAAAACCTTCCGAATGATAGATAGAGACGGCGCACGGGAAAAAGAATGATGATGGAGGCTGCCATAGCTGTGTATCGAGAAATGAGAAAGGCCACAAAGCCTACGGTGAGGCGTCTTGGTCTCCAAATGAACCGCATCTGTAGATGGCCATTCAGCGCTCAGTAATTGATAGTAAGTATGATATCACCTCGTCATAAAAAGTGAGAACATAATCGAACAGCTGAAAAGCAGTTTAGGCTTAGAACGTTCAAACAACTGAAAACGTACGAATAGTGCAGCAGCAGCATCTTTGGCCCCAAGGTATGAGAGCTAGACGAAACATTCAAGAAGCGAGAGACTTACATCCTATGCTCTATATGGATTTTTATAATGGTCAAAGCTGTAAGCTTTTGGACAGAAAGATCTGGCTCACCGTTCCAGTCCTTCCGTTGGATATACATTCGTATAGTTGGTGCAGTTGTGAGGCTGTCAGACCCTCACCCATATATCTTTCATCAAGTTACTTGAAGATATACTGGTGGGGTGTAAAAGGGCGTCCGCAGAAAGAAGCACACGGCTTAGGTACGCCTAACATTCTTGGCTCGAGGTGATTAAGTAGAGCCGGAGTCGAAAATGATTTTTCATGGGATCAAAATGATGTAATAGCCGCTGGCCGACCTCCGCGTCACTTATCACTGCAGATGTCGCGTTGCTCACCGTCACTTCTTTGCTTAGGACGTCTTTCACGGAGAACTGCATAAGACTGCATGCCACGAGCTATGAACGAAGGAATGTTGTTCCTTGTAGCGGATACATAAGGTTGAGCTCACAAATTCCGCTCGGATCTCACGCTTCTGAGATCAAGAGATCAACCCGGTTGATCCATGATATATACTAATAGCTTTAGACGCCCAATTGCTCCAATTAACCACGCAAACAGGTTGTCTCCTACAGGCCAACGTGAAATCCGAGAGCACGGTTAAGTGAACGAGGGTTGGCTCAAATTTGGAAGGTTGGCGAAGCCTAGGCGCCTACAGGTCGTATCAGTGCGAGGAAAGAGTTGATTAATTCCCAATGGAATCTAGAACTCGGTGCTGGTTCTCCACGAGGTAAGCATTTGATGTGACACGGCACGTAGTCAGTACACCTTGATGCAAGTTGGAGAATTAAGGAAAGTTTACGGCGCTCATTCCACTCCAGAGAATCTCACCTCGCATTCCTGTTACGTTGGTATAGTCATTTTGATGGTTTCTGTAGTCAAGCCTCAGAGTTGAAGAGCATTAAAAGTCCACCCTTGCTTAAGCTTTGTCATTCATCGCAAAATTATATCTCGTTTGATTATCAAACACCAAAAGGCGGAGGGAAGTGGAGAGGGGATGTGCCATTTCCGTGTAAAGCCCATAATATTGGTCGAACACACCGCTGTATATGCATATCTACATTTCACCTCATCTATTTGATATCGAGGAGAGTCGATTCTCTGCACTATCTCAGTGGCTGAGATCTGAACTTGCCGAACTTAGTTATTGTTCGTGAAGCCCGGAATTTGATCTGCATTTGATCCTACGAATATACGGCGGAGTCTTACACAGAGATTATTGATCATTTGGACCCTGGTGCAGACAGGTGCAGACTGTGGTTCGAGCCGACCGCGACAATTGTGAGAAGTATTGTACCGACGGAAACAACGGGACCCATACGATGATGTTAGGTGGCTGCCGGGAAGATTTTTGAGCATGTATGTCTATTTTTCTTACAGCACAAACTAACGGTTCATGAGTTGCTGGAGCAAGTACATTATAATTATTGAGACCAGGCCGAGTAAGAAATTTTTGCCATCAATGAAATCATACTTAAAATATCTTCATGGTCCTCCTAGCTCGAGGTGGCACCTCTCGGGTTCTTTTGGTGAGCCTATTACCCCTGACCTGCGGTCTTGAGCCAGTGACCGAGCATTTGTGGAGTTGTGCATCATGTCGAAACTGAACCTGAAAGCTTCATCGGGTTGTCTGGAAGCAAATTGAATGGAATGCAAGGCATTTCCTCGATTTGGGCTTAGGTCGGCAAACCAATTTGAGCTTGACGACCACAGAGTAGCGAACAAAACACCAATTATTTCGACGCCGATGTCGGATATGTTGATCATGAGCCAAAGCATATCCGTTGTGTGGTCAGTGAATGTCACTAGTTGTGCAATGACGAAGACCAGTGGGAAGACAAAGTTAGAAACTGCAATCCAAAACAGTGTCTGAAGCCGCTGCGGAAAGGACGCTAAGATCGATTTGTTTTCATGAGACATCTCGCAATGAATCTTTCATTATGAACTCACCTTTTCCATCTTCTCCGCAAACGCGAATAGCAATGGATCTACCTTGATGTAGGCGCCATAAGAATAAGAAAGAGCAAACACTGTAAATGTACATAATCAGAGGATGCAAAAATCTTATGAGCGGACAGGTAATAACTGGCACTGACCTATTGTCCAATAACTGAATTCCCCACAGAACTTTGGGTTCAACAAGTCCTATTGCAATGACATAGAATTCGGTTGTTGTTTGCGTGGTGTCCATCTTTGCTATGAAAGCAACTAGCCAAACAATAGTGATTGCTAGACGCCCAATCTTGAGCATAAAAAGTGGCCCGAATATAAGGAAAAGCCTTTGCCACGGTGTACTATCAAAAGGGAAAACAGCGACAAGACGAAAGAGAAGAATCGAGTCGGTGCATAACACCGAAAGACCACATAGAGAAACTAATGTGTAAAGTGTCGCCCGATCATCTGTAGGGAATGTGTTCACAGAATCAATTGTGCCCCGTAACTTCCTGTTATATCAGATACTGATTATCGAGGCGCAAAGAGCGCATGCTCACCACCATCACTATTTCCAAGACACTGCAAATAATACCAATGCAGACAGCGATAACAGTTAAAATGAATAAGGGTCTCCTTCGTAAGAATTTCGTTGAAAAGTGAATAAGAGCGAGTAACAAGCAGACTAAAACCCCTATCCACGCCGCGCAAAGGATCATGAGTTGTATAGCTGGAAGAATACCTGTGATGAAGGCTTGGAGTATTTCAGCAATTGGCTTGGGTATACTCGAAGGTGCTGATGGATGCATTTCCCTGAGGCAGGATTCAGCTGTCGTTAAGCATGGGCCTCTCTTTCACCTTAGTTATAATCCTTCTGAATTGGATAGTACAATGTGGAATCAAGCTTTCTTTAGAACCGCAACTGAAGTGAAGCAATGTGCTAGAATCAAGATCAACAGTTGGACAGATACTTTTGTGAACTGCTTCCTATGATTTGATTCATTGGTTGTAAAATCACAGATGCCAGTTCAGGTTCTCGTTGCTTCTTGTTTTTTGAACCGAAAATTTCCTCTTGACATACTTCTTGAGGGTTGAGCCTGTCATCACAGGCGAGGAATCAGTAAACGAAATAAAAACACAAAATAAAACTTTCGAGATAATTTAGTATGGAGAGCCGAAGCTTGAGATGTTCTACAATTGTCAATATTGCCGAGAAGTAACAAGCCGGATGAGCTACCTATGGAAGCAGTGCAACGAGGGTTATAATCGTCTTTTCAACTGAGTGTCAAGCAGAGATCCCACAATTGACAAGGTCAATCATAGCCATGATCATGATAGACCACTTTGCAAATTGCGGCATTCGAAAGGGGATGGCTCTGGCAAAAGAGTATCTCCAGCTTAGAATAATAGCAAGACAATCAGATCATTTTCTCCGAATGTTCCCATCACTGACATCAAGTGAGGATCTGAGGACGACTCGAGGAGTCTATTCGTTATACACTTGAATATAGGCCGCATTACATGCGTGTGCTGCCATCAGTGTACTTACCAGTCCAAATTTTTGGACTGCGAGTCTCGGAGTGGTGGTTTTGTGCATGCAGTGTTACATGTCACACGTTACCGAACTGGAAATTACGTCGTCTTGTAAGTAGCCATACGCCACCAATCTGATTCAACTTGTAATAAATTCTACGCCCTATGGAGTACTCGTGAAAAGGCAGCAGCTGAGTTCAGGATTCGTTCCTCGTGTCATCTCAACTCCGAGTCAAATGTGCGGCGAAAATCCAGACCGACATCACCATTAACTCATACAACAACGTCGTTCGGATCATTGTAAGACTCATGGTAATGGCGAGAAAGGCTGTCCCTGAGCACATTCTACGAGCGAAGACTGGCAAATTTTTTCCTATTTGTCACCGCCAAAAGCATCAACGTTACAGTGATTTCAGTGTGCCACGTAGTACACCAATGGACAGTGACGCTTATGCGACGCTGAATTTATTCATCAGCTTCGCGCTCGAGTCAGCGGGGAATATATGGTATATGTTCGGACCTTCAAATGACCTAGAAAACTCTAGCTGCACATATGCATTTTATGTACGTCCAATAGAAAAACTTTGAACAGTCGATTTACAGCATCTTGATGAATACATTTATATATGTATACTATGTTTAACTAATTACTCCATGATTTTGTGTATCGTGGTTGTTTGCCCACCGATATCATTTTTGGGACTTATACGGCCATATAAGTATGCTGTCATATATGTAGAGGTCGTAAGTGACTCTCAACGACATCTTTTCCGACATTCACATTCAATGGACTATGGGATTCCATTGCACTGCACTAGTTGATATCATTCCGAGTGGTGGAATCGACAATGTCTTTAGTATCCACAATCTACTGATTTTCTTACTGGGAGTGATACGGCACTTCAAGTTTCATTGAGCTTTGGGTCTTCTTACCCCGGACCATTTTATTAAAAAAATTCTTCTACACTCACACTTCAAAATCACCCTAGCTGAAGCATTTACATCTCCAATCCATGACAACCCTGTTTTATTCGAGCCATAACCGTCTGCTTGCCCCAGGTAACGCAGCTTTGTAATAGACGGCCAAAAATGTTACAAAAATAGGTACGCCCCAAAGCTACACCACCGTTTACCTTAACGGAAAACCGATTCTAGAAATCAAGGTCCTTGGAACCACTACAACCGATCCAGACTTATTGTTCAAAGCTTTTACTCATTCCTCCGGTTCATCAGCCTCATTGATACATACTCTTTATTCTATTCTATTCGCTTTCGCCTGGCTTCTTTCGTCCATATGTCCAACAAGTAACCCTCATTGTGGCTCCACTTGAGTTGAAATTTGATATTGAGTCCTCGTGTTTACAACGAGAACCGTTTATGCTCGAGCTACTCGTTCGCAATTTCAAACGAAAACCCATCTTACCAATCAAAATCCGCACCATTCTGTGTCTGGCCTTGTCTGGCCTCAGGCTATCATACGTGAATTGTACTTGCGGTTCACCGGAAGCCTTGATCACACTGGGGCTTTCATATTGCTACTTCCGTCCTACAAACGCTTACGATAAAATCAGCCAATAGACTTTTCATGACTGGCGGGAAAAGTGGAGCTATTATACCTTTAACTTTATATGGACAATCATTAATCATTAGAACTTAGAAGTGTATAATTGGAAGTGCTCTGTAGAATACACGACTGCCCTCGAACTTTGGGGCTTATGAAGAGTTCCGAATTTCCGGGGGATGGTGCGGTTTGATCTCCATAAACAATTGTAAGGCGCCACGGAAGAGAATTCGAAGTTTGGAATCAAGCCCAAGTTCGGGTTCCATGCTAGCTATATTGTTCGAGATAGATAGATCCGGAGTTGGAATGTGAAGTATAGTCGATAAAGAGACTCGGAACAGCTAGCAACACAGATAACAGGGAGAAGTTCCGTTTCTAGTGCATCCGAGGTTCAATACTGATGGTGTGCATATCATCAACGGAACAGGGATTGAGCAGGCATGGCAGGTATTCAAGAACATAAGATATTATCGACGCGCAATCACCAGTCGACTCTTAGCTGCAAAAGATGTGATTCGAGTATAGTGATCAGCTAGTTCCGGAGCTTTAGGTAGAACTTGGACGCGAGCACGGCACTTGAGGAAGCTAGGTACAAGACTAGCATTTCTTTGTTAGCGCTTCTACTTACATATCAATAAATAAATTTGCCTGAACGTTCTGCGATAAGGGGCCATTAAACTTGCCAGACTCACAGAAATGTTGGTGGAAACACTCGCAGTAATCAGTAAAAGGAAAAAGAAGTTCCAGTCTAAAGGTGGGGTCAGATGTGTTTAGGATGGTCACCCGCGTATATATGTACGATAGGCCTAGGCACATAGTATTCATGTACCTAGTGACTATTAATCTGTAGTTGGTAACCTAATACAAAGAATGAACTTCGTGAAATTGAAAGAGAATCAATTGCAACGGAGACTCGACTTCGAATCATGATTAGGGATCATTCAGAAATGAAGGGCTGAAAGAGAGGGAATAAGAAGGGCTGCTCACGCCGACATGTCAAAGGCACATGCAAGAGCTGATGCACTGATGGATGATCTTGTACTCCTGAGCACTAAGCACGCCATTTGTGGAGCGAGCCTGTCCTACAAGTGCCAGAGCTGGCCATGGCTAAGGAGGGGCCCAAGTGTAGAATCAGCATCAATAGGACAAGTAGAATACACTCGTCCCTGCTCGTGAGTGTTGGTTATTCACTACGTACAATATACAAAATGCCTTACGATTCCCTTGATCCTCCGAGGTGGTGATTGATGCAGATGATGGACACGTTTTCTATCAAAAGTTCTGCATCAATCAACAACCTGACCCAAATTATGTCCGACTCCGCTGTCCATGGGTATCTCAAGATAGATAGCACAAAGTTCGGACGCGGTTGACAGTTAAACGAGGTCAAGTGCCTATTAATGTGAGACTTGTCTTGAACACTTACTCAAGTCCATACCTGCCATACAAGCTCTAATAGGCCTCGTGGCTTCATATCCAAATCATCTGCCAAGGTTACATTATCTAAGTAAATATGAATGATCTCGAGATTGGGTTTGAATGCAAAAGTTTTGATTGAAGTACTTCTATACCATGCATGAAGGAGAAGGAAAAGGATTTAACGTACGTAGCATTCAACTTTACGATTGGGATTACTTACAAACGTCGGACCCAATGCTGTAAATCAATGATGGTCCAATCGGGAATCGAATTCGAATTCTTCGAAGAAAGCTTCGGGAGACTCAAGGGACATTGCGGCGCGGAAGTAGCTACAGCCATGGGAAGCGGGAACTCTGAGCCTTTTGAGGGACGACGGGAGCATATGTACGAGTATGTAAGTGATTCGTGAGGCTCGTACGGGACGCCGGGATACGATGGCAACCTACTAGCCAGCCGTAGAGGAATCATCCAAACCCGAGCCTGCAGGCTTCAAATGTTTTCTTTGCCCAAAATAAATCGCATATTAAAGAGGCCAAGTCGAGGCGCCGGGTAAGTAGAGTATCTTGTGGCAACGCGAGAATGCGCAAATAGCCGGCTTGGCCTGTAATATAACGTACGAATTCAAAAGTCATCGCGAAAAAGAGACCCTCGAATAAACGAAAGCTATGTATAGCCCGAATGTATAGTATAGAGTAAACCCTTCCTCAGGGCTCAGGCCGTCATATTGAGTGTAGACTTACCAATATAATTACTCAAGGTAGATAAGATAAGCTAGCTGTGAGTCCGATGTTTTCCCTCAGGCTTAGTTATATGCACAGGCAGGGTTGTGTACATCTATGGATGACGCCCGCAACCACCTACATAAACACAGGAAATTAATCCAGTGAAAACGCGCACAGATGCGGATAAGTATGCATCCTCACGCACGGGCGTCTCCTTACTCGAATCAGACCACTCATGCCAACCTGCCACTCGTGGAGCATCTAGTAATATCAGCAAACGGTCTCGTGTCCTCTACCACACAGCTGTAGGCCTGTCCCGTGTCCTACAACCCGTGTGTGCAAGTAAGTAGGAGAAGCAACTCGGAATACTCAAGGTTAGAGTACTGTTGTGAAACACAAGCCTAGAACAAAGGCACTGTGTACATACCCAACTAAAATCCGTCCCGTTCCCATCCAAGAGTGGGTTAGTAAGTGGGTAAGTGGGTATGTATAGGCAAGGTGACATGCGGAATGAGAGGTGCCAGTCAACCACGCGTGCTGCGGGTGGGATACATACACGGTCAGGTCAGGCAAAGGTCAGGCCAGAGGGAAGCAGGGAAGCAAGTAATGTTAGGTATAGATCAGGTCAGGCAATACACATACATAAGTATGTATAGGTGTATATTGCAATCAACGCCGGTGTGCACTGGACATAGATACAGAAGCCTTTTTGAGATCTAGATGGCTCCGATGATCCCAATTAGTTAGCAACGTACCCAACTGTATGTACATATATATGATATAGATAGATTTCCGGAGATGTGATTCCCTGAGTGACATCGAGCTTGGCCCTTGGGCCTTGTTGACCGAAAGACCGATAGGCATGGGATGGAGAGAAATCGCATACAAAGGAATGGACGTACCCGGCGGTCACCAGTTTGATAGATCTTCCTTCGAACGTCTTATCCCGTGTTCAATACTCGTTCTTTGTTGATTCAAAATGTGAATGGATGAGAGGTATGGAAACGGATGAATGGAAGATATTCCGTGAACAAAGGTGAAAGGTCGTTCAACTCGGAGGGGGGTACGGACGAGAAAACTCACCTATCCTTGTATCCGACCGACCGACCGACCGACCGTCCGTTAATGTTAGCCGCCCAACGGTCCTCCGAGCTGGCTTCCTTCCGATGAAATGATTATGGTTAGTGTAGTGTTAATACCGGATGACCAGACGACCTTGCAACAAGTAGATAGTTATACATATAAGAATGATAAAAACGAGGATATCGTCATCATAGTCCTCTTCTTTTAATCATACCCACACACGCAAACGTTTTATCGTGAAGATAAGGCTCAGGCCACAACCCTCAAAGTCTATTGGATGAATGAGGTCATTGAATTAGAAGGGAAGAATCTGCATTATAATTATCACAAGCCCAAAAACTATGCTATCATCGCATAGACTCGGTGTAGAATTGGCAACAGATCGTGATTCTTCGTCGCATGTTCAGGGAGGTCAGGCCAGGTAGGTACGCCAGCGGCCAAGAGTCGAACGAGGACTGAAAAACTTGAGCTTGAGGGTGATAAGTATAGACTAAGATAAAGATAAAGATGAATGTTGAAGTAAACGTATAACATAGTCAGGTCTGGGAGTCGACCGCACTTGCACCGATGACAGCAGGCAGACAGAGAGGGTTAGAGAGGGTTTCAAATTGGCGGCGCTGTTTATGTATGAAAGTTTCAATGATTACGAGGATGGCCATAACCCACTGGATTTGCGGCACCGTGTATTCGCAAGTGGCGGATCGAATCTTAATGGTCAATGAATGAGGTACCGAGGTTCATTTGGATCTTGGTTGTTCCGGTGGTAAGCTACATGGGTAACCTTGAAGGTTGAGGGACAATGATGTCCAAGCGGACAGACAAAAGAAAAATAATATCCGAACAACCAGTGCTGGTGCCGATGCCTGTTTTCTATAATATACGCATGTGCATCGCTTGTTGCCTAGCCTTGATGATATGTATGTAGCGAGCCGTAGATCTATACATGCGTTGATACCTTGAATGTCGGTGATGACAGAATCTACCGGTTGTCTGTCTGATCTTGACACTAAAAACGAGCGCTCGAAAGTTATCACCAGTCCGAAGCCATTGGGCCGAAATCGAAATGAAAAGAACAGGGTGTCTATCAAGTTGCCATGAAAGATGAAGTAAAAAAGGTAGGTCTACGGTTGTTTCGCATGATTTGTATGTTATGGCTTGCTGTATAGATGTGTCTCGTATGTGTATGTTATCGGAGGATATAAGTACAGGTGGTGCGGGCTGTTGATGGTTTGATAAGTTGTTATTTATTCCTGTATGTATTCCTTTGATGACACTGACAGGAACGTTAAGGCGCCACTCGAGAGAAAGAAAAAGGAAGGCTAATTGAGAGCGGGAGTGGTTTGGTAACGACTTCTTGATATATCTGTTGACGGTGGTAGCAGTTGCAAAGAGAGAATTTCGCCAGTGGAAGGGAGAATAAACGTATATTTTGAACACCGAAGGGTGTGGAACGTTACAGAATCAGTCTAGGTAGGGCATAGACAGAAATAGCGAGCGAACAGGAACGAGTTCTGCAGAAGCCCGGACAGAAGACGTTGGAAGAATGCCACGAATCAAGAGTGGCAAGGTGGACAGGCACAGACGTCAAGTTTGCGTAAAGAATGAGGTGTGTGGGTCGTTGGCATCGTTGGCATCGTCGGGCAAATTGCAAACGTTTGTGGGCGGTATGGTGATCCATCGTTGTTGTGGAAGACACCGGCGGCAGAAGCGGGACGTGTGAAGAATGTTGAACAAGCAGGAAAGAGAAAACCGGACCGGGAACAATGGATGGCCATTTGATGGTGTCACTCCGCGGCATAGGAGCTGAGAAAATTCCTAAGTACTGGGCCCGAGCTAATCCAGAAAATGGGACGAGAGTTGAATGTAGATAAGAAAGAAAGACCAGTGCAGAAAAGGCCTAAATGGGTGGAGAAAGGAGAGAGGAGAAGCACCGGGAGTGCTTGGCAAGAAGAAGGGAGCGAGTAGCGTCGGTGGTAACTTGGGTAGTGCTTCGATAGGCAGTCTGGATTCTTGGCGAAGGGAGATGAAGTACTTGATGTGGATCTGAGCTTGAGGGGTCGGGACTCTCGGTCGGGGGGCAAGCAAAAATTAAAAAAAAAAAAAATCAGCGAGCCGGCCAAAACCGCGCAACCGATATGGAAATTGCCCCATTTGCAAGTTTGACGGGAACGTGGCCGGAGTTGGCCGAAAAAAGACGGTAAACAAAGTGAGCTGTGAAAAAGAAAAACAATTCGCAACAACTACACTCTTTAAACCAACCACCATCTCGTCTGTTAGAAATGCAGTCCTGCTAACACTACGCCCCAGCGTCTCCAACGCCCAACGGTGACAACCCTTGCTCGTCGTCGCCTTCGTCGAATACAATGCATCCCCGTCCCATTCTCAAGCGAGAGCCTACCCGATACGACTCCCGATACAACTCTGACCTCCCTTTCGAGGACTACGCTATCAATGCAGTCCATTTTCCTCCCCCTACCTCCCTTACTAAATCATACGATGCATACTCTTCTTCTACCTATGACCGCTCTCCCATAGTCGTGTCTCCCAATTCCTGTGCCCTGCCTGAGCGTGGTTGTCCGGGTCGAACATACAACGTCGACGAAGGCTCACACGCCTCGTCTTCAAAAAGGTCATCGCTGCCTCGCGGTGGTCATGTCCATCCTCGCGCTATTCATTCACAGTTGCCTCCTCATTACTCGTATTCGGGCCAGAGTGCTTCGCGCGAGCCACCACCCCTGGTACCTGACCTCTCCTCTGAGTCGGAGGAGTCGGACGGCTTCATTAGTCCACCTCCAGAACCATCATATTACTCTCCGGTTCGCTCAAGTCGTTCTCCTCACCCTTCAGAAAACAAATACCCTTCACCATCACTGTATACCTCAATACCCACATATCCCTCACCTCCATCATATCCTCTACCCTCCGGCTCAATAGACTCAAAAGGTCGCCCTCGACGGGATCGTGAACGCACTGTTCGTAGTAGTAGTCGTAGTAGGCGACCGAGACTCGAGGATCATAATGATGGTGACTACGACACCGCCACTACTCCAACATCAACGACGCCCAGGAGGAGTCGTAAAAGTGGGTCTTTATGTGCCGCCATGTCAAGTTTTAGTATACAGGATGACAGCGGTTGTTTGGGTGGTTTTTAGCCCCTGCTGGGCGCGAATTACTGTGGACGTCGCTAACTAGACGACGCTGTATATTTCTAGTTGTGTTTCTTGGTGTTGGGTGCTGGTTTCGCTGGAACTTGGACAGATGTTGATCCATAGACGTGTGGCCAGTTCTGTGGACTACTTCCCAATTCCAGGACACCCTTTCTTCTTCTTCATTCAACGACTGCAACGACTGACACTCCCATTTCATCCTCTACGCCCTGCAATTGGATTCTCTCACATCCACTTCACGACCATCCGCACTATGTATTTACTTTGCACGCAATCCGCAATCAAATTTTATTCCACGCTTTTTTCTGTCTTCACCGCACTCTTTCGTTTTCACTTATCTTTATTCTCTTCCAACCTTGCACTACGTACCTTTACTTTTTTTCGAAGCACCTGCCGTTTGTTCCGAGCTTCATCCTTGTTCCTCGCCTACATCCGTACTTTGCTCCATCCATACATACGTTTTCCTCTCGGAATATTCGACAAGTCAAGTGAAATAATTTTGTATAACCATTTTTCCGTCCTCCGCTGTTGTATAATGTCATTTTTCTGCCTCATGGAATCTGCCTTCATGTGATTGATGACTTTTTACTATAACAACCTACTTCAGCAGGACAAGCTATCTATCTACATATCTATAATATTAACAGACAGAAGAGCCTCTTTTCCTCGAACAAGGCTTCTTTTTCATTTCCGCTACGTGCTTGAAACTTGCCCAAATCGTAGTAGAAGCATAACACACTACGTCTGTATACGTGCCTGGTGGACAGTTCTTTCTGCTTCTGGTAGCGCACCGGCACCTCTTTTCAAATTCACATCTCACCATCGATAATTCCAACAAGGTTTTCGAGGGTTTCGGCCCAGCTAGTAGTAGTAGCCCACTACTTTGTCCTCATGACTGTTTTTGACGCTGATAATTCCACTTGTTTTCCGACAAGTCCCGTACTCCGTCGGTCACGCAACCCTGCCAAATCAGACCCACGCCTCCACGCCTGTTCGGGCTTTGGATCCGGTGAGGTAGGCCGGTGCTGCGCATGTGTACCGTGCTGTAGATGCACCACAGTAGCTCCCACTGCTATGTATATATGAATTCGGATCTGGTGGCTGGGACTCGGGAGACTGAGCCTAGAGGTGCTACGTAGGCGACTGTAAACAGACTGAAACCCGAGGATGGTAACTCGGACGACGCCCGTAGATCTATACCTGCGCACGGACCCATCTGATCCATACTGAAGGATCACAATCACAGTGACACCGCGCGGGAGATATCGACCGCGTCATGTGCTACTGTTACCACAGGCTACAGCTGAAATTCCATCATTTCACGTATGTAGTATAGACGCGACGGCGATAGTGATAGATGCGAAGCAAGCGTGCCAGAATCACACCGCTGATATGCTGGCTTGTTTTTTCCTTGAAGAAGAAACAAAATCCGACTGGACGCCACTGATGGCCTGGGACTTTTTGTCTTCCGAACCTTCAGCTTCAGGTAAGCAATTTGTCTTTATCGAACTGTACTCACGGCCGACTCTGGTCCGGCCCAGCTTTAAACGTGGGAGACCATCGACGAATGGAAATCAAGTAAGCTTCCGGAACGTCGGCCTTCGTTAAACTGTCACGGAGTTCGGGAGTCGGGAGTCGGCGCTTTCGGAGCGGTACAGCCTCTTCAGGGTTTGACTTGTCACATACCATATAACTTGCGGCCTGTGCACGTCCATACGTACACGATGCTCCTTTAATCCTCCTTTCACGGTCAACAGTCGGACGGGAGTCTCAGCACATTAACTCCGTACAGTGTATACTGATGTCGAAGTGCCTGATCTTCTTCACTGTTCCGTTCCTCTACTAGTACTCCGTTGAGTTCTAGCTACTGGCTTCGGATTCTAGGTCCCCGGTTATCCTGCAAGTATCAAAATAGATCTCTATACTAACTGGAGCTGCCTTATGGTCTCATGGGATATTGCTACCTATAATCTACTACTAGTGTGATCATCTGGATCCTTGAATTGACTTTCTTCGACATCTCTAGTTTAATTAGTTCAAGTTCAAAATCTAGTACTCGTTCTTTCAACTGGACCTGCATAAAGATCCGGTACCGGGCCAGGCATCCTCAGTCCTCCGCCTTCCGCTTTCTCTCTAACCTTCTGGTCCTGAGTAGTACATCTGATTATCTTGCCTCTGTAACCGCTCAATAACAGATCTCTCTCTTGGCCATTCGAAGCTTGGAGCTCTAAGAACAACTTCGAGCTTCTTCGAATTCACTCTTTCCTCTCTGTGCTCACATCGGGATCCGGCAAGACATAAGCTCAACTCCCCTGAATCTCATTTGTTGCATCTCCGTCTCTGAATCCAAGTCTTTGCAAATGGTGTGCTGGTGACCAGCTCCCGGTGATTGAACGCACCCTGGACCCCATAACACTACTTGTAACATGTTCCGAATGCTCAGACAGTTCCCAACCCTTTGTCCCCTCCCAACCCTCGAGGCCCCAATCGAGAAAAAATACCTCAATATTTGGAAATTTTTGTGGAACAAAGAAACAGTGCCCTCGTACCTGATCAAATTATGAGTAGTTCCCCCGACGTCATTCTAATGATCTACAGGGCCTCAAGCTGCCAAAGTGACAGTCGTGCACGACAAGGCGTTTGAGATTGAAAGATACTTCCGTCCCGTTCGTTACCTTTGCCTCCGTGCACTCTAATAGCTAGTATTTCCTCTAGAGAAACCAAACAAAATCGTCCTCAAGTTTCAAGCACATGCCGACGCCGTCAAGTTCAGGCACGATGATGTCGATGCATATGTACCTCTGGTCTTCACCTTGTCCCGGTCGAGCGGTCAATAACGAAAGACGACGCCGCAAGTGCCAGTGAAGCTTGGTGTATGCACCAGAACCTCTACTTTGCTTCTGCGGAAATGCAGTGACCAGATCCCCCGGTATTCCTCCGAAGCCCGAAGAAAATCGGTCTCGGAACGCTAGCGACTCGGACTTGGAGCTCTTTCTCAAGAAGCTTCGAATTGTTTACAATACTGCTATGATCCGGTACCGATTCCAGTTTCTCCAAGTGCGCAATGCGTCAGTGAACGTCATTGTTATACTACATTCCAACAATTCTCCAAAACTCCTTGCTTCGACTTCTTCCATCAAGCGCAAATCGTTTATCACCTATTTATTACTGTTAGGCTCAATTTTGAAGAAGTTTCCAAGAAAGTTCTCTAATTCAAACTGCTTTGACGATTTTGGCGAGTCGAAAATCTACAAGCGCCTCCAGCGCCAATATCGTTTGCAAGTATCACTCAAGTCCTTATCGTGCGATTCATGATCGCTAGAGAAAGGTGTAATGGCAGCAGGTCTAACGGATTGCTAATGATGGCATAGCGCACCACGATACCAAATATAAGAACGAAGTTCTAGTCTCTTTCAGGATTAGACGCGTCGGTACATGTAGCTGATAACCTTCTAGCGATCTGATACTTAAACAGGTAGGTTCAAGTATAGCGCTCAAAGTTATTTCTGTATGTATAAGCAAGACAACTTGACCACTGTGCGCTATTCTAACTACCCTCGTGCCGATCGAAATTATAACTTTAGTGTCGAGTAGGATCCGTTCTCCATATTCCGCGCAGCGCGTAGTAAGACTTACAGTGCCTTTAGCACCCAGACACAACTTGGCCACTAACATCCCAGAGGAATCCATTCAAAAGAACTACACGACCTCCGTGAACAACGGACTCAGCTTTCAGGAGACTGATTATATCGCCATAAATCGATCGATATGTATCCGATGTCAATATCCGTGATGACCTCGAGGCTCGAACCTGCTCGAGCACAACTGATTTTCACGTTCGGATGCGGACGTCAAAATATTCTGGATCAAAGCGGCCTGGATAATATCAACTCTATTCTTCCTCGCCCAAAAAACACGCACGACAAGCGACTCTACGCGACTCTTTTGTCTTCCTGCTTGCTAGATGAACACAAACTTTTTGCTCTCCATTTCTCGGCCAAACACCGTCTATGTACCGTAATTGATGCTCCACCAGCTGCAAGCTTGCGGTACGCATATGTTTTTGTGAGTAGCAATCATCTGGCAGCCTCGAGGCTCGGGAACAACAAGCAATCATCGAAATTCTAGCGATTTCCCCAAGCAGCGATAACCGGATCCTTTGTTTATTGTCTGGGTGCAGTGGTCAAAATATACAAGCTCATTATTGTCATGAACAATTCTTGGAATTATCCTGTCAGTGCGAAGGAGCCTCGGCGCAACAATCCCTCGGACCTGAATGGTCAATTCGGATCTCCCGTTGTGTTCATGGACTTGCCAAGTTTCTGCAAGAAAGTCGGATATTCAGTACCCCACTTAATTCTCCAGTGCATCTTACATATTATGGCATAGGAGAACATAGGTCCGTAAGCCCAGTCATGCTCGGTACAATTTGACTGGTCCGGACGTAGCACTGACAGAACCGGACCGGGATAATGTCTGATGGATTCTGATGAGATGATTCAGAGTGACTCAGGATGTCAGTAATAAAAAGTCAACGAGGCGATAAGAAATCCAAGAATGCATTTCAAGTTACTTGCCTAGAGAAAGCGAAGTTTGGCAAGTCCCTATAGACCCGGATGGCGTAATCCTGCTAGAAGAAGGGAGTAAGAACACCTGGGGACAAGACTAGGCAAGAGAGGCGTCATCAATGGCAGCGTAATCGGAATGATAACCTCGGAATATGTATGTCCCTAAATGCACCGACACAAGTTGAAGGCCTGGGATCTGGAGTATCAGTAAGAACCTGAGAGGTAGTGAAGAAGTCCGAATTCGTAATACTATAGATCACCTGGCCAATGAATACATGTCAACCTATCAACGCTGTCTAGCTCGAGTACTACTCGACCGCAAAATCAAAACCTGCAAGTTCATAGGGGCCTGGAAAGTCCTGCTCGAACATACTAACTACTATAGCGTATTGATCTATACAACGGTTGTCTGGGAATTACTGTGTGATTCGGCAAATTTTGAGGCGGAATGTAAAGGAAGCGTCGTGAGTTTCGTGAATAAGTACTATGGGATGATCAGTCCGTTCGTTGGGCTGATCCAAGAGGAAGTTCATCGACGTTTCTTCTGCTGCTCGTTTGCAACCCGGCGATTATAATAGGCCATTCTGCAACGACTTGACGAATAGCATGATCTCGGTTTTCAATGCATTTATGGCATCGGATGTGTTGGGTGAAGGCAAAGAATACCTGTGAAACCGTGCTAGAGGATGTATCTAAGTAGATGGTATAAATTTTATCGTTCTGAGACCTAAACTTGAAGTTGGAAGTTCTGAGATTGCTCACCATACTCCACACTCCCAGACAAGTAGGCTGCTGCTGCCGCCCAAGCAGCCTTCAGATTTTGAGGCTCATCACAACGAGTCGTAGACTGATGCGATTTGGGTGCCAGTTGCAATAAACGGGCTTGGGCGGACATGAATGTCTCTGTCTTGAGGATTAAGACAAATTCTTCGTCCCTATTTGCTGATATCATCCATGTGAATTACTTCTCTCGAAATAGAGGTTGTTGAGATATTAGAAAGCATAATCTTGAGGTACAGAACATTGAACAGTAGACTTGAGCTCCGACGATGATTGAAGCAATTACGTCACATGTGGAGACCGACATCCAGCTGCCGGTCTGGATAAAAACAGTCTGGCGGCGGTTGCGAACAAATTTATCTAGAGAAGGTGCCCCTTGCAGGCGAGATATCGAATAAAACTTGAAAAGAATGGATGCGGTTGAAGAGAGGCGCCTAGTTGAGGAAAAAGAATCGCTTGTTGCAGTGAGAATCAAGTGAGAGTGCAGTGAAATGACATCTTGTTCCAAAAGCGCCAGGACCAATGGTTTGAGCAACTTACTTTGAAGGCATCGTTGCATGAAGTCGAGAGACCCTCGGCCGACTGAAGATAGTGATTTAGAGGTTGGAATAGCTCAGCATCGGTCAATTACCTGAGGGGAACTCGAGAATGCGACGAGCGTCGTTTTCTTGCTATAGCCCTGGACGCTGGTGTGGATAAGAGGAGTCAGAGATGAGAAGAACAAGCATGTATAGTGCTGGTAGAGTGAACGACCAGGATATAACTAAATCCTGGAGATCGTGGTCGTTTGGTGAAAGAAACAAAATGCTCCACTGAACGTCGCTACTAGTAGCTTACAAAGAGCCTTCTTCGACCTACTAGTAGCACAGAGAGCCAAAGGATCCTAAAAAGGTATGAATAGACTCCAACCTCTTTTACTAGACCAATAAATGACAACGCCGGAGTAGAAAAGGTCCATGTTACCGTTTCTGGTCTTCACAGCAAGTTGCAGCCGTTCTAAGGCTCCGAGTCAGTTTACATTCCAGTACAATGTGCTCTGGATCTGAAGAGTGAAGTGTCGGGCGCAGCAAAAGCGTGGCAATGTCACGGCCAGCGTAGCGGGCACCTTAAAGCGGTTTAACTTTCATGTTATAATTGATCCTCTCAAAGTCGAATGTTAATGCCCAGCAAATTATGCTATGCTCATGGCTTCGGTAAGTTTCCGCAGGTATGATCACACTAGTAGTGATTGTAATTCTTACCGTTTATTTCACCGTAAGTGATCTTCCGTAGGTCCTTCAAGTTCGAAAGCCGTTGACTTAGAATTGGGTTCTTTGACTGGAGCTAGCTCAGCTCACAGCAAAGCTAGTATGGATTCTTCAGTCGAATTGACCTTCAACACAACGCCCGAGTCAGCAAAAACCCAATCACCGGTCAGTAGGTGCTGGTGCATTTATTGATTTGGTTCAGATCTCTGAATCGAACTAACCCAATTTCAAATTGCTACATGATTCAGAAATTCGCTCTCACCTTGAAAGTGAACGTTCATCTTTTCGGGTGCTTGTGTCGGGGTTCAACGCCTCGGTAATGTTAGCCGGCACCTTCAAAAAAAGACACGAATGCCCTGTTCTCATGGCCCTGACTCGTCCGACGGCCAGCAATGGAGGTTCGTCCTCGAGGTCGAATATAGAACCAATAGTCATTTTGCCCAGTTACACCACGTCGAGTTGTTTACCCAGATCCCTGAGTACCGAAGTTCAAGATTATATTTCTACACCACAACAAATACAATTATTGGTTCTAGTTTCCTTCGTCAGTACGGCTACATGTCTTAGAGAGCAGACTTCTTGGTGAAAGCGATACCCTGCAAAGAGATGGAATCAGCACGGAAACAACAGTAACAAGACTTTCTTACAGTCTGGATATTCTTAGTAAGATCGGGAACAGCTGCTTCGACCAAGCTCTTCTCCTTGGGCGTGATGTTACCAAGAGGGTGAATTTTCGCAACGCCTTCGGGCTGCAGAACGGGATAAACGTCAGGTCCGGAGAAAGAATGAGAGTAACGTACGCCAAGCTCAACACGGGAAGAGAAGTACTCAATGTCGACGCCAAGTTCGCTCTTGAGGGCATCACCTCCTGCCTTGTCAGCAGTGAGGTCAACATAGCTGGGTGCGACGATGCCTTTCTGGCCGTTCAAAGCCTTGATGACTTTGTCAGCAAATTCTGCACCAGCATAAGCCATGGACAATGTTGCTGAGCCAGCTCCGTCCTTAGCCTTCACGACTTCGTCACCGCCAAACTGGATTCTGTTCACAAGTTTGTCGTAGTCGGAATCGCTGAAGCCGGAGGGAAGTGGGTGAGAGGATTGAGACAAGAGAGGAACAATCTGTGCGAACGGCATTTAATGTACATTATTGACATGAGAATTAGTGAGAACTCACGGTAACACCACTGTGGCCTCCGACAACAGGGACGACTACATCCTTGGCTTTACTGAGGTCTCCGATGATTTCTGCGACAAATGTCGAAGCACGAACGACATCAAGGGTCGTAACGCCGAAAAGTCTGCGATTCGTGATGTCAATTGAGCAGAGCACCACCAAGTTTATATATCACACCTCTTGGGATCAAAGACGTTGTGCTTCTTGAGAACTTCGGCAACGATAGGTACTGTAGAGTTGACCGGGTTGGAAATCACAAGAACAAATGCCTTGGGACAGTTCTCAGCAATGCCAGTTGCGAGTCCTTCCACGATTCCAGCATTAATCTGTCGCACCAGTGAGTGCCGTGTACGTGAAGGATAACGTAGCTTTTCTGCTTTACCTTGAAGAGATCATCGCTTAAGAAAGTGTTTCAGATAAGAGCGTTCAGACTAGAGTGGTTCTATGGCTTACCGCGTCATCTACAAGTCCGTTAGTGAGTAGATCTACAGATTATGTATCACTAGAAGACGTACGCCAGGTTTTCTGGGAACTCCAGCAGGAATGACAACGACTTGAGCACCAGTAAGAATCTTCTTGAGCCCATCGTTGGGAGGCAGCAATCCTTCGACCTTGGCTGGCGTCGCAATGTGAGACAAGTCTGCGGCAACACCAGGAGTGTTGACAATATCGTAGAGACCAAGCTGGACGCGTCATAAGCAAAAAGATGCGTTTAAACAAAGACAGGCTACCTCGGTGACGAGCGTGTTACACTTTAAAAGCAAAGACAAGGGTTGGCCGATACCGCCTGCAGAAACGAGATATTGATTATCGAATAGCAAGAAACATCATCGAGGGTACCTGCAGCTCCGAGTACGACAGCCTTGACCATGATGAAGAGGGTGTGAAGAGTAGATGGTGATGGATCAGAGTAAAGAGATGTTCTCTGTGAAGATTGGGCTTCCGGGACGAGCACGGACCAGCGGTCTCACCTCGGTGCGGTTTCACGTGATTTAACTTCTCAACCGCCCCAGTCGCCGTCGTCGTCAGTCTAAATCAGACCAGCCTCCATCGTGAATACGTGGATACGCCGCGCTGTGCTTTAGGAACTGATGCTTATACGCAGAAGTGCTATAAAACTCGGGTCCCCAGACTTCAAAATTCTCAAATTACAACATTTTAAGCTTGTATCAATGGTACAGGAAGTTTTCGGGCTCTGTGCCATACGCAAAGTAATTTTGCTCAAGACCCGCGACACAGGGCGGTTCTTTCTGTATGCCTTGTGTACCTCTTGTTATTACTGCACAACGATTCAACTATATGCTCTTCAACTACGTTCGATGATCAAGCTCTCAAGCTCAGTTCGGATTTTGCGGAATCGGATCCGAAGGTCAAACTTCTCTTCCATTGGCGAAACTTCAAAGCACTAATGATTTTCGAAATCGAAGACTCAGCGAACTATCGCGGCCAGCGATGAATGAATCATGGGTCTTGATCAACCCAAGATTGTCCCACTGACGGAGAGCAACTTCATGCTTTGCCTGATCCGTTTTTTTTTCAGATGAATGGTATGACGATGCCATTTAATTCGCATCTGACTTCTTGCGATGGAGTACAAGTCCGAGTCCAAAGTCAAAGAAGCTCGCCTTCTAGTGAAGACGCTAAACCCCCTTTGTCCAAACTACTCCAGAACTGATCATCCACTATACACGTTTTCGTGTTAAAAAAATCTCAAATTGGATCGCTTTAATAGCGCCCCATTCAAAAACAAACCTTGAAGACCGTAGGAACTCCGCAACAGACAATGTCCGGGGTTCTCGCTTTCATAATTAACTGCTCCTCCGCTATTATCGACGCTCCTGAACGCCCTTGATGAATTCATGAATGTGTTCATGCCTTGTCGGCCATCATGTTTATGCCACATGTATGGAAAACGACTTCCTTTGAGGTGCAAGTGCTGGTTCTTCGAAAAATCTTCTTTCTGACAATCATCTAGATCATGACACAAAAATACACTTATAGCCTGCCTATCTGAATGGAAGGCTCCGATGTTCGTAGATCCAGCAAGTTATAATCCAGCACTTTCAACAAGTTAAGGCGAGGATTGCTATCCCCTCTTGGTACCGCTGGCAGTTACTGCAACCAGTCTCTTCCCCGAGCGCTTATTCGTTGCTTCAAAATGGTTGATTGGAATTCCCCTCAAGAGATAATTCGTGATGCCCGTAAGTAATGCACATGTTGGGGACTTGGCAGCCTGACGTTGACGTCCTTTCAAGTCGCTTTTGAGAAACTCATCCATGTGTTACTCGGTCTGTACATGTCAGTCCTTTCCCACGTGGATGACTAGCAATACGCATACTCACGTATAAACGTACTTTAGCTGGGAGTGGGCCAACTCGGTTGATTTCGACCTGCTGTTGTTGACCGGAAAACGCAAGTTCAAATGGCCTATGGTAAGTGTTGAGGGTAGCAGAGGTCAGTAACTTGACTGATTATTCCAGATATTCTATCTGCTGAACAGATATTCCTTACTAACGGCGCTTGTGAGCCTGTAAGTTCCATTCCATCTGAATTATTTCACTTTGTTGAAGGAATTTCAGAGTTGTTTCTTTCAATATCGAAAAGTAAGTCTTGTCGCGACTGGTCCACTTCGCATTTCTTATCAGAATGCAAGCGAGTTGAACTGTCAACCTCTCTATGTATTCTGCCAAGTCATGGGTAATTTTGCTATCGGATTTTCAAGCGTTAATCTGTGCGTCAGAACGTAAGTTAATCTTCTCAGGCGCTCGCTATATTCCGACCCCAATATTTTTAGCCTGGCGGTGTGGAAAGGGAACAAATATGTGATCTACGCAGTAGTAGCAATGATCCTTGGTCACTGGGGACTCCTTTTCCGAATGGTAGAAACCATCCATGCAAGATGGATAGACGGTAGTTGTCAGGTCATCGACAGCAGTGTCACCTACAACTCTGTGGTCTATTCGTACACGATGGTTTTCGATTTTACGATCATGATCCTCACAGGAATCAAAATCCAATTTGGCAGAGGTGACTACAGGAGCGAGCTCGTTAGGCTTCTGTATATCGACGGTATCATGTACTTTGCCGTGGCATTTGTGGTGAACCTTATCGCAGTGGTAAGTTCGAATCTGATTCTAGCTAGAATGGAACTTCATGGCTTACAACACACTTCGTCAAGATATTTATTGTTCTGAACCTTAATCCCAGCATGTCAGTCATGGCTGAAGTCCCGGCTACGACAGCAGCAACGGTAAGTTTCTGGCTCGGTGTCTCTTCCTCAAGATTAAGTTTATATCATTAGATCGCTGCCTGTCGTGCTGTTCGCCATCTGAGCCTCTTTGTGCCAGGTCAAGGACCTGATATATACAGCATGTACGGACGATTCAAGACTGTGTTAACCTCTGGTTTCTAACTCCTTTCATAGACCGCAGTTCAACATTCCAAAACCTTCCACGGGTCCTTCACAAGAAAGACCAGAAACTCGTATTAATGTACGTTCATTCATTCATCAACTCGAAGCTATGAGGATGTTGACACATGTGTTGCAGATGACTGTGATTCCTAACTCTCAAGATGAAGGCGAGAATGCAGAAGAGAATGATTCTCCTACCACCATCAAGGTTCCATATGATGATTTCAAGAAAGAAGAAAGGTCCCCGGTTGAGATCAAAGTTGGCCCATACCCTTACGATCTCGACCTGGAGCGCGGAGAAGGGAAATCGCCGGTCGAGCCTAATTCACCGATTACGAAGTGAAATTGCTCGCCGAGCAGGCTATTTCGATTGAGATGCAAGATTTGACCGCGGAATTGTCGGATTTTCGGTAGTGGCAGGCAGAAGGTAGCGATACCCAACCAAAAGCGCTCGTATGTAGCATGCTTTCAGACATTCGTTTGTAAAGGCTTGATTTTTGTTGCGTCTTTTCAGCCTTCCCATTATAATGCCCTTCGTTTTGTGTTTTCGTTTGTAGTATCCGGTTACAGTGTGTATTGCATTATTACTTGCCAAGTAGAAATAAGACCTAGTAAGATAGCCTACTATTGTATTTGTATCAAAAAACTTTATCATTATCTGTCGCTTCTGAGCCTTCGACGATATGTCTGATATGTCCGATATGATACGACTCGATAAGGTCGACTGCGGACTGACGAGTTCTTCAAGTTCAACGCCCGGCCTCATGTTTGACTCTTGAATCAATAGCCGCTCAATGACCATAGTATGTCAGGCAGAATGTCCTGTTGTCATTGACGGAGTCTACGATTGGAGGTCTGATTTAGAACTTTGCGGGCAGGAGAAACGATTTGAAGAAAACTTCTGCACCTCGAATTTCTGTAAGGAATTGTTATCGGATACGACCGAGCGGCTTCGAGGTTGATAGTGGAGAAGCCTAGTAGAATCGGAACATTGAGAGAGCATGAGAACTAGAGAAGTCAATGGCCAATCCGAAATGACGCAAGGAACTTTGAAGTATGTTCCGCCAAGGTGCATACATTGAATAGTGACTACTCTTGTCCGAGAGAGATGCTCCGCTTTACGCGATCCATGTCGTTGAAGGTTCCAACTTCCAAGCACCCAAGCCGGTGCCATGCGCAGAGGGTCGGAACAACGACGGTGCAAGTATGTATCCGCTTCCCTAGGACTCCACGTAAAATCGTTCTATCCGCCAGTGGTATCCTGCGGGGCATGTGCGACGCCACCATATACAGGTGACCAACCCTACGGATGAGGGTGGGCTAGGGCAGTGTACTTTGTAGGTTGAGCTTGAAGTTTTTGAGGATCAGTTCGAATTCAAGAAACCTATTCGGAGTGACTGTGGTCATTGTAGGTCTGATTCTAAGGAAGACAGCACCGCGCCAAGCCAAGTGATCCTCTCGAGTCGCTGGGGAACAAAAGTGTACATGTAGTGGTTTGCGTGGAAAAAATTTGTGCCGCTCACCGACCGCGCGACCACGATACATTACCTCCTTGCAGTTGCTGACCTTCCAGTTCACTCCTATTCACTGTCCAGATTTCCAGACTTCAACAAAGTAAGATGAGAGTGTAGCGTGCCTGAAGCATGGACCATAAATGCGATAAGCCTGTCCCTTCGGATCAGAAACCTGGAGTTCCTGGAGTTGATGTCACAAGATATGATGCAAAATCAATTTTTTCTTTTAGCCGATGTACATATTCTGAATATCGGTTTTTCTTTTCAGTACTCTTCGGTGACGGTCACCGTTATCTCTCGCCTCTGACTGAGTGACCGAATCAACGTCTCATTCCCTATCTCGAAGTACTAACTATCATGGCCGACCCGTTTGACATGAAAAAGGACGACCATATCGTCTCTGGTAGTGTTGACCTGAGCGACGACGATGATAGGGAGCTTGTTGCGCTTGGATATGTCCCTTCGTTCAAAAGGGAGTTTTCAAACCTAGCCACAGTGAGTTTCTGCAGGATTGTACAGGGTACAGTTTGTTCTGATGCTGCCGGCTTTCAGATAAGTTTTGCGTTCAGTATCATGGTAGGCGTTGTTTAGCAAGGATGCCTTTATGTTGGGCTCATAGAAGTGTAGGGGTTATGCTCTAGTATTGCAACGACCTTCAATACTCCATTGCTATCCGGTGGTCCTGCTTCAGTGAGCAACGCAATCACCACTTTATCGTTGATGCTGATGATTGCTATTCAAGGCGGTTTGGTGTTGGATTCTTGGCGCTACTATGTGTCTCACTCTCGGTTCCAGTATTGCGGAGATCGTCAGCGCGTATCCCACTTGCGGCGGGCTGTGCGTCGTTGTTTTTGTTCAGCAAAAGAAATCGGACTGACATAGTGGACGGATTAGATATACGGCATCGGCTCAACTCACTCCTAAGAAGTATCGTGCAAGGGTCGGCTGGCTAGTAGGATGGCTGAACATCCTCGGTGAGTTTCCATGTTCCTTGTCACGAAAGCCTAGGACTGAACTGGAATTCTAGGTCAAATTGCTGGAGTATCATCTACTGAGTTTGGACTGTCTAGAATGATTTGGGCTGCCGTTGTTATCGGAAGGGTGCGTTTTAACGATGTGCTAGCCTAGATCTCAAACACGAGCTAACTAATCTAACAGGGAGGAGATTTTGAGGTTAAGGAGGTATGTACGGCCTGACCGAGCAAGAACCTAAACTAACCAGAAGAAAGAAAATGGTGGTCGGTTTGTTCATCGGCTTGCTTGTTGTTCACGGAATCTTGGTATATGTTTCCCTATCTGTGCTCGTCTTCGTCAACTTACATTGGTCATAGAACTCACTGGCAACCCGATGGCTGGCCCGCATGTCATCTTCCTTTGTTTTCGTCAACCTTGGAGCTACCTTCCGTATGTATTCTTCCCGCCCATGTCTCACGTCAAGTAATATTTTTGTATAGTCATCATCATTGTGCTACTTGCCACTACCCCTCGTTCGGAAATGCACCCGGCTAGCTATGTCTTTGGGTCAGGTGGTCTTGTCAATCAGACAGGTCTTGAGGGAGCAACCCCGTGGAATGATGGTCTAGCTTTCCTCTTTGGTCTGTTGAGTGTTCAATGGACGGTATGTGACTTACTAGTCTAACGAATAACGATAATCGCTGATGTTCTTTTCTTAGATGACGGTACGAGTATCTCAATGCACTTTATGTTCTGCTTCACGCTATTGCTTTTCAGGACTATGATGCTACCGCTCATATTGCGTATGTATTTTTATTTTGGCTTCTCAGCGCATTTGTACTAATTGACCGGCATCTCGCAGAGAGGAAGTCAAGCGTGCAGCCTATGCAGGTAAGGCTGATCTCTAGTAGAAGTTTGATCTAATGATTTTTGGTTAGCGCCTTCCGCTATCTTTATCGCTGGTGAATTTTTGTTGTCGTCGCTAGTCAATTTGGGAAACTGATAACAGCGCTCAGTTGTTGGGACCGGGTTAATTGGATGGTTATTGAATATCGTCTTAGTTTTATGCTCAGGGCCTCTGTAGGTTGAGTCATTGATTGGTCGTTCCCATGGCTGACGTTTTCCAGTGAAAATTTGCCTGGGCCTTCTGACTCTGCATTCCTAGAGGCAAGTTTCTCCGATGTCTTTAGTTTCTTCGTGCCATTATTTTCTTATTATTCGAGTAGATTATGTACTTGCGCATGGGCAAGACAGGTTCTCTTATTCTCTGGGTCAGTCTTCCAATTCTTTTCGATGTACGGTCGATTCAACGTTATCAGGTTTTTGTATGTTTCACGGCATTCTTCGTCGTCCAAACTGCTCTTCAGGCTGTTTCTCGTACTGTCTACGCTTTTAGTCGTGATCATGGTACGTACTTGACAATCTCATTTTCTCTGCTGTAAATTGACATTGTCCACAGGTCTTCCTGACGCAGGCTTCTTTGGTGAGAACTCTAAAATAACCAATACTCCCCTGCGCGCTATCGTCTTGTCCACGCTGGTCAGCATTATCCCTGGATTACTTGATCTTGCAAGTCCCATTGCAGCGAACGCGATCTTTTCCCTTACGGCTATGGCTCTGGATCTGAGTTATGTTATTCCTATCTTCTTGCGCCGAGTCTACGCCACCCATCCCGAAGTCAACTTCAAGCCTGGTCCATTCTATATGGGTAATGGAATATTGGGAAAAGCAGCCAACTGGATCTGTATCAGTTGGACGCTGTTCGTTTGCGTTATTTTCTCCTTCCCGACGGTAAGGCCAGTGACGCCGGAGAATATGAACTATGCGTCGGTGAGTTTTTTTGCGATGAATAGGTTTACGAGAGAATTGTACCTGACTGACGATTCTATGATGTATGCAGGTTATTACCGTTGGAGTGATGGTGTTGGCTTTGTGGGTTCTCCTTAACTTTAGTCTGACGCTTGTATTGATTCTTTCTTCCAGTGCATGGTACTTCATCGATGGACACAGGCACTATCACGGTCCTCAGTCCAACCTCAATCGTATGCACCAAGCTGTTGTGCAAGATAGAAGTGAAAGGGATTCAGATTCTGTCACGGCATAGACGTCGAAAAGCGATGATCTGAAAATAGTTTATGTAGAGCCTAAGCTCTGGTCACGACGTATATCTCTACGACTTGATGTATCAAATTGATAGTGTTGTCTGTATCTTTTGGAGAACAAGTATACCACATTCGGACCGTTCTGGTTCTAGATCATTCCTATATCTAGTTGGAGTTTATGAGCACATGAAACACCCGTTGGGTTATATTTCTGGTTGCGCCTTCACGAAAGAGTGAATTGAAGAGGTCTCGTAAAGCGGGTTCGTCGCGCAGAGGCGAAATGCGGTCACCTGACTTAACGCGCTTTTTTGTTTGGTCTTGTTGCCATTTTCTGGTTCGAATTCAGACCCGTCGTCACCCACGTCTCTATCATCGACCACGTCGAACGGTTCGTTCTTCAAGGCTGTTCACGACCACCCCGCATTATTGGTAGCTTTTCAGCTGGTCTAAGATGTGGTCAAAATTTGCCAGCTTTGTCAAGAATCGCAATGAAGACCATCCAGATATAACCAACAACACAGGCGGCACATCTACTCTGTCTCAAGGCCAGGTCCTAGACAGCGTCCGCGATGTTCATCCAAATCTCTCCGTATTTCACAGTGACTCGGACGATCCAACGTCACTGACGAGCCTCGAGCCTCCCAGTTCCCCTTCCAGGAGTCGTCGGAATCTATTCAAACGAAACTCCAGGCTGCCTCCTCCTGAAGACATGCGCGCACCATCTCCAGCGCCATCGCAGCTGTCAATCGGCAATCCGAAAAAGAGGAAATCCTCAAATCATCTTCATTGTATGTGTATTTGGTATTTTTACTTAGAGTGCCTGTGTCTTACATGGTTGATCTATCAGTAACTCAATCATTGGGTCGTTCAGCAACGCCCGAACCATCTTTATCTTCTCCTCTTTCTGGTCGTCGTCCCTCTCTGGACGCTCTTCGCTCTCCAAATTTCAATTCTGTCCGTTCAACGGCTGATGTTCATCGACCTTCTTTGGACATGCTACAAGAATTCGATGTGCCTGTCCCATCTACACCTCTTCCTCCACCTAGTTCTGTCAGGTCTATTCTTCGCGACGGTAGGACACCCGGAACTGGCAGCAATGTCCGCTTCTTTTCCAGGCAAGCGTATGGTACCGACCCATCATTTGATCAATCCAGGTCTACAGAAAACGATCTTCAGCCCATTCCGCCACCTTTTCCCAAAGATGCATCTGGAGAGGCTTCCATGAGCTTGTCTGGCATTGTGACCCGCTCATCCCCGAAGAACTCGCGACCTTCCTTGGGAGAAATCTTTTCTCCGTTGGGCGAGGAAAGCAAGAGCCAGAGCTTGAGTGGCCAGATAAACGCCGAAGCAAATACACCTCTTGTTTCGGAGGCACCTCCCTCTGATCCGTCTAATCTGTTGGACTTGTCTCAGGACATTGATTTGCCCACGCTTCCTCCAGGTCTTCATTTAGACTTGAACCTTGACAGTGGATTTGATCTTCCAGTGTCGGATGAGGAGAACGTCCTGGGACCCCGAGGAGGTGGAGGTGCTTTTACTTCCACACCGTTCAGGGACAGTGGCAAAGGAAAGGGCAAAGGCAAGGAACGAGCCATGGATGACGCTGTTTCTCATAGCTCAGAAACAGTAGACGAGACCATCTTTCACGCAAAGGAAAAGTCACCGAAACTTCCTGTTGCCCTCCATGATCGCAGCAATTCTTTCAGTTTTGGCCAGACTGTATTCTACTCCATGCACGACGCCGGTAACCGGTCTTCCAGCTCTTCGGCTGTTCCTTCGCTAGCCAGCGACATCAAGTCGGCGTCTTCTACCTCTTCGCCTCGCTCACCAAATACTGACTCACCTTCTCACTCATCTATTCGGAGTAGAAGCCGAGCATTGAGCGACACTGTCTTCCAGTCCATGCTACGTACATCATCCACCTCTTCGCAGTCTAGCAAGCATCCCGAGGCCGACATCAATGATGAGTCGTCCTCTGAGCTTGTTGTCTACGCTTCTCCCCCTCAGCCAGCTCCAGACCCATTTAGCGCAACAGCCAACACATATTATGGCCCCCAGACCATGATACCGGTTACGCCACCTCGTGGCCATCGCCGAACACATTCTCGCAAGACGTCAAAGGAAGAAAGCATCATAGTTTCCCTGCAGACGCAGCTTTCTATCCAAGCCGAGCTCTGTAACCAGTATGAGACCGATCTTCGTGCTCGCGACGAAATGGTGGAGATTTTGACCAAACGGCTGTCAGAGGCGGAAAAGGAGGAAGCCAAGCGCAAGGGTATACTCCGTGCTTGGAAGAAGAAAGTTGCCGAGCTTGAAACAGCTTGCCGTTTTCTAGAAGATGAAGTCGAGACGTCAAGGCAAGAAGCTTCGGAGCGCAGTATCATGGACGAGGCTAGCGGAGAAGCCTTGCGCATGCTTCATAGGCAGATTGCGAGCTTAGAACGGGACAAGGGCGAATGGAGTAGGAAGGAGGAGGCCTTGAGAGAGGAAGTGCAAACGTTGGAAAATCTCATCCAAGAGCGCAGCGAGGACATCCAAAATCTCCAGCAGACCATCTGGACCCGCGATGAAAGTCAACGAGAATTGCAGGATGGTCTTCGAGAAGCCAAAGAACAGATCGACCAGATGGGTAACATTAGTATCGCCATGGTCGATGAAGCCGAATTTAGGCAAACTATTGCTGAGCTCGAGCAGCGCGAGGAAGAGGAGAGGGAGAGGCATCGTGAAGTTGAGACCAAATGGGAGCAGCAGCGAGCTGAGATGGTCTTGACGACCGAGAATGCCAATGCCGAAAAAATTGCGCTAGAGGGCGAATTGGAGACTATCAAGCAACAACTCAAGACCCGAGAGGACGAATATACAACGTTGAAAGCCGAGCTGGAAGCGCAGTGGGGTCACACTGAGAGCGCGACTGAAAAGATTGAAGCCTTGCAACGAGAGAACGGGGAGATCGAAGCCGAAAGGCATGCTCTTGAGGAGGCCAGCGTCAAGGGCGAAAACGAACGACGACAATTGAATGATGAAGTTCGGCAACTTCGGGAACACGCACAGTCTTTGGAGGCGGAGAGGGAACAACTGGAGAATGAAAGGCAGTCGCTGTACGAGAATATCGAGCAACTCGAAGCTGAGCTTGCCGACACTCGGGAAGAAAAGGAAGCGCTGGTGAACAGGGCTGATGTTCTGGCGGAACAACTAGAACAGGTTGGTCGTCATCCATTCTATTTTCTGTATTGTCATTGACAGCTCATTTTTCAGAGCAAGAGGACCGCCGACCACAAACACAAAGTCGCCGAAGAGTTTGTCACCAAACACAAGGATGTCGAGAGGGAGCTTCAGTTCGCGCTCAACGAAGTTGCACGTTTGAAGGCCAACAACCAGAAGGACGAAGCCGAGAGCCAGGCTTCTTTGCAGCGCCTTAGAGACAGCGAGCAAACCATTGGCGACCTGCAAGCCCGGATTGCGAACATGACCCGTGAACATGCCCGTATGAATCACGAGCGTGTCTTGGCTAATGAGGAGCTCGAGCGTGCTGGCAAGGAGAAGGCTCAACTTCAAGAGTTGGCTAACCAAGAAGCAACCTTTAGGATGGACAATGAGCGCTTGAACAAAGATCTTGAGAGGCTGAAGAAAGAGTTGGAGACGTTGAGAAAAGATAGCGCGGATAAGGATTTGAAACTAGTGCAGTTGAACAAGCAGCGTGAGGCGGACAAGGACGATATCAGCGGCTTAAACATCGCTCTAGATGCCAAGCAGCAGGAGCTCGAGTTGGTGAGTTTTCATTCCCCTCTGACTATATCCCCGTCGTTGATAAACATTTGCAGATCAAACGAAAACTTGCCATTGCTGGAACTGCAGGCAGTACCCCAGCAGCTAAACTCTCTAGTCAACGACGCGAATCTTCCATCTTTGCCTCTCGCCCTTCATCGGTTGCTAGTGAGAAGGACTTGGGAACCTCAACAAATCCCAGAGAGAAGAAACTCTCGGCAGAGAGCCTGGCCAAGCTCGACTTGACGCAGAGCAGGGACAAGAAGCCAGGTGCCTCCGAGACGCCATCGAAAATTGCTGTTGGAACCCTTTCGAAGAGCATGCGTATCAACAGTACCCTGTCTACTCCCTCTTCCGTCACTCCCAAGCCTCGTGGCAACATGGGTCCACCATCTCGTCCTTCCGTGGGTGCGAGCACCCCCTCACTTGGTTCGAGGTCGTCACTCTCGAGGACAGCGTCTGGTTCTTCATCTTCAATGCTTACAAAACCAAGACCGACGACACCGGCTTCCACCACATCAAGTACGAGTTCTACGTCCACAACTGCTTCTCATCACAAGAAGACGTCTTCTGGCCTTGATCAGTCCCACAGTCGAATTGGTTCGTTGCCATCGGCACCGAAAGGTACTCCAGCTAGCGACAAAGAGTCTGGAAGCGCCTCGGAAAAGGAGAAGGAGAATCTGAGCGTGTCGATGTCAAGAAGAAGGAGGAGCGTACTCGCAACACCTGTTTAAGGGCTGACTCTTGCCCTCGCTGTGCATAGACCTTGCCATGCGGTAAGCATGATGCAGTTTGTATAGGTCTGCTAGCTCTCGATCGAATAGGTAATAACCTCGGACTTTTATATGTGACTGTAGCCTCTTTGTCCTTTTATCCTTTTTGCCATTCAACTTCTCATCCAGTGACACGGAAATACGCGTCTTTCCATCCCAATAATCTCCGATATTTATTTCGTGCATCTCTTCGCATATTATCACCACCAAAATCTTTCTTCTCGATATCTGTCTGCCAAAACTCCCCAACGTGTATTATCTACTCACATCTTCACGCTGTGCTATCGAATCTGCTCTGTACTATTACGATATTTTCTTTTAGTCTCATTCTCTGTTTTTTCTCCTTTTCCTTTCTCCGATTCCGACCTTGTCTATCCTACACCAACTCTGCTTCGTCTTTTTGAGGACGAGGTTACTACCTTGGGCCTTTAGTGGTACCTTGGTCACCTTTATCTTACGACTCGTTTATGCCACTACCTATGATTATCGACACGTCCACTGTGATGAATCTGAATTCGAATGTTTTTTCTTGTCTTTATTTTTTGATGTCCATCTCTGTTTCGATTCTTTTCTTTGCGGTTCCTGACGCTGATTATTATAGACTGGCAAACAGTCGTCGTCTGTCCTTTCTGTGTATATATCACCCCTATTCGCTCCTTTGTACATAGCCGTTCCTTTTCAATCCCTGTCGTGTCTTCCTATTCCGCTTTTCTTTCTTGGTTTTGGGCTCCTGATTCACGTCGTCGGTAATGTACACACACTGTACATGTGTTCGATAGCCCAAATAAATAAGTAATTTATTGAAAACTAGACAATGATTGGTTGATAAAAGTGCGAGCAGAGCGGTTTGGCTGTCATTGGTGATTTGGTATCCGGCTTGCACGGAAAATTAAAGTCTTTCGGACTTCGGACAGTCGGAATCGACAAAGAACCTGAAATCATGTCATTGTCATTGGCGGCCGTACTTTGTCCGTCTACGACCGTGCGGGTACGCACGAAGAATGACTTGACTGTTCGAATTCGCGGCTTGGCGCACGTATCAACCTGCTGGCCAATCTGAATTGAAGTGTGAGTATGAGAATGTCAAAGGTTTGGTTGCACAGGTGTGGAATGCTGAGCTGATCTCCAGGTCGACCGCCTCGCAAAGAATAGATTGCTGTACTGAATCTGCTGATATGAGCAGATCATCATGATTCTGGCAACAATTTTACGAACGTGGGCGAATGCGATTTGCGGGCTCGTGCGGGTGTAAGGGCGCCAAGTTGGATAAGTATGTAGATTGCATACGTGCTATATATTGAGTAGGAAGCTTCACTGCCCATCAGATCGATCAAAGGCGTAGACTGCGACAGAAGTGGCAGAAGCAGCAGATAAAGATAGAGACGGCTGGGTCAACTTCGAGAACGTTTAAAAGTGGTACTTGGACAAGGTCAGGGCTAGATAGGGCCAGTCCAGAAAGTGAGATGGTGAATGCTTGATCATGGAAACGTGACTTCAGGAGATACTATGTTAACATCGGGGAATGCGGAGACACCTTGGGTAGATACAGAGTCATTTCTGAGTAATGAAACAGAAAGCAACGGTGGTATGGTCGAGTCAGTGCTTCAAAGATACTGCAGTACTGAGTACTACAGTGCATTTGGAGTTGAAGGACCTCCGAGAGGCCCACGTAGAGCTAGGCATTGAGCTAGGCATTACAGATGGTTATGGTCAGCTTGCGCACTGGACTACGTCGAGGCCTTGCAAAGCCATAAATAAATGACGTTTATATTGCTTCGTAATTTGATTCATTAGCCGTTTTTGATGATAAGATCTATCGATGGACCCAGACGCGACCGTATAAGAAGCTCCGCTCAAATTTCGCGATCCTCATCCCATATCCACCACCAACCCATCCTCTACTAGTTTTTTTCTATCATGGTATGCCCAGTGTCTCTATAATCCTGGGTTTGATCTTGACCGATACTTTGTTTTATCTCTTTTGTAGGCTGTCAAAGTCGGTATCAACGGGTAAGTTTTGTCGAAAAGCGGAACCAGGGTGATTTCTTGACAACTTTTCCGGGATTGGTTTATTCTGCTAGTTTCGGTAAGTGATTCGTCAGTGGACGCGATGAAAGGAGGCTGAGATTGCGCAGGTCGTATTGGCCGTATCGTCTTCCGTAATACCCTTGAGGTTCAGGACATTGACATTGTCGGCATTAACGAGTGCGTCTTTGCGGCTTTTTGCCTTGGGTCTTTCTAACAGATTTTTCAGCCCTTTCATTGACCTCGAATACATGGTTTGTAATTGGAAGGTTTCTCTTGTTACTCTAAACCGACGTTCTTTCGTCTAGGTCTACATGTTGAAGTACGACTCTGTCCACGGACGTTTCAAGGGTACTGTCGAACAAAAGGACGGAAAGCTTGTCGTCAACGGCAAGGCCATCAATGTCTTTGCTGAGAGGGACCCTGCTGCCATCAAATGGTCCTCTGTTGGTGCCGAATACATTGTCGAGTCTACTGTGAGTGTTCTTTCAGTTGAGCTTGGCGTTTCTTCTTATCTAGTCCATCCCAGGGTGTCTTTACCACCATCGAGAAGTGTGTTCAATATTCTTCCAGGCTTCTTCCTTTTTCTCAACATCAATTCTTTACAGAGCTTCCGCTCACTTGAAGGGTGGTGCCAAGAAAGTCATTATCTCCGCTCCCTCTGCTGATGCACCCATGTACGTCTGCGGTGTTAACCTCGACTCCTACGACTCCAAACACACTGTCGTGAGTATCTTTCCAGGCATGATATCGCGTAACTTTTAATGGTGATATTCTTCTAGATCTCCAATGCTTCCTGCACCACCAACTGTCTCGCCCCTCTTGCCAAGGTCGTTCATGACAAGTTTGGTATTGTCGAGGGTCTCATGAGCACTATCCACGCTACCACGGCTACCCAAAAGACTGTCGATGGTCCTTCCAACAAAGACTGGCGTGGTGGTCGTTCCGTCAACAACAACATTATTCCTTCTTCCACTGGTGCTGCCAAGGCTGTTGGCAAGGTCATTCCTTCCCTCAATGGCAAACTCACGTACGTCCCAGTCTTCTTTATGAATTGTTCGAAACTAACTTTGATCATACAGTGGTCTCTCCTTCCGTGTCCCCACCCTCGACGTCTCCGTCGTCGACCTTGTCGTCCGCACCGAGAAGCCTGCTTCTTACGATGACATCAAAGCTGCTGTCAAGGAAGCCGCTTCCGGACCCATGAAGGGTATCCTCGACTACACTGAGGATTCCGTCGTCTCCACCGACTTTATCGGCCATACCGCTTCCTCCATCTTTGATGCCAGCGCGGGTATCCCTCTCAACAAAAACTTTGTCAAACTCATTGCTTGGTACGACAACGAGTGGGGTTACTCTCGTCGTGTCTGCGACCTCTTGGTCTTTGCTGCCAAGAAGGATGGTGCTCTCTAAAAATCTTGAAGCTTTTATGTGTTGATGCAAGTGCAATTTGCTGAGAGGAAGAAGTGTTTTTGGGATGTACTACAACTTTTTTGTCGGGCGGGTGTGCTCGTTTATATTCGCATTACATAGACTTGAAGAAAAGTAAAGATCAAATAAATTTGTTGTATTCATACATATTACGATTAGCTTTTTCCCTCTTTCGATGTAGATAATTCCGAACGAAGTGCTAGTTGTTTTGAACGATTCTGTTGTTATATGACACACGCGCGCTCCGCGACAGACTTATAGCTCCGCACTTTGATGCGCCGAAGATCTTGATCAAAGCTGGCAAGGCCGCATACTTGATCATAAAACCCTCTGAAGCGATTGCAAACAATTGCATTACCTTGATCTAGACAGCAGCAGCTTGCATGTCGTCAATGTCATTTCCAGTTGTGGAGTATTAATTACGCTGTACTTGCGTTGATCACTCGTTAACGACTGTTATTCAATGGAAAATGTATATATGCTGCTGCATACCAGATACAACTAGCACCACAACGCGCCAGCACCGTGCAATGAGCAATGACGATACGAAACAACCCTCACCAAGACCTCCGCGATCCGCAGATATCCGCCCACGCCGCCTTATAGACGCGCATTCCCTCAAGCTTGTCGATCTTACCGACGACCAGCCTACCCCTCCATATGCCATTCTTTCCCATAGATGGATCCAAGAGGAAGAGATATCATTCCAAGAGATGAAATCCCTCGAACTGCTGGACCAGGATAGAGATGTCGTAGAACGCGTCAAATCAAAAGGAGGATACAAAAAGATCAAATACGCATGCAGACAAGCCCTCAGAGAATCCATACCCTTCATCTGGATCGACACTTGCTGCATCAATCAGAAAGACGACAAAGATGTTGCGAGGAATATCAGATCAATGTTTCTCTATTATCGAAATGCGGTAGTCTGTTATGTGTTTCTCGTCGATGTTGATGTACGCTATAGGAAGCAGCATCGAATGAGGGATAGTGAATGGTTTAGGCGTGGATGGACTCTGCAGGAGCTTATTGCGCCCTTGCGAGTTGTGTTCTTTGATAATAGATGGAAGCGTATCGGGTGTAAATGCGATGACGCGCTTGGGTCGAAGATATCGTCTATAACAGGTATACCTCGACGCGTTCTTGTGGGAAAGAGGCCTTTACGGAAAACAGGAGTTCTAGAACGAATGTCTTGGGCTATGGGTAGATTTACGACGAGACCGCAGGACCGGGCTTATTGTCTGTCGGGGTTGTTGGGTGTTTCTATGGATCCGGATTATGAAGAGAGTGCGTTGGTGGCTTTTGCGAGGTTGAGGAAAGCAGTTGTGGAGAGGCATCGTGGTCAGGAGGACAAGTTGAGGGCTTTGGGTACGCCGCAGCATCTTTATTCAGTGCTTATCGGGAAACATTATGCTGCTGTTGCGAGCAATGGAGTGTATGTTGAATATATTTGCCAAGTGGGAACTGTACTGACTCTTGGCGTAGAAACGGGGCAAAGAAAAGAAAGAAGAGAAAGGTTGAAGTGCGATTATACCGTGCTTGTGGGTTTTTTATCATCGTTCCGTAAGGGTTGTAAAGACTGTTCCGGTAATAAGTAGCGGAGATTCAAAGCCAATATTGTCACGGCACGTGGCAACTGTAGGTTCGCGACGACGAGGCAGGTAAAAAAGCAACAGATTTAAGAGCCTCTAAATGAAAGTGCTGGTCCAATCGGCGTGAACTTGGCTGAGAACGCAGCAGTCCAGAGCAGTTTCCTTGATCTTTTTTTAGTATCTCTTCTAACATCGGGCAAAACCGCGTTGAAGGCTCCTATGATACGATGGCGGGGCACTATAAAAGCTTGTCTACTCCGTCATTCCTTTTCTTGTTACTTTATTTCTTCCAGACTATTTCGACCAGTCATGCCTATCGCGACCCCCTACGTGACTCCTCATATTCTTCACAAGAACTATGCTCAGCCTTCCGATGCAGCTGAGCTCTACTCTAAGCGTAGGCATCATCACTCCTATTCCCGCTTTGATGTTCATACTCGATCCATCTAGTCATTGGCAAGGAGCTCGACTACTTCTCCCAGGCGGGCTTTGACATGGAGAAGATCTACCTCAAGCGTAACGCTCCTGTAGCTCAACTCTACGAGGACGCCATTCGCAACGAGGGTGCTATCCTTTCGTCGTCTGGTGCACTCATCAACTTTTCTGGTAAAAAGACGGGTCGTTCGCCCAAGGACAAACGTATCGTCTTTGAGGATACCAGCAAGGATGACATTTGGTGGGGCTCGGTCAACATCAAGATGGACGAGCACACTTTTGAAATCAACCGAGAGCGTGCCATCGATTATCTCAATACCCGAGAAAACGTCTACGTCTTTGACGGGTTCGCTGGAGTGCGTCCACATTATAAGGCTTCGTTTTTCGTCATGCTCATTCATTTCTTCTCTTCTCTAGTGGGACCCTAAGTACAGGATCAAGGTCCGTGTCATCTGCGCACGAGCATACCATGCCCTGTTCATGGTACGTCATCAATTTCCTTTTTTGGGTTCTTCTCTTGATATGATTTCCGTAGAATAACATGCTCATTCGCCCAACTGAAGAGGAGCTTGCAGACTTTGGTGAACCCGATTTTATAATCTACAATGCTGGTCAATTCCCTGCCAATCGTTTCACCAAGGGTATGTCGTCGACGACTTCTGTCGAGATCAACTTTAAGCGTATGGAGATGGTTATTCTTGGTACCGAATATGCGGGAGAGATGAAGAAGGGTGTCTTTAGTGTCATGGTCAGTCACAATGCTCTCCCAAGTATTAATAGAACTCACTGCCATCAATCTAGCACTATCTGCAACCCGTCAAGTTTGGCCAGCTCTCTCTTCACTCTTCTGCTAATGTCGGCATTGAAAAGAACGATGTCACCCTCTTCTTTGGTTTGTCCGGCACCGGCAAGACTACCCTTTCCGCCGACCCTAACCGTCTCTTGATCGGTGATGACGAGCACGTCTGGTCAGACACCGGTGTCTTCAACATTGAAGGGGGTTGCTATGCAAAATGTATAAACCTGTCGGCCGAAAAGGAACCTGAAATCTACAACGCCATTAGATTTGGCTCCATTCTCGAAAATGTCGTCTACAACCCTGTGAACCGTGCACCCGATTACGACGATATCAGCATCACTGAAAATACCCGTTGCGCATACCCTATCGAATTTATTCCCAATGCAAAGATTCCATGCCAGGCTGATAGGCAACCTAGCAATATCGTCATGTTGACTTGTGACGCGTTTGGAGTGTTACCTCCCGTGTCCAAGCTTACTCCCGAGCAAGCTAGCTATCATTTCTTGGCCGGTTACACCTCCAAAACTCCTGGAACCGAAGATGGTGTTCTAGAACCTATACCTACTTTCTCGACCTGCTACAGTGCTCCTTTCATCGTTCTTCACGTACGTTACACGACTAAATTTACATCTCGCATGGCATGGTATTAACTTTTTCCTAGCCTTCCCGCTACGCAACCATGCTCGCGGAACGCATGTCCAAACACAACGTCGACTGCTGGCTTATCAACACCGGCTGGACCGGCGGTAAATACGGCACTGGCCAACGTTGCCCGCTCAAGTACACTCGCAAGATTATCGATTCTATTCATGACGGTTCGCTCGCTGCTTCTTTGGCCGCTGGCAAGAGCGAAACGTTTGGTACTTTTGGTCTGACGATTCCTACTGAAATTGAGGGTGTTCCTCGAGAGCTTCTTAATCCAGAGATTGCTTGGCCGAACAAGGAGGCGTTTGGTCGTGAGGTTAAAAAGTTGGCTGGGATGTTTGGAAAGGCGTTTAAATTGTATGAGAGTGATGTTGATGAGAAGGTTAGGAAAGCTGGGCCTACTACTGTATGAGTGACGAGTGTGTAAATAAGTTTGTAGCGATATCATGTAAATACAGTCAATTCTATGTCTCCTCTAAAATTAGCAGAGAGGGTTTATGGCAGGACCCCTGGCAATACACTGGGACGATTGATCCCAGTTCGGACAAATTTGGGGTCAAAATCGGCCAAATCCCTCCCAAAGGGTTCGGACAAAAATGGCGCCGCAGGCACTACCCAGACCCGGTTTCGGACAAAAAGTGTAGGTCTTGAGCCTCTTAGACCCAGATCTTTATGGACCTGTGTGTGCGGGACATCGTCGCTTACGTTTAGGCTGCCGTTTGTAGCAGGTGCTGTAGATAGAAGTACACAGTACCGTAGTTATTCGAATTCGAAAAGAAAAACTTTTTTATCTTCGCTGGGCCCACCGAAGAAGAAAAAATTTTCGAACCCACATCACCTTTAACCGCTCCTTTCGAGACCAGAGGATTTGCCTTCATAGAACCACAGGCTTTCCTAACCAAGCTGCTCTGCAATGTAACTGTAGATAATTCAGGTTTAGCTACTCTTCGGTTTGGAAGGATTTGCGGGGGTCGCATGCCACTTTGGCGTTGGCCATGAAAGACTTCAAGAAGAACAGCCGAAGTAATGCAGATAGTGATATTTTCTGACATTTCTATGAACTAGGTAGCCAGTAGAATACTACAGTGTCTAATTGATGATCTAGGGCAAAAAATTGGGGCTCTGGGTGGGGCCATACCTAGGTTCGGACAAAAACCTGGCTGAAACTCGAAAATTGGTTCGGACAAAAACCAGCGCCAGAGGCGCCGGCCGGATAAGACATTTGAGTGTATTGCCAAGGGTCCTTTTATGGCATGTGCGTTCCAGCTTCCCACGCTCAAATCTTTGACATCTTTTCCCGAGCAGCAATACGCCCCTATTCGGCTTTTTCTTACACAGCGATTCATGTAGGGAGACTGTCTTCTGACCTCATAGATGAATGCGTTCCTCGACGAAGAATTAAATACTTCTATTGTTTTCGAGGCCGTCAATGCGAAGATCAATTGATATGGAACGTTGTTGCGGTTATGTTTTCTGGTGCGTTATGGTGTCTCTCGTATTTGTATACTTATGATTACGTTGTCGTTAAATGATTTGCATTGTCCTCATATATGGAAGAGTCGGGGATTTCCCCGCGGAGCGGGGGTTGCGATGCTTAGTGCACTTGACAGGGTGTTACGTGAGTATCCAAAAGTAGACGTCCAGCGCCGAACGGGTACTATATTGTCCATACCAGCATGATATATAATATGTAAAACTATGGGTATATTGTCTGAGGTTGGTGTCCATTTAATACCAGTTTGCTAGTTAGGTGCAAAGTCCACTACAAGTCTTGCAATCACATTACTTCACAGAAGTAAAAGCCCAGCGTGCATCAGCACGAGTCAATGAGTCTATTCTTGGGCACCGGTTGCCCATAACCTCCTTCGTCTGCTGGACCAGACCACGTCGTAAAATTGGGATTGGTATATGCATCCTTGTATCTATGAAAAAGACTGACATCAGACTACCAGATCACCATATTGCAATACTGAATCAACCCACTGTTCAATGTAAGCAGCGGTCGGGAAATCTTCCGGATCGCATCCGATGTTGATGTTATTTTCGTCTTGATAGTAACGAACCCAGTCGACAGTCATGATAGCAGGAAATTGGAGATGATCAAAATCTACACCACTATGGCAAACTAAGTCATGATAGTCGTCTTTTCAACACCAGTTACTCACCCGAAATTTTCACTTATGCCAAGGTTGATAAGGAGATACTAATAAAATGACGCAGAAGGATCAGCTCTGTGCACTCGGCGAGAAAACAATGGGATGGGAATCACCATTGGTTCCTGGGGTATGGGTCTAGGCCCAATTTCAGCCACAGGATCCGCAGCAAACCCTCCAGCTCTGGCCGTCCAAGCAGGCTTGTTATCTGAAACCCAGGTTATATACTGGAACAATGCTATGAGTGCGCGCGGACTTTCAGTAGTGAGTTGTAAATTTACTAACGCCATCGTCAAAACCAGGCTTGTATTCAAAAGCATAAGTCGAGAAACAGGTTCCGTTTAGCTGGTAGCATTCCTGATCTAAATTTGGCATCAGCTAAACTGCGAGTAGATGGATAGACGAGCGGTCCTGACTAGTGATTGAAACGCCCGAAGTCGTTTGTTGGTAGGCCGCTCCTTTATAGTCGGGATTTTGTTTAGTCATTTGAGGGTCATAAATTACTAAATTGTCGCTGGTGTTGAACCAGTTGTAATTTGGATTATATGGCTTTCAAGGAGTTGAGTCATTATTCTCGTGAAAGAACTTGGGACTTACCGCCCATTGTCCGGATTGAGAAACATATCCAACGCCATTTTGAATCTGCCAAAAGACCATCTTAGTTTTAAACAATACGCGATTATCTCGTGCTTACCTGAGCTTCAAATACATCAATCTCAGGTGCAGCACGTCCGACGTAAGAACCATCCTCATGGACCGGTCCTGGATGTGATTCTCCTGCACAGGTACACCTCGATAAACGCTGCCCAGGTTGGAAAGAAAGCGGGCCACCGTCGAGACCGCTTGTGGCGGCAATTTCCGGTTGTCCGTTTATACTTTGATTTGCGACTGTCCCGACGTCACACGAGTCGTAGGTGTATGGCCACTAAAAGTTATCGATGAATTCCACAAGGCTCCAGTTCAAGAAAAAAGTTGAGAAAACGCACTGTTCCGTCCAAAGAGGCACCATAGCCTGCGCGTCCTAAATTACCCATTGCCCAGATGGCTGATACGCGAAGTTGCCACATCAAGACCGCTTCAGACTAAGAGTTTCTTAGCGACTCACCGGGCCAGAGACTACATATAAAATAAGTGAGATGTTGTATGGCATAGGAAAGGTACAAGTACTCACCCAAGGACATTGTTGGACCCAGGAAGGTTGACTGATGCGTAAAACGCCCCACCTGTGGATTTCACGTTATTAAACGAAAAAATGCTGAACATATTGATGATAACAACCAGTGAAACATAGTTTGGACCAAGTAGTCATCATTCCTCCTCTGTAGTTCAAATCATGGTTCCTGGAAGGATCCTCCTTTGAGAGAGTGACGACCAGTGACCCGTTTTTTGTCGTTATTGCTGCTGGATCGTACCATTCAAGATTGTTCGTGCCCCAGTAATGCAAATCTACGGCTTCCCAGTACGGATCGTCGCCTGGATAGAAGGAACGACCTTCTTGGTTGAATTCATCGCTGTAAACAAGTTTCATCTTTGTTTTGCCGTCTGTGACTGAGGTGATTGTGTAAGCATCCAGTGGCGTGTCCTAAAATTATAAACCAAGGAAGAACGCAGGGGGATAGATTAGTCAATACTGAGCGCCTTCTACACGGCGAAAGTAATGCTTACTGCATCTATCAACCCAAAATTTTCAAAACTAGCGAGGACTCTATGGTTGTCCACGTTGCGCATTTTGTTTCGGGCGAATGTGGCTACGGGGTAGCCAACGCTGAACCGCGATCAGATATCAGGACGAGAAATTATGAGCGGGTAAGCAGACCACGTACAAGAGTCCCAACAGGGTTACCAACAGAACCACCAGACATCCAATGTTTGCGAAACCCCTCACACTAAAAAAAGCCCCACGGTCTGATTTCATGTCTCTCTTAGGATCTACAGAGTGGATATTGTCGTCTGGCTCAGGAAAATCAGGAGAAACGTTGGACCCCCAATTTGGGGGATTGGGTCCCAATGAGAACTGATGACGGAAGAATATCGACGAGGTTTGGATCAGAGCTCGAGGAGGCAACATTTCTCACTCACCATTTGCGCGACTGAATGCGGAGTGGTTCGGGATCGAGTATGTCTTCCACCGATCTCAGTGAGGGGCGTATAAGAAGAAGACTACAGACCCATTTCAGTGTGGGGTAATGGAGAACCTAGGAACAAGAACACTCACGACAGAACGCGCAGCTTTGTGTTTACCTTTGAAACTCGAAGGCTGGGGATCACTGAAAGGATTTCGTGACGACATAAGTTGAGAAAAAGACCAATGTAAGTAATCAAGTAAAGACAGTGGACGTTAAGAGAAAGGTGTTTTGTACTGTGGCCAGCGGTTAGTGTCGAAGAAGTGGTGCTGATGTACGTACATGATTTGTTCAAGTGTGGCTTTGTTCCCATCCTCGGAATATCAAGGTCCAAGGAAATCGCCGATAGCAGGACCGGTCTGGGTCGGCGAATTAGTACAGAAATGCTGTTGAAATACGACAATCATTGAAAATTCTGACATCATGATTGTCAAGTCAAGGTACCTACCTAACGAGCGTCAGGAGAGCTACTCGTACAAATACGCATTGAAATCACTTGGGGAATGCTGTTTCACTGGAGCATAAGGAGCTCAAGCAGTCAACGAGTGAGTAGGTCTCTATCACTGAATTTACCCCACTTGCGGAAGGTCTACTGCATACGGTGAGAGCTTGCACGGTTCGTACGTAGCAACCGATCGTTGATCGGTTCAAGTAATTTCGCCTGAGAAAGATGGATCAATCTTGGGCACGCAACTGCACGGAAGCGCTCGACGTGCACAAGCACGGGCATGATCAAGCAGACTTTTAAGGAGATTGTGAGCTTTATCTCGGCAGGCTGAGAGGGACTTTATTCTTGAACTGTGTAATTTTGTGCAATTGAATGTCATCAGCAAAGAGTTTTTCTTTGTACTGCGGTCTATCCTGCGACGAGAAGCCGAAAAGAGTGATAGACGCAATTTTCCGCGCGCACGCGTATTCATTCATGAGATCGCTTTTATTGACAGCTTCTTCAGTGCCATTTGGCTGGCTTCCCGAAATGTGTAGTCAGAACGCGAGTATTCATCGACTTCTGAAGGCCAGCGACAAGGTGAAACACATTCCAGAAGAAATTCTTTCCCCTTGAGTGTTGCTGTCAATTCACGGAGAACTTGGCTATCACATCTTGAGTTATGCCAGTGGAGCCTGAGTAATCGCTCAAGTTGATTGTGATAAGCACTGCAACGTTGAACAGGGAGGATAGTGGACCTGAGAAGAAATTCAGAAGAGAACCAGATCCCGCGTAGAGTTTGTCTAGATTGCTGAGATCTAAGATTCGAAAAGCCTATAAGAGAGTGAGATATGGTTGCTAAAGTTCACCTTCAAAAAAAATCCCCCAAGTTCAAACAAGCCACGTGTCTGTTTGTTTTTCAGACGCATTTAAATACATGAATCCATTTTCTCGCTACTTCTCACCCGTTTCTCGTGCCATGCAAGTTGAAGTAGCTGGACCATTCACAGAGCGATGCAGCAGGTTAATTCTCAACATGTGCCATGGAACGGTGCACTTGCGGCCGTTGATTTAGAAAGCGGGTTATAGAGTAGTCCGAAGACCTTACCTCGCCCCACCTTTTCTCTCTACGACTAGAACATAATGTTGACTTACAAGGTATTGTCTACCGGGGCGAAGATTCCAGTCATAGGTCAGTGTTAAATTGTTTTGTCTTTTTTTGTTTACAAAGTCCTCGTCACAGCGAACGGAACATGGGACTGGGATCCCGCTTCAAGAGAGCGAGGAAAAGAGTGGATCGCAGGAGCTCTAAAGGTGCATCGTATCGTTGGAATTTCCTTGAATTTGTTCCGATTTTAAGACACACTGTTTAGATGGGCTATAGGCATATTGATACCGCCTTGATCTATGGTGAGATTCTGAGGACATATTTTTAATGAAGTCTGACGTGTTTTGTATGAAGGAATGGAGAAGGCTGTCGGTGACGCCATCAAACTGTCCAGAATAGATAGAAAAGACATTTGGATAACGACAAAGCTTCCGTGCGTAGTTTTTACTTGTATTGAATCATGTTCTGAATGTAGCCATAGGTGGAATCACCATAGTAGAGTTTTCCAGTCCATTGACGAAAGCCTTAACAATCTAGGTCTTGAATCAGTTGACTTGGTGAGATTCTCTAGATTAACTCTACGCGTCGTGCTGATGCAAAACCGTATCATCCAAGTACTTGATGCATTGGCCCCACTTTGTACGGTACGACCCAGAGGACTTTTTGCCAAAGAACCCCGACGGTTCCTACGCTGTCGTCGACTCGCCCACTTTCACCGAAGTGTGGGCTGATATGGAAAAGGTACTAGAAATGGGCAAGGCGAAAGCGATTGGAGTCTGTAATTTCTCTGTCAAAAAGTAGGTCTTCATTTTTGTAACCACCTGTACTTTTTTGACAGTGCATGTTTATAGTCTTGAGCTTCTGTTGAAAACAGCCCGCATCGTACCGGCCGTCAACCAGGTCGAGATGCACCCGTATCTCGCTCAAAAGGAGCTGAAAGCGTATTGCAAAGAGAAAGGAATTGTCATTGAGGCCTATACACCCAGTGGTCAGTCTAATGCGTCTCATTGTAGAATGACGCCGATGTTGTTTTTCAGGTCTTTGTCACGTTCGGGATGACCCTATTATTATAGAGATTGCGAAGAGATACGGAGCAACTCCTAATCAAATAGCCCTGGCATGGAATTTGGCTCGAGATGTGATAATTATTCCCAAGAGTGCCAATGAAGAAAGACAGAGAGAAAATTTATTTGTGCGTCTCCTTCCTTCGGTTTTCCTTGAAGCTTGACGCACCATGCACATATTTAGTTGCCGACACTAGAAGAAGATGACCTACAGAAGATAGATCGGTTAGACAGAAATCAGAGAGTCTGCCCCGGGAATTTTCCAGATGAAAACGGGATGGTTATGGGTTGGCCGGTGGAGAAACTCGGTTGGTAGGGAATTCGCAATAGTACCGGTGACATATTCAATAACAAATTAACGGGTATAGTAGACTACAACACTCAGGCGACGACTCTAGAACCATTAGGATATACATACACTAGAAGTACGGAATAGCAGTTTGCAGAACATCCAAGCAGATCTAATAAATAAGATGATGCCAATTCAAGCATCCGAATGCATCGAAGCAAGTTTCGACAAGAACCTTGCGATGACTTCTTTGCCCCGTTGAAGGTTGGCAAGAGACATTCGCTCGTTCGGAAGGTGCGCGCGGTCCTGTATTGTTCATGTAGTATCAGTGACTGACCAAATGCGACCGATAAGCGGCTACACACCAAGCTCTGTCCCATTGGTAGATGTAAAGCATGACACTTGAACACTTTTTCGAGGAACGGAACAGACGGAATTGACTAGATGCAGTGTTAGAGGCAAGAAACTATATCCATGTTTGGTGACTCACTCCTCCCTCGCGTATTCGCAGGGGTTCTACACCCCACTCTTCCCTTATAGCGCTCTCGAGTGCGACGAACCAAGGATCGTCGAGTTGGCCAATCCACCAGTCCGCCGTGTTGACAATTTGGACTTGGAGTTTATTCGGTGATTGCAACTCCTCAAATGATTTCCTCAGGAACTGGCACAACGAATCGGCGATGGTGTTCAGGTCTTGATCAGGAACAATTCGGACTGATACTTGGGATTTGACGGTACCAGGGATCACAGTCGCATCTGTAGCCTATTGTCAGAATTGCCCAAAACTTATATAAGCACTACGAACTTCTAGGCCCAGATATCTCGACGTTGTGCACTGTTAAAGAAGGTTCACACCACCGGGAGGACAAGGCGGAAGCTGACTTGTGCGTGACTAAGGATAATCGTTGGTACAGCTCCTTCTCTGCCTCGGTCTGAGGTCGTACGTGATCGTCTGGGGAGCGAATTAGATACAGGGAAGACAGATGGCAAAATATACTTACAGAAGCCAGGGATCTGGACCACTTGACGACTGTTAGTCAATGTTGCCAAAACATTGACCCTGTACACTAGTAAATATTAGATTCCATAGAAAGGTTCAAGGAAGCACACATGTCAAGCATCGGTTCACGAACACCACCACCATCGATACCGGAATGCAGGTCGGGGAAATTGCTAGTAATCTGGAAAAATATGTTCAGACTGGTTGAAAATAGCATCATTCAAGAGACTAACTTCGAGGGAGCAATGAATGACCCCACGCAGGCCATAGGTGATACACGGTGAATCTTCAGATATCCAAGTGGAGTTGCTATTGCAAACTTTTTTGAGAGACTGTATCGCAAATTGGGATGATAAAACCTACCTAACAAGTATCCCGTCAATATGCCCAACTTGATCCTACAATTAAAACAGTTCAGTGAAACCAATAAATAACAGAATAGTCAGCCCGTACTTTGTATTTTTGAACGGCGTCTTCAAACCCTGCGCTACCACACTCCTCTTCGCCTTCAATTAGGAATACTACATCCACGCCGAGTGCCCGTCGGTACAAGAGCTCAGCAACAGCAAATGCGACGGCAAGGATAGGTCCCTTGTCATCATTTATACCACGTCCATATAGGTATCCATTTCGTCCGTCCAACACGAAAGGATCGGAGTCCCATCCTCGCGAAGGTGCTGGAATGACGTCGTAATGTCCATAAAACAATAGTCTCGGCCTCTTCACCAAGGCTGGATTAGTCTGGTTGCCTGTAAAAGTTCCGAGCACTAGTGGATTCTTTCCTTGGACCCCTTCACTTGTAGGCAGCTATAACGGAGACTTTAGGCGAATAGCAAGGTGTCCAGACAACAAAGCACGCACAAGTTGAGTATGAGCACCCAGCTGTTGTAAACACTTTTTCAACCATATCGCGGCCTGTCTGCAGTCTTCTCGGTGTGAAGTTCCTGAACTCACACTAGGGATGGAAACAAATTTGGACAGGGCGTGCGTCAGAGTGTCTACATGCAACGGTCAATTTCGACTTGGCCATGAAACACATGAAAGTGAATACCTTGAGCTACGCTGGGGCCAGTTTTGGGCAAAACCGATTTGGATGTATCACGGAAGCGGGGTACAGGGAGGACGATATCCCAGACCTAGTGGAAGGTTAAAACTTAATGGTGCAAAGCTACGAGAGCGATGCACCTTGATACGGCCATCGTTTCCCCCAGTCACTAGAGCTGGCCTTCTCCCTCCATCATTTGATATTATCGAGGAGAGCACGATTCCATCGTGAGCATGCCAAGATGCCGTGCAATCGAAAGAACCATTGAAACACTGGAATGATCACATCAGTCCGGAGGCGAACTAGAGATCATTGAAGCTAACCTGGACTTGCCCATTAGCGGAACATGTGTACAGTTCCGAGTCGATGAGAGAAAGCGAAAGAATGTCGACACCCTAAGAACAGGCCTTTGAGGAGTGCAGTTGGCAGCGAAGAATACGATCCTACCTCCTGTACCAAAATTGTTCTAACCAAAGAGTTGGTCTCAAGATCCAAGACTTTAACGTGTCCATCTTGACATCCTCCATAAATGGTGTCACCTTGAATCACCAAGGAAAGGACGGCACCATATGAGCAGGAGAAATTATGTTCTAGCTTTGGACCATTCTTTGTACACGACCAGACCTGAGACCTGAGTGAATGATGTATGAAGCCTCCAGAGACATCCAGATATATACCTTGACAGTCTCATCTCCGCTCCCTGTCGCCAACCTTACGCCAGCTTCCCCTTCATCCAAAATTGACATGCAGTAGATATAACCATAGTGAACGGATTCGATAGAGTTAGCTGCTGGGATGACCAGTCGAGGTACATTATCCTGGCATTGTGACGATGAACTTGTCAATCCGTTGTTTGCAAAGATATCCGCGGGCCTGCGTTCATGTAGAGGGTAGCTGTCGAAAAATTTATGTGCTTTCCTGAGTCCTGTAGTATTTGGAGTTGACGCCCCAGAGTCGGGCAGAGAAGAGATTGAAGAAGCGGATTTCAGTGAGGATTCGGAACATAAACTAGGGAACTCTGTCGGCAGGTTGCTCAAATCGAGCCATTGAAGACAAGTATTTTGACATCCGACGTAAATAGTCTGGAGGGTAGGTGACCAGGCAAGTGAAAACAGATCTCCGGCTCCACTTTCATAGAATGGATCGATAATGTAGACTGGCCGGAGGGTTTTGGTACACCAGACCTAGATGCCGGCATGAGTTCAGCGTTTACACAACCCAAGTAAAACATACCCGAATGGTACAATCGCCTGCACAAGACAATTAGAACAAAATCCACTTAAAACGATGCCTAAAACTCACCAGATGAGCTGAACAGCCAATTCTTGTCCTCTGCATAAACCAAAGCCAATACGCTCCCCGTGTGTCCTCGCAAGGTTGTTTTCAGCTGAAATGTCCTTTTGTCCCAGACCTGCGGATACTGAATTAGCACTCTCCGAACCGGCGGTGGTAGCACCTACTAGAATGTGTTCATTCTGGCTACCGGAGAAGATATAGGTATCATTTGCGGCCAAACTCAAGACAGAACTGTCCAATTCGTGCAAAGAATGAAGTAAACTTGGTACTGATCCGTCGAATTGTAAATCTCGACCCAAAGATGCTAAAGACCAAAAACAAAGGAATAGCCTTAGTTCAGAGTAAATGATCAAAAAGAATGTTTTGGGGAGCGTACGATGAGATACGGTGGATTGGAACTCAGCACCAACAAATTCAGAACCAAAACTCATGTGCATGCTGGTCACACGAGGCCTTCTTTAAAAACTTGCAGTGCTACAACATGAGGCTCGCCAAAAGTTTTGGCAAGGTAGGGACGGGGCTTGTCGTACACTGGATCGACTCATATATAAGAACTTTCGCAATGATTGAGCGTCGATGGTGCAATCCAATAACGCCGAATGAATATATTCACTTAGTGCAGTGTTAAGCTATCTAGATGTTGGGCTGGACTATTCGGCCAAGCTTTACATGTATACAATCTGTAGTACGTTAGACAAGGACGACAAGCCATCAAAGGCAAGGATCATTCCATCATTCCACTTCAGAATACACTGTCCTGATAGATATTCGAAAAAAAACAGAGCGACGTAAATTCACAAAAGTACTTAGAAACTGGGTGTTATCCATAGTCACTTCACTAAAGTCTTGCCTTCCGGTGATCTTCCTCTTTCAACTCTAGCTTCTCCTCTTCTCTCGCAGCTTTCAACATCTTCTCCAACAACCCAACCCACTCCTTCCTTCCCTCTGCCCCGTCACTCTCGCCTACTCCTTTAAGCCACTTCTCTGCTTCACCTCTCTTCTCTAGTTCCACCCAAAACTTTCTCAAAATCGCAGTTTCGTCGCACATGAGTTTTTCCCAAGGTTCCACCAGAATGCGACCCGAGATTCCTTCCACTGCATCCGGTCCCGAAACAGGATAGCTACTCGCATCCGCAAACGCGTACAACTCGTCGCGGTAATCAAACTGCTGGTGGCCTTCAAACTTATGCCAGACGTGAGCTATCATCCTTCTTTCGTGGTCCTCGTCTGTGTTACTTCCGGACACTCTAGCTTTTAGCTCTTCGTATCGCGAGACAACGTCCACAGCTTCCCTAGTAGGATCCAGTGTATGTGGGTTTCCAAAGACGTGTACTACTGCTCGAGCTTGAGCTTCCAGTACTGGAAATGGTGCGACCCTAACGAGAAGACATAAAAACGTCAGACTTGGGTCAGGGGAAGAGGTTGGGGAATCTGTCGACGCTAAAGGGAACAAGTGCTTCGCCAACGGAAAGACGTTATAGGTTGAGTTCCACAAATCTTCTGGAATCGGTGGAACAACCGGAGGAACACCGTTCTTAAATAGACCCGAGTCCTTGAAGAATGGAAAAGATAGCTGATATCCCGTTGCCAGAATGACAAAGTCCACTCCTTTCTCTACAGTGCCATCGTCAAAAACGACCTCATCGTCTCGAAATTCTGTGACTCGTCCCCGTGTCCAGATTTTTCCCGAGTCTTTCGATCCGCCACCGCCAGAGATGGAATGCAATACCATCTCTGCAGCATCTGAGAGTGCTACCTCATGACAGATATCCGACCCCGATGGACCTGCGCCCACTACAAGAATCTTCTGCATCTTTCCAGGTAGATTTTCAGGGTTCCTGTACCACGCAGAATGCATTGCTTTGCCCGTTTCTAGCCATTTTTCCAATCCAGAAACAGCAGGATATCGGGGTTCATGGTAATGTCCGTTGCAGACCATCACGAAGTCAAAGTACTCTATTTTTCCAGTAGACAAAGTCACTTTCCACTTCCTCTGACTCTGAGCCATGTCCGAGTCTGGGATTCGTGATACGGTTTCAACACACGTATTCAGCTCGATATACGAGTTCAAGCCGTAATGCTCCGCATACGCTTCTAGATATCGTTGAACATAGACAGCTTTTGGGTACACAGGCGTAGCAGGCGGAAACCAAAAACTCGAAAAGGCCATTACAGGATGCGGGAGATTGGTCGTCAGAGAATCATACATGGGCGTTGCAGGAGGAGTGGACGTTGGAGGGGCTGGAAGCCTATAGAACCGAGAAAAATGCTTAAATTGAGACAATTATCTCTACTTCAAAAAACCTACCAGACACCACCCAAGCCTTCTCTTGCTTCGTATGCCGTAGTTTGCCATATTCCGCGTTTGAATTGCGGAGTATCAAGGATGGTCTTTAATGAGGCGAGACCAGCAGAGCCTCCTCCACCTATGATACAAATCTTCTTGATATCCCTCGCATTGACCGGAGTATCGAGTTCAGAAATGATTTCTGCGGAGGAGGGTAGTTTACAATACATCAATAACGGGGTCAACGAGTATTTACCTGGAAGTTCCATGCTATGGTCGTGCTATGCAATTGCAGAGTTCTTGTTTATCCTCTCGTTTGGCCTGGGTATAAGCGCTGGAATTGCTGGTGGATAGAGGAAGAGTTCCGTACATAGCTGTTAGAGTCACAGAAGCTTGCTTGACAGGCGCCTTGACGCGTCTTGTTATCTTATCTATATTTACTCACGTGTCATCTTATTTGATAAGAAGACCTCTTGCACGAATATTTCTCGCCTTTCGCTATATGGACAGCCGTTTGATGCTATCCTTAAATTTTGCTTTTTTTGCCGCGACCAAATTCTTGCTAGTCTACCACGACGGTAGCCATGGCCCGAAACTCGGCACAACACGTCTCAGAAGACCCAGGAATTGAGGTGCTCAGTTAATGGATGTATTTGCTGATAGGAAGAAGAGGACACATCATCATTCACCTCCGAGGAAAGCAATCTCGGACGTTCTTTTTCAGGGAATCCAACGAAACCCCGCCAATCCCCCGAACTTCTTCAAGTGTCGATGTATTGTTTTCTTTAGCTCTCTGCTCTCAGGAACCATTTTGGTATCTGCAATCTTCAAACATATCGCCACGTTTACATCGGACGCCTCACTCTACTATTATCTTTGCTGAAATATATGTCTTGGTGCTCGTATAAGTTCCTAAATCCAATACCTCACCAGCTCGCAAGTTGCGAACAGCACAAACCTCAAATCAAATGCTACCATACAGACATCAAAAGACGTTTCTTAAAGTGATCGAGTTTGATTTCTGTGTGTACCGTTCCTCGTTCTACGTCGGTATTAACCTGGATTGGTCATTACTCCCCAGATTGTTGAATGTACAGATTAATTATCGTTGTCATTGTGTCTTCTCGGGCGCGCATTTCCTAATGCATGAGAGGTACCCGAGGCTATGATCAATCAGGTTTGGATCCGCGAAGGCCAGAAACAGCCCCAGAAGCACGATCATAGGCCGAAGAGTCCTGATACCGCCCACACGCCTCCAGGGCTTAATATTCACCTTTTCTCATGATAACACTCCTTATTTTTCATTTCTTTCTTTTTTTAACTGGTGCACTCGAGTTCGCCCACAGACATAGCCACCCGAAGAGACCATAAAAACCCCCAACTTGTGCACTTAATCCTTAGCAGCTTGACCTTTATCCATCACCATGCTCTCCATGGTAGTTAAATCTTTACTACTTCTCACCGTCGGCATACAATGACAGTCGGCTTCATCGTAACACGATGTCCTAACTTGCATGAATTTTCACTGTCGTCTCTTGCACGCGGTGGATATCTCTGGGCGCCTTTGCCATCAATTGTGAGTCTGCTCTACTTGTATGTACGTTGGACACATGCTGAATCCTCTCTAGATCCAGACTATGCGTAGCTGTATCACGCACTAACGTGGGCTAAACCATTTCTCGAGCTTTCCGTCTTTTGCAGTCAGTACAACTGATATCCGGTCCCCTTCTATACCTGACCCCGAGTTAAGATTTGGCAGTGCTCATGTGTGGCGTCCATACCTCAGGTCATATTGACAACATTCTTGTCGTCATGGTTCAGTGGTGATTGTCATCCCAAAGCCAGGGCAACGTGTATCTTTGTAGATCACAAACTGCATCGTTCGAGCTGCACCAAGTAGTGGATTCAGCGCTGCAAAGTGTTGATGAGGTACGAACGGGCAGAGACAGTCCATGCAGAATGCGATCTATTAGCAGTACATCTTGTGTAGGCGCAATGATGACCTTTCCACTGACCATCCTATCACGCGACCGTCGAGTCGAAGGCGGAGTCATTCAGTGATCTTCGATCTGCCTCTGTCCCTATGTTCTATACATTTTTAATAAAAGCATGTCCTATGCATCCCTGGCTTCATTCTGTATACGTTGTAGACACAAACTGTCAAAGAAATGATGACCTTGATATCCTCGACTCTCGGACAGCAGACTCGTGTTCGCTTAGCACTCTCGCAAAAACGTTTCCAAGTTTTGCCTGCCGGATCAGTTTGTCCAGACTTCCATTGTCCCGAACAGATGTAATCCCTTTCCATAACAATGAAACGACTTGAATGCTCTGTTGAGCTTCTCTTCTCCTTGATCGACCCCAGAATCCCCCACAGGGAAACCGACGCCGGACCGATTCAAGGCACAGCAGGCCGAGCCCGGCCGTCAGACGCCTAAATCGGGTGTTTCTAAATCGTATGTTCAGGCTACATTAATTACTTTCTCTTCTGACCATGGCCAGCAAACAGGTATGAATCCTTCAGTTCTCGTGTATTTCTCTTTGATTAATTCTTCTAATTTTTCTTTAGCTCGGGAAGCTACGCCAGGTGGGTGCTCTGTTGTCTTTCTTATCCTTACTGCTGTCACCAATTTCTAATGCCACTCGGATTCTATCTCTACTTTTCAGTGGGCAGGCGAGGTCATCTCTTCTAGAGAAAAGACTGTTATTTCGGATGAGTTTGTTGATTTACAGAAGGACATCGAGTTACGTAGGGACGGTGCTGAACGGTACGTCCAAGGTCGATCTCTTCGGAAATGCTATTGATCAACTATTCAACCTCTTTAGATTGCTTTTGGCTTCTCAGCAGTACCACCATGCATTGCAGAAGAAGAAGGAATGTTTTGCGCTTGCGGACCCCGAGAAACTTTTACCTGTCGACTCGTTGGGGATCGTGATGATAACCCATGGAGAAGAGTTTCCTGAACTCTCGGATTTTGGTACATATACATTTATCTTCCTCTTTGGCAGTGTTCTGATGGCGCATGACCGTAGGGTCGAGCTTGGTCAAGTTCGGACGGGCTCATTGCAAGGTAGCAACGTTGCAAGAAGCCTACGCGGTTACCTTCAGGGACACTTTCTTGGCGTCAATTGAAAAGTTTCAGGAGGACATCAAGGAGTATGAGGCTGTGAAAAAGAAACTCGAGAGCAGAAGGTGCGTTCCAATTCCCTTCATTACCTCTGTCTGTGCTTATAGCGTGTTTAGGTTAAGTTATGATGCAGCTATTTCCAAACTAGAGAAGATTAAGAACGGCAAGAAGGAGAAAGAGAAAGAAAGGACAGATGCTGAAGATGAACTAGAGAAGGCTCAAGCCCGGTAGTACGTGTCACACCTATCAACATAATCCCTTGACCAACTCTTTTCCAGCGAGGAAACGACAGAAGACCTCCGCGCACACATACACTCGATTCAGGAAACCGAGATAGATCAACTGCGTGAATTGACCGCGTTCCTCGACCTCGAAATGAACTTTGTCGAGCAGTATCTAGAAGTACTGAAAGAGACCAAATCTGAATGGGCAATCACCAAGTGCGTATAGATTTCGTTCCCTCTTCGATAAGCTTTAAAGGTTATGCTGTACAGTGCTGTAAGAAGTACTGCCCGTGTAAGATACCCTTCTGCCCATGCATTGCATCGCAAGTCGCCTCCAGAAAAGACAGCCAGTCTGAAGAGAAACCCGTCTGTTGCTACTCGGGCCAGTGTACCTTCCTCTACTGCTGTCTTAGACTCCACCGACGACGAAGAGGATCGTACAACGACTCGCAGCCGTCGTGGATCTACACGCACACGGTCCGGCTCAGTTGCCAGTAAACCTGCAGTTCCGTCGCGTCCATCTTCGCGTGCATCTAGGAAACGTGCGGATAGCACTACCGCTCCGAAAGATTCCGAGGAGAAACAACTCAAAGAAGAAAAGACCGACAAGGACAAACAACCAAAGAGGATGAGCATGGCAGGTTGGGCTTCTAATGCGATGGGCTCTTTATCTGGTCGTGGCAAGAAATCCAAGGACTTTGCTTCCTTGGACGATGACGAGAATTTTGTTAGAACGTCTACCGAGGACTCGGAACCGAATGGATATTTGTCGTCGGGCCATCGGTCACAAAAGTCATTGACGAGCTTGCCTGGTTCACTTCGACGAAAGTCTTCTACAAAATCCAAGTCTAGAGAGGGTTCTCCACAGATTCCATCTCGTATCCTCAAGCCTCCTTCCATGCAGGAGAGGAAGAGCGTGCGCGCCTTGTACGACTTTTCAGGTTCTTCAGATGAACTGTCGTTTACAGTTGGTGATGAGATCGTGGTGTTGAACGAAGTGCTGGAAGGTTGGTGGATGGGCGAACTGAATGGCAAACAAGGACTGTTCCCAACGCCGTACACCGAGGTGATACCCAGCAAACCAGCTCTGCCCGTTCGTCCAGATTTGTCGGGTCTCAAATCCGAATCTGCTCAATCTGCTCCTGCATCAATGTCACACAATTCTCTTTCGTCCCAAGATCCAGATGACGATGACGAGTATAGGATGAGTGATATGGATGAGGAAGTGTACGGATCGCAACCTCTTTCTCCTAACCACAGTCCTTTCTTTGGCGGAGGATTAGGACTCGTACATGGTGCAGACGCAGCTAGTATCACAAGCACTGATGGAAACGACAATTCGCAAGCCTTTTTGCGATATCACGAGCAACCTTCGTCTTCATCCTCCTCCCTCGGGACGCGGAGCAACAACTCTTTCACCCCTATTAGACCTCCAGCGATCCGTCGTTCATCTGCCGCGGATGGTCTCGTTTCCACTACACCTCCATCTGGCAAGAAAGCTCCACCTCCACCTCCGCCCAGAAGATCGACCACCAGTGTGGGGTCTCCTCCGATACCCGCCAGACGCTTATCAGGATTTTCCGGCTCTGCACCCATGTTAATTCCACCTTCTAGTCTGCTTTCTACGGCTTCTACAACACCCGGCTCGTCAGTTAGCAGCCATAGCATGGGCTATGATACGTCTCCATTTGAGAGCTCGACCGAGTTGTCAAATTTGAATGGAGACACGGGCAACGGTACCAGTGCTGGAGGCTGTAACGAGTTTAAGCAGAATCCGTTCAAGCCAAAAGGATTCTGTAGCAACTGCTTCCAATTTCACGTGTAGCCCACTTACAAGGGTGGGGTTGCCATCATGGACTAGAATGTAAACTTCCTGTCATGAACTGGCTTCATACATTGCTATACAAGTCTAACGTCCTTTTATGAAGTACCTAATTTAAACCTTCCTAAATCTCGCTTTCCATTACAGATTTTCAATTTCTTTATTGTATAACAAACAAATGCGTGGATTAATGGTGTGCTGAAGAGATACTTATTCATTGAACTGTCTAGCGTGTCCGCTAAAGCTACGGTACAAAGTACATCTAATGCACAAATAAACTTGGATTGGAAACGAAGGTTAAACGAATTGCTGTATAAATGAATATAGAAAATATAGAACCCAGGAACCACCTTTGCAGTCGAACGCGATCTATCAGCAGCTCCATGGTGGGAAAGGTCAGGCCATTACATGATACAACCATGTGGTAGTCTACAGGAGATACATCTTCATACGACTGTCTTGACTGGTCTTGGTTGTTTGTGGAAGTTGCAGACACGATCAACAGCGACCAGTTTCTGCTGATCTTCAGGTGACCCAACATCGCAAGGTGGATCTAACGACTCGAAACGACAGGGCATTCGCAATCTAGTGTGGTTGTGATAGGGAGTCTCACTTAGGTACGTGTCTTTGGTTACCAGCGGAATCGTGAAGGACTGGCTAGAATGAATTTTCTTCAACTGAAGCCATAGCCTTTCATCACCTGTTTAGAAGTAAGACAAATGAGTTCATGGAAGGACAATGAAAGCACAGGTGATACTGACACACGGCGTAGCAGTCCATTGGTGGACCGTTTTTCATGACGAACTCGGCCTCAGTCCACTTTCTTGAACTCTCGATACAACAGCCCACGACATGCTCATATGCTAGCGAACGTGTGGGCCTACATAAGAGAAGGGTATGAGAATGTCGAACATGACTAGTCGGTTGAAACTCACGGTACAAGAAGAGTGAGCACCCCGCCGAAGAACATCTCCTCGACAAAGTATCCTGATTCCCCGACAATTCTTGTCCCGCTGTTCGATTCGTCAACTTGACGTTCATCACAAAATCTGGGAACGGATAGTATTGGCGGTGTATTGCCCAGGCCTTTGGTCATTCTAAGAAAATGAGCCAATTCATGGAGAACCGTGATCAGTAGTGCAGAAATGATAGGGGCAGCAGAAACATCGAGCTCGAGCGACTCGAGTCGATCAACCAGCTGTCCATTGATGAAGATCGTGACAGATTTGTCACTCTCCAGACACGTTTCTCCGAATGTCTGGACAGGATAATCGCGCAGGTAGATGTCGAGGGTACCCTGATACTGGATGAATGTTCGATATTCTCGTAGTTGTTCAGATGTAAGGGAATCGAGTTCCTGGGGATCAGGTAGGATAATGGGGAGCAACAAATCTATGAATTCCTTTCGCTGAAAAAGAATGGAGAGGATGTGTTCGACGAAGGTTAAGGCCGGAATACCAGTGACCCTTTCAAGGTTGGGTCCTGGTCGACGAAGATCACAGAAAGCGACTTGTGTAACGTGGTTATCCTCGGCGGCAGCAGAAAATTGATGAGAAGAATCAGAGCGACAATCACCCATTATGGCAGCTAGCTAGGAGAATTGGGAGGTAGAGGACGAATGTAGTAGAGAACAAGATCTTATATACCGATCGACGATCGTTTACCTTACAGTCGACATCGTCCGCTGAGTTTCTGATTTCATACATGCCGTTCTGGTAAGTGGTGTGGTAAAATAGTGTAGGACAGGTAAAAGATGATTTGTAGTAAGGTATAGTAGTCTGGAATAGTTAGTTGCAACTCTTTCGCCCCTATTGGACCTCAGCGATCCGTCGTTCATCTGCCGCGGGTCTCGTTTCCCACTACACCTCCATCTGGCAAGAAGGCACCTCCACCCAGAAGATCGACCACTAGTGTAGGGTCTCTGATACCCGCCAGACGCTTATCAGGATTTTCCGGCTCTGCACCCATGTTGATTCCACCTTCTTCCAATCCGCTCTCTACGGTGCCTACAACACCTGGCTCGTCAGTTAGTAGTCATAGCATGGGCTATGGTACGTCCCCATTTGAGAGCTCGACCGAGTTGTCAAATTTGAATGGGGAAACGGGCAACGGTGCCAGTGCTGGAGGCTGTAACGACTTTAAGCAGAATTCAAAAGGATTAGCAATTGCTTCCGATTTCACTGAGGGATTGTGTAGTCCACTTACAAGGCTCGGGTTACCAGTCACCATATAGAATTATGTTCTATTTTTTAAAAAAATAAACATGGATTAGTATGTAAACCTCCTGTCATGAACCAGCTTCGTACATTGCTATACAAATCTAACGTCTTTTTATGAATACCTGATTTGAATCTTCCTAAATCTCGCTTTCCATTACAGATTTTCAGTTCTTTATTGTATATCAAATAAATGCATGGGTTACTAGTGTGCTGAAGTCATTTGAACTGTCTAGCATGTCCACTAAGGCTAGCTACGGTGCAAAGTACATCTAATGCACAAATAAACTTGGATTGGAAACGAAAATTAAACGAATCGCTATAAGAATGAACACATAGCCAGATATCACCATGAGAATCACCATTCCCTTTTCCCTTTAGCCATACTGCCGTGGGATGTCATGCTGCCACTTTCCTCGTCGATTCTTTCAGAAGAAACAGCGCCATCAGCAAAACCGACACGACCTCTGTCATCTATTGCAGTATCTATATCGACCACTCGAGTTATCCCGATATTGATACGCGAAGGGGCCATCGTCGGCAATCCAATCATAGTGGTGTTTTCATGATTTTTACTACCACGACCACTGAGGCGTCCCTTGAGAAAAGTATTGATGTAAGAAGGTCCAGAGTTCTCTGTCGACTCCTCGTGTTCTTTAAGCTTGAAAAACCAACTGGTGATCACACTGAGATTGACGACCAGAAGTGAGACTACCATCTGTCGAGTTTGGACATTGAGTTTGACAAGCGAATAGGAAAGAGTACCGTACAAACCTCGATGACTGCAAACATAAACTCCAAATAACCGAGGTCATGGAGTATCGCGTAGGCGTGAACAAGACTGAAGATGGTCGTGAAGATGGTTGAGGAAAATATAGCTATTAAACGGATTTTGAGCGTTCGTCTACTTGTCAATGTGGACAAGAGGTATATTGGGGCGACGATGAGGATTAAATCGCTGACACAATCCGCTGGGTATAGAAAGCAGCACGTTAGTAGGGAAAGGGAGTACGGTCTCAAGCAGGACGACTCACTAACGAGCTGTGCGATAGCTACGTCCTTGCCAAGCATACACTGCGCGATGCGCTCCTTCTTCCAGCCTACTTCGCCTTCGCAAGTCCACCAAACTTGTGCATCAAGAATGACCCAAGTCACAAGGAACGCACCGACCGTGTAAGTCAACAGCTTGCGGAACTTTCCGTAGGACATTCGTATAATCGTGAGCAGGATGGAGCACCGAGCGGGCCAAATAGTGGCGTAAAAGCCGTTGTCAACACAGTAGTAACCGATGACCTTGACTCTGCGAGAGTGGTTATCTACGAGATGGTTATCATACATGCATGCGCAGGCTAGGACTCGGGATACTGACCAGGGGAATCGGTAAAAATGAGTATGCCAGTCCACAGGAAGCAGATGCCGACCATAGAGACAAACGCAAAAAAGTCATCCCACCACAAAGTTCTCCTTGATGTGCGCAAGTAAAGGCGGAACCATGTTGCCAATATAGCGATAGGTATGCCCACAAAGGAAGTGACTATGCTATGTTAGGTGTATCTTAAAGCTAACAGGATGGCTTACCGCGAATTTGTTGGGCAGTGGGAGTGGCTACCATGCCGCCTTTCAGAAGTGCAAAGGAAACAGAGAGACGTGGATAAATCCCTGACATTTGTGAGGCGAGGTCGGCATCATTTAACTATGAAAAAACTGCCGGTACTATCGCATTGCGCCTCGAAGTAGTGCAAATTCAGAGAGGCGGGAGAAAAGCAGTAATGAATTGTAGAAACATTGGGGCTGAAACTTCAAGAGATTTTCCATCCTATTAAGGAAAGTGATCTAGAGAATTTCAAAATTATCGAGCAGCGGATTTCGATGGAGAGTTATCCAGACAGCATGCGTTTTATCTTCAAATACGAGTCAGGTGCTGAAGCAGCCTGGATTGACTCCGATTGTCCAACTGGTACGTCGATCGTCAACCTCTGACAACTGCAGAACAGCGGAAAAGATTTCGTATCTTAGCAACATGCAAATTCCTGAGCTAGTATCATTAAATGTCTGAATATTTAGTAGAGATTTACTTTTGAGATTCCTCCATAGATCGCCCATCCACTCCTTGGTCTAGTCTATTCTAGTTCAATCCTCTTTCTCCTCCTCTGCCCTTAGATCTTCGCCAACAATAGTAATCCCGGCCTTCTCCTTTGGCGGCTTTGCCTTCATCCTTTCGTTTCGTCTCACTCTCAAAGCCCATTCATAGGCTTTGCAAACATAGGTGATATATGCCACGTCTTTGGGTCTGTTGCCTCTTATTACCAACCGTTGATGCACGACTCGTAAATCTTTAAAGGTGAACAGAGGTGGAACAGAGTCGTCTGGAACTTCAATGGGGGAAGAAATACGGACAAGTGGGCGCGCGCCTACAAGTCGTGTTTGGGTAGATTGGAGTACGGATTTCGTGTAGGTCGTAGGGTCACGAATAGAGGAAGGTGGGTACAGGGAGACGAAGTGACGGATATGGGACATGGCGCGGTCAAGGTTATTATTTCTGTACAAGATGTCAGACACGAATACGCTTGCAGAAAGAAACGAGAATACATACATGGCCAGTGTTTTGATGTACGCAGTATGGAAGCTCTCAACCGTCCTCGCATAGATCTTTCCTTTGTCCTTTTCTTCAATCTCGGCCCATGCTTCGTACAACTCGTCGGCAAACTTGAGTGCAGCGTCCCTCTCGTGCTTCTTGGACATCGCGCAACTTTGCATTGCCTCGAGATACGACCTCGCATTCTTTTCGACTCCAGCTTCTTCAAAGATTTTGCCAAAAAGATTCCTCGATGACTCTATTGTGCTGTGCTTGTAGTGAACAGACAAGTATGAGTTGACGAGTCGTGTAGTAAGCTGTACGCCATCGAACCGCGTCTCCGAGGGGAACACAGCGTCGGAATCAGAAGAGGGAAGTATGCCGTTATCCTCCAGAATACGGTGGAAAAGTGTGTCGACTTCGTGAAGGACTTCAGTACTACTCTGCGGTGGGACATGTGTGAAGCTGCGAGCATGTTGCACTTGGACATCCGTCTTCGAGCTCTGCTTTTCTGGTGCATTGACATTTGAAACCTCTGGGGCTGTTCCTTCATTCTCATCGACTATCCTTGCCAAACTCCTCTTGAATGGAGGGTTGTACGTCGTATATGCATGGAAAACATTCATCATAACCTCTTCATCCACACCCACATCTCTTGACCTCCCACTGACCAGCTCAACCAACATCCATCGTGCTCTAGCCAAATCGCCAACCCTCTTTGCACCTTCCAACAGCGCGATGAACGTCTTGCGATCAGGTGCAAAAGCTGGTCGGCCATATGCATCTCGGTGCGAGTCGAGCATCTGTTTGGCGAGGCGGAAGGCCTCTGAAACATATTGTTTCGAGCCGGACCTAGCACAAGCCAATATGATGGCGTTGTACGCTCCAGTAGTCGGAGGTATATTCTTCTCGACTGTCATTTCATACCAAAGGTCCAAAGCACGTTCAGGTTCGGAGGTACGAGTAGTGTGATATGGTGACGCGCAGGCTCGAATCATTGAAGTATAAAGGACGGGATCAGGATTGGGATGGGCGACATATCGCATGTGGGTAAAGAGGTCCCAAGCTTGGGCTTGAGAAGCAGAGGACGGGATAGAGAATAGATGTGATATTATTTTGCTGTAAGTCTTCTGGGCGGGCGCAAGATTCCTTTGCTCGTAGGCGTGCAGAGTTGATAGAGCCGATTCAGGAATCGTTCCCAAAGACAGCGGACAAGCATTAAGGTGCGTTTTGATGTGTAGGTGACGTTGAGTCTCGTTTGGTGAGCCTGGACGTAGAATTAAAAGAGATAATTCGGGAAAACAGCTTGAAGCCCACCTTCAACAAAACGTGAAAGACACCGTTCTACCCCAAGCACGTTGCCACTCTCAGAGTACATTTCCAATACACCATTAACATGCTCTTCGGTAACATCGACTTTACTAAGCTAAAGAGAGAGAAATTTAGATCAACGCAGCAAATCGAAGATAAAAGCAGTACCTTCATCAGTTCGAGAGTCGTTTCGATACCCTCTCCATCACCAACATGACGCTACACGTAGATAAGTAAATTGTTGAAGAAAGAATGAAAATACGCACGCAAACTCGATATATTGCCTCCCATTCCCCGTATGATAACAGACCAATGGGGATGTCCACAGACTGTAATGATTGCAACTGTCCAAATATATTCTGGATCTGCCTTAAGGCGCGACGATGTATAGGCATAAAACTTTCCGGCATGATTTCTGCTCGGGAGTTTTCTACTAATGTAGTCGTTCCTGTGTGTCGACGAAGCGTTTCCGCCAATGAAGTAGAGCCTATCTCGGCTTGAGGCATTTGGTCCAAGCGATTTACTTCCAGCCGCAAATGTAGCTCTTCAACGACAGATAAATCTTGACGGAGCTGGACCTCTGGATCATGGATTGCCAAGGCCTCCGGTTCATCTGCCTCGACAATTTCTTCGGTCATGGAAGGGTGCTCAAGGATTTCTTCATAAAAGGCAGAAAGGTCTTCTTCTGAGAACGTGGGCCCATCGAACGCAGATTCCTGGTGGTCCATTATAATCTGTCACACAAAAAGACTCGAAAATACGCACCTCAATTTGCGCAACCTTTTCCAAAGCTTGGACCTTTTGTTCAAGCTCAGAAGCTACATCTTTTGTAGCTTTCTTTGACCGTATCTTTAAACCCGTGCCGGCACTACGAGTCTTTTGATTGGTTAATTGGTACTTGGAAGAGCCTGAACCGGAAAGTGGATAGTTGGCTGGTGGGTCATACGTAGTTTCCTTGAATGCTAGAGCAGCTTGCTGCATGTGCCTAACATTTCCGAGACGCAGACATAGTTTCGGGTTCACTAGACGAGGTGACGACAAGCGAGCCAAAGTCAAGTCCACGAGCGAGGGAGGGAGCATACGTCGACGAGGCAAAAGACTTGGATTGAATTGCCGGCGAAAAATTTAAATTCTGGTTCGCGTGACTGGTCGCGGTCACGGTGTTCTTCCTTCAAATTCTACCCCGATTTCAACGACATTTGCCTTCTAAAACGCTCTGAAGATTCCAGCAAAAAAGAATTATGACTGTTCTCTACTGGGGCAATATTGCCAATTTTGAATTGTCCATTCATCAATTCATGCTCGACTTGCGCCTTGCACACGACCCAGAGACTTGATACATGTCCATCACATACTAGGGCTTCTCGGTAATCTATCTCAAATGACGGTAGAACGGGCATCAACTCAAGGAACGCGAAAGAACGACCTCGAAACTCCAAGGACGGTGGAGTTTAAATTTCTGTGTGTACCACCGTTTTCTTTCGCGTCGCTATTGGTTTATCATAGTCGCCACCCACTCAGTGCATCTCGTACAGATTGATTATCGTTGTTCTCGTGTCTTTTTGGGCGCGCTCTTATCGATGTGGCAAAAGCAACGACGAGCTCTGTCATCCCATCCCAAAAGACAATTTCGAAATGTAACGAACTTCCAAGATGCAACCGTGGTGGTCTCTAATTTAAACAGGTTATCGTCTAGAAGAGCAAGATGATATGGATCAAGTCCCGATACCAACGTCTACCTCAAACCATTGCGTTTTCTCATGATAGCACACCTTATTTTGGCCCGTGCAAAAAGGTCGCCCACAAACATAGCCACAAAAAATGGTATAAAACTCCTTAGCTTTTGTTCCATTTCTCCAGCGACTTGCCTTCATACACCACCACCTCTCCCTAGGTGTGGTGCTCTGCATCGAATATTCTCTGCGTTTTGTCGTCCTCGTCACCCAGATGTCTCGGTGATACTCGTATTCTTACCGAATATTCCGTTGCTGTGATGTCCTAGCAATGGCAAGTCTTAACCAGCTTCACGGCAGCCATAGGTTCTGACCATCTCCCAGAGCGCACTTCTGCTTCATGCTTTACGAACAGACCTGAACTCGTAGCACCGCCGTCGTTATGCTCGGTATGGTGTTTTACCTTGACGTTTCAATACTGCTGTTCTTATTTATGGTCAGATCTCGACGAAGAATACTAGCACCAGCCCTATGAAATCAGTTTCCACTTTGGGTATTCGGCTTGGTTCGTTATCTCTCCCTTTTGGCGGCTCATCGTCTCTGATCCTCTCCATTATTCACTAGCCTTCCTCAATGTATCCAGTGCAATATTTTCTGGTACAACAAGTCATACCGGAGCCATGATGACGTGCACTTTGTAAATCACAACTGCATTGCTTGAGCTGCACCAAGTAGTTGATTCGGCGCTGCAACGTCGATGAGGTACGAACGGGCAGTGACCATCTTTGCAGAATGCGGTTTATTAGTAGTGTACCTTGTGTAGGCGATGGAATGACTTTTCGGGTGGAATGGGATACCCTTGGGATGCCACTTCGGCATATACCTATCATGCAATTGTACTACCACACAAAAGTAATTAAACTACGAGTTGACCTTTACTGTCCTGACATTTGAATGAAATATAAAGACCAAATTTTAACACAACTCGAATGTCCTATCCTGACCTCTTGGTTGTTTAGATGAGTTTCCCCGATCATAAATCCAGAGCGCGGGATGGAGCTGGCATGAAACGACAAGGCGTTCGCAGTCTGGTGTAGTCGTGATAGGGCGTCTCACTCAAATGCTCAAGAATGAGTGTGGTAGAAAACCCAACCGTTGGGTGTAACGACATATATTTGGCAGTTCAAGAACGCGACCTCAGTCCGAGTTAGTCATTCAATTTTAGCAAATCAATAGCCCGCCCCCTCTTCAACGCCAACAACTCTTCAGGAGTCAACACATCGGTCAAGCCATTAACCCAAGTCGTCCCATCCTCAATCTCCACAAACGGATAATCAATAGAATACAATATCTGGTCCAATCCTATTTGTTGCTTGTGGAATAAGAGTAGGTCTGTTGCGAAATTGCCCGAGGTCGTTTCGAAGATGTTTGTATGGAAATAAGTAGAAACGTTGCGTTGCATGGGCAGTCCATTCGGGATTTGACGCAAGAGCTCTAGTAGCGGCGGGAAATAACGTGAGTCAAGAAAAAGTGTAGAACTATGTGAAATCCTCACGATTGTCAATGCGGACAAAGTCCGAAGGAATACGTTCGCCAAGATGACCAACGATGATTTTGAGCTTAGGGAAGCGACTGAAAGGGGTTTTAAACGATAGTGCTTACAGCAAAATGAATAACATACTCAAAAACGCCATTTACGCATAGTCCCAAAACATGTGAGGAGAGAGTAGCAGCAAATTCTTGGGCTGCTCCTCTTAGCCATGTCGCATGATCGAATACCAGGTCCCCAATTTGCGGAATGTTGGTTCGGGGATGGAAATAAACAGGAACGTCCAAATCAGTAACCATTTGCCAAAATACGTCGAACTCTGGTTGGTCATAGTACAGCAATGTGTCTGTGAGTATGAGAAATTAGACATTTAAATAGGTATGGGTGAACCAAGAATAGGTTTCTCACCATTATTAGGACCTGACTGCTGGTAATCGTTGACTAATGCCCCAAAGAACCCTAGCTCTTTCACGGTCCTGTTAAGTTCCAGGGCAGCCTCAGTAGCGTTATGCATTGACAAGGCAGCGAAACCTCCAAAGCGGAAGGTGTTGTTTGAGATCTGGTCAGCGAGTTGATTGTTCACGTTGACTGCCATTTCAGCAGCGATTTGGGGATCGGATATTCCTTGGATGCAGGGACTCGCACATGAGAGAATCATCTGTCCCGTGTCCCTGTCGGCAGCCTTTCCCTTGGAATGAAAATAGACGTACGAAATCGATACCGTTCTCATCCATCTGTCTCAGACGTTGATTGTGAATATCCAACAAATTTGCCTGTAGCTCAGAGACGGTCCCTCCTACGTACGAAATCATGAGTTCGTAGAGCTGGAAATGGATAATACTAGCGGCCAACCTAGTGGGGCTGCGGGTGTTCTTGAGACAGCAATGTTTTTCTACTGGTAAAAATGCGAATTAAGATATACGCACCCTCCGGGCACTCCTGGTATTGTCCAAGCTTCTTCAAAAACAATTGTCCCAACACCGGTATCGTTCCATACTCGAGCGACACAAAATGCTATGTTGGCGAGGAAAGTGGCCAAGGAGCAAGATTTCATGTTTGATCGGTAACTTTTTGCATCTGGGTTTTTATATCGTAGAGCCAACGGGAGAAAATCTGGGGTTGAGTTTGGAACCGCAAGTCAAGAATACTTTCAAATCAGATTCCAGAAAATAGGAAGAATTCCCAGCTCTATGATGGAAAGCCGGGTGTCTAGCAGGCACATATGTATAAAAGAGTCATAGTACAGGCACTATAGTTCCAAATCTGAATGATAGAAGAGCATTTGAGCACGGCCAGTATAGTTTGAATGATAGTGTTACTTTCGAATTCTAGACACCATGCCAGCCGCAGCAAACACATATTGACGGGAGTGTTGGAATCTATGATTCACATTACGCACAGGACTATATTCGTTTCTATTCTTTACTTCTATCTGACTTGCTTGTATAGCTATCCATATGATACACGACATCTATCTCACTTCTATCGACTCATCTTTACACCTTTCCTATTGTCTTATTGTCTTTCCTGTTATCACCTGTCCTACACTGCTGTACTAGTGCTGCGCACAAGCTATGCTTTATTGTTCTTTCTTATCTGTGGACTCACACACATACAGTAGCTACAAGTATAAATACTAGGTAGTATTGTACTGTTATACCAGAGCCTCAATTGTATCCGTTGTTGTTACATCCGCGCATCCGCCGGATCCGTCCGGATCCTTCATCCTTCATATAACAACTCTAACTTCGTCAACTTCGATCGGATCCGCTCCGCATCCGTTTTCTATTACATTCTCGCTTAAACTCTCGGTCCGTTATCATCTTTATCTATCCTCATGTTACTCCTCTCTCCTCATGTATGTTCCTATGACCCTCCCCATGTGTTTCTCTCTATTGTAAAAGGGTTTTCACGCAATGATGATGTACTGAGCGTTTCCCTTTATATCCTTCTTATTATCTTTTACTTACAACGTGTTTTATTCGGGTCCGCTTCCGGACCCTCGTATATAAGCTCTATACTTTGTAGTATGTAGCTTAAGTCTAAAATCAACTTAGCTGGTCTCTATATTCTCTTCGTCTGACTTTGTCCGACTTCTCACTCGTCGAAGTTGTAAGTTGGTTCCGTCCAACGAACAATTAGACTTCGCATCGGATCCTTCCGGATCCGTCTTGATCAGTTCGATTCTCTCGGCTTCCTTCAATACTCCTCTCTTCCTTCCAAGACTTCCACCCGTCGCGGATCCGCTCCGGGTCCGCTTCGCCTGGACTTAACAGTTGTCTCATTTCACTTGTGTTCAAGTGTCCTTAACACCTGTTAAATCTAATAGGTTATGGGCCCCGAGCTCTAACCTTATATCGTTTGCTTAATCGTCTTGCTCTCGACGTTGTATGACCAGTTCTGACCGAACCAGTCGCAGACATGGAATCCCAGTACCCCCAGTTGACAACCCTGAAAACATAATCAGATCGCGATCAGGATCCAGGCCTTCATCTAGACCTACATCACGTCCCCAATCTCGTATACCTTCACCTAGCCAAGCCTTATCCAGGAGAGGCAGCCCTCTGCAACAACAACTATTCACACCACCTGTTTCTACAGCTCAACCACATCGTAATTCTCTCCCTTGTTACGGAAGATCCCATTTATTTGATCATACCGAGTGGATTGACTATTATTCAGATCCAGAAAATAGTACAAACTTTAAGGCTTGCAGATCTAGCCCTTGCCCAAATCGATACGATCCACCATTATTAGAACCAGCAAGAGGAAACGACTGGGCACTCCCTGTAGTTGAAAGCCAAGAAGAGGCGATCAGATCTCATCAGAGACATATAGAAACACCTCCCAGAACTCCACTCACCTTCCCACTCACTTTTCCGCCGCTTCAAACACCTCAGCCACAGCAGCCACAACAATCTACGTCATCAGTTGTTGATCTATCCGTTTCGCCTACTGGTGAACAATCTGCATTTGCTGAAGATAAAGAGGAACCAGATCTAGAATACGAAGATCCAGTACCAAGCGAACACCCATCCAGACATCACTCACCACCACCTCCACCAGATCCCTCAGATCACTCATCAGATTCAGAATCACTGGATTCAGATAGCGACGACGATATGTCTAAAGCTACCAAAGCATTTGACAAGGTTACTACCTTGAAGGAGGATGGTTCAAATTGGTTAACTTGGGAAACGCGTGTTGAAAGAGCTGCTAGCTCACTTGGGTATGACAAATACCTCACCACTGCTGGGACAGGAGATGAAGAGAAGGAGGATAAAGATTTGTTGAATGGCATAATTGGAGCATTACCCGACAAGATCTTTCGGAGATACAAGTCGAAGAAAACATCGAAGGAACTTTGGGACGCATTGAAGACAGACTTTGATGCCAAGAACCCTCTTACACAGGCATACCTGGAAGGCAAACTATTTAGCCTTAGATGCCACAACCCTGCGAAGATCAATGAGCACCTTGACACGCTTGTTGAAATTCAGGATGAACTATCCAACCGAGGAGTGGATATTGTCGATGCACGATTCAAAAACGCAGTTATCGCATCAGTTCCAGATCAATTCAAACCCATCATCACCTCCCTCACCACATACTACCGAGATGAGCCAAACAAGCTCACTGCAGGAATGCTTATTTCATCCATTCGTGCCGATGCAGAAGGATCTAGCAACAATCGCAAACCTAAGGACTCCGCCAATTACTCTAATGACAACTTCAGAGGAGGAAGAGGTAGAGGCAGAGGAAAAGGAAATTTCAGAGGACGAGGAAGAGGCCGAGGTGGAAAAGGGAACTACCAAGGTCACAACAACAAGTCCAATGAAGAGGTGAAATGTTATAATTGCGGAGGAGTTGGTCATATGTCCAACCGCTGCTCATCGAAGAAGAGGCAAAACGCCAATTCTGCCAAGGAATCCAAGAAGGATGACAAAGAGAAGGATAAAAAGGGGAAGAAGAAGGAAAATGCATCAGCTGCCAAAGAAGATAACGAAGGATATGAATCGGCATGGTTGGCGATCGATAAAGATAAGATTTCACATCTAGATGCCCCAACCATTGATTGCTCAGAAATTGCAGAAGCAGCGTTCATAGCATCTGAACAACAAACTCCAATTCTATTTGATACAGGAGCTACTTCCCACATGATGCCACTTCGCAAGGAACTGAAGCACTACGAAGAAATTCCACCTTGTATCATCAAAGGTGCAAATGCCGACACTTTCTCTTCTAATGGAAAAGGCACGCTCCATATTGAAACACATGATTCCTCAGAACGACCCCACTTCTTTCCATTGCGTAACACATTGCATATCCCAGGCATGCCAAACACACTTGTTTCTATTGGAAAATTGGATGACGCTGGTTACATTATTCACATCGAACAAGGCCAGATGAATATCTCAAATGGTCAAGGAAGGAATGTTGCATGTATTCCGAAGGTCAATGGGCTCTATCAAATCATTCCACATGAACATGCTTATACAGCTACCGACCGCACCCTATCCCTTTATGAAGCACATTGCGCCCTAGGACATGTCAATTATGGATATTTAAAGGATGCTTTTAAAGCAAAATCTATCCAGGGCATTAGGTTGAATAGGAACCAAATGGAGGAAACTGAATGCGCTGTATGCATGCAAGCGAAAGCTTCCAGACTCCCAGTTCCGAAACAACGCCAATCTGAACGTGCAAAGAATTTTGGAGACAAGATTCACACTGATATATGGGGACCAGCATCTGTCAAAACTATTCATCGCAACGAGTATGCACTCACACTGCTTGACGACGCCACATACTGGCTGGAGCAACCTCTACTGCGCACCAAAGATGAGGCATTCCCAAAATACGTTATTTTCCAAACCAACCTTGAAACTCAACATGGTATCATCATAAAGGTTTTGCACTCTGATCGAGGAGGAGAATACCTAGGAGGAGACTTCTTACAGTTCTTGGAAGGAAAAGGAACAGACCGCATTCTCACAGTTCATGACACACCAGAGGAAAATGGCACTGCAGAACGCAGCCATAGATCCTTACTTAACATGGTTCGAGCTATGCTCATTGCATCAGGCTTACCAAAATGGCTATGGGGAATGGCCATGATGTATGCTGTTTATATTTGGAACCGAACTCCACACAAAGCCATAGGAATGAAAACACCTTTCGAGAAACGATTTGGTCACACCCCTGACATATCGGATCTACACCCATTCGGCTCTATTGTTTATGTTAAACAAGAAGTTCGACCTGACAAACTATCGGAACAAGCTACAGAAGGACGTTGGCTTGGACCAGAGAAGGAGTCACAAGGCTACAATATTTATTGGCCCAAAAAGCGAACCATTACAGTCGAACGAAATATCACATTTTCCAAACAGCAGACCCAACTCAGTGAGAAGGAGGATCATGATGTTGCCATCAATTTGGAGAACAAAGTCCCTGAGTCGGATCAGCCAACCGAAATTGTTGAACCCACACCAGTTGAAATTGGAGAACCAGTTGACCCAGCAATCGTCACAAGCAGGAGGAGCAGAAAGCCTGCAGCTAAACTCAGAGAAATGGCTGCATACACAAAGGATTATTCCACCATTCTCACTGCTAGTCTTGCACAAGTCACATCAGAAATCGAAGCATACGACCCCTATACAGTAGCCGAAGCCAAACGACGACCTGATTGGAAGCATTGGAAGGAAGCTATGGAGGAAGAAATGCGACGACATGAACAACGTGGAACATTTGAACTGATCTATCCACCTGACGATGCCAACATACTTACCAACAAATGGGTTCTCAGATCCAAGAAAGACGAATTTGGTAAACTCATCATTCACCGAGCACGACTTTGTGTCCGTGGATATAACCAGATCCCCGAAGTCGATTACTTCCCAGATGAAACATTCGCTTCCGTCGCCAAACTCACATCCGTCCGCATCATACTCGCTATTGCCGCTTATCGGGACATGGAGATCCACCAAATGGACGTCAAATCAGCCTACCTCTATGGCAAGTTAGACGACAGTGAAAAGATCTACATGAAACCACCCACTGGTATCGAGATCCCAGGCATTAAACCAGGACAAGTACTTCGCCTCCGATTAGCGCTTTATGGACTTAAACAAGCTGGACGACGTTGGTATCTGAAATTCTGCAGCATTATGAAAGAAGTTGGACTTAGACGATCAGACTTCGACCATGCCGTATTTTTCCGGACAAAACCCCTTGTTATCATATTCATTCACGTTGACGACATGACCATTGTAACCGACACCAAGGAAGACATGAAGAAGTTGAAGGACAAAATCAAAGAGAGAGTAGAAGTCAAAGATGAAGGAGAATTACATTGGATGTTAGGAGTTGAAATTCGACGAGACAGAGAGAAGAAAACACTTCAATTGTCACAACGATCCTACATCGACTCTATCATTTCATGATATGGATTCTCAGACACCAAACCCGTCTCCATCCCATTCGATCCTCATACACGACTCTCTACAACTCAAAGTCCAACCACAGTTGAAGAAATAGCTCAAATGCGCGATAAACCTTATCGAGAAGCACTTGGAGCAGTTCAATATTTACGACACGCTAGCCGCCCAGAACTCGCTTATCCAGTATCTCAACTTGCCAGATTCTCCCAAAATCCAGGCATTACTCATTGGAACGCATTACGCCGAGTATTCGCTTATCTTAAAGGAACGCGCGATTATTGGCTAACCTATGGAGACAAACCATCAGACGTCATTGGATACTCAGACGCAGATGGAATGTCAAATGAAGATCGACATGCTATTTCAGGATATGTTTTTATGCTCAATGGAGGAGCTGTATCATGGTCATCTAAACGACAGGACACCATTTCACTTTCAACCACCGAGGCTGAGTATATCGCATTATCTCATGCCGCTAAAGAAGCTATTTGGATTCGAAATTTTATCTCTGAAATATTTGGATCAGTCACTGACCCAATTCTTATTAATTCAGACAATCAATCCACTATTGCACTTGCAAAAGACGATCGTTATCACGCACGCACTAAACACATCGACATCCGCTACCATTTTATTCGCTATGTCATTGAAGAAGGGAAAATCAGACTCTCATACTGCCCCACATCCGACATGACTGCCGATATATTTACAAAGGCTTTACCGTCACTTAAAGCCAAGCACTTCGCTTCATCCATGGGACTCGCAAAGGCTTGAGGAGGAGTGTTGGAATCTACGATTCACATTACGCACAGGACTATATTCGTTTCTATTCTTTACTTCTATCTGACTTGCTTGTATAGCTATCCATATGATACATGACATCTATCTCACTTCTATCGACTCATCTTTACACCTTTCCTATTGTCTTATTGTCTTTCCTGTTATCACCTGTCCTACACTGCTGTACTAGTGCTGCACACAAGCTATGCTTTATTGTTCTTTCTTATCTGTGGACTCACACACATACAGTAGCTACAAGTATAAATACTAGGTAGTATTGTACTGTTATACCAGAGCCTCAATTGTATCCGTTGTCTCATTTCACTTGTGTTCAAGTGTCCTTAACACCTGTTAAATCTAATAGGGAGTCCGCGAGATTCCCGAAGCTTGATATCAGACAGACCAATCGTGTCTGCCGTGTCATTCGACAGTGTTCGTTCAACCACGGACCAAGGAATGATATTGGAACAGAGAGCGCATCCAGAGAATTGTGTCATGGGAAACTTGGTAAAATTGAAGAGAGTCTAGAGGCCTCGAAGAGTTAGCTCGTCAAACTTCTCTTCACCACCGATGGCATAGTTTTGTCGCCAGCATACCTGTGTGCTTGTTATGATTGGTCCAAGTGTTCGAATAGCACACGATAGGAGTCGGCGATGAGAACTTGGTTCTGCAGATTCTCCTCAATCATGATTTCCCACAATTCTTGTGGTTCTTTGAATTCAAAGAGGATGTAATTCCGCAGAGAAGCAAAAAGGAGTAAAGAGCGGACGACACACGTGGACCAAGCTCAAGTTACATCAGCACATACATCCGTCCGACTCCTTGCCTCCGTGCCTTGTTGCTGAAAACCGCTTCTTCCAATACATTCCAGCAAATCTTTCCTCTTTTCATCCTCTTTTTTGTGCCATTCCTTAATCTTGTACTAGCAAAGTCTGCGCCAAAGCTCAACTTCCTATTCTATTCCATCTTGATGATATTCGAAAGCTTTCTATCGTGGAACTGGATTGGTGGAATGCATCTTCTCAAACAGTCGGGTCAGACCGCGACAGACACAAGAACAAGAAACGGACTGTGAGCACCAGTGACATGGCGCGGTGCTGGTCAGTAGTTTTTCATACTGTTCATACCCTGCCTGATAGATTCACTTGTGCATCTGATGGGTATTATCCTGGGTTGATTAATATGTCTGGAACGTACTGTTTCATGTCAACGCCCGAGAACTACAAAAAATCTGAAAAAATGTAAATAATCGAATTTTCAACCTCGAAACGTATTCGCGTTTAAAAGATATAAAGATTTATAAATTGTATATTACTAAAATAGTATATTTGCGACCTCAGTCTAAGTTAGTCGTTCAGTTTTAGCAAATCAATAGCCCGTCCTCTCTTCAGTGCCAACAGCTCTTCAGGAGTCAACACATCAGTCAATCCGTTAACCCAAGTCGTCCCATCCTCAATCTCCGCAAACGGATAATCGATAGAATACAATATCCGATCCAATCCTATTTGCTGCTTGTGGAATAAAAGAAGGTCTGTTGCGAAATTAGCCGAGGTCGTTTCAAAAATGTTTGTATGGAAATAGGTAGAAACGTTGCGTTGCATGGGCAGTCCATTCGGGATTTGACGCAAGAGCTCTAGTGACGGGAGGAAATAACGTGAGTCAAGAAAAGTGTAGAACTATGTAAAGTCCTCACGATTGTCAATACGGACCAAGTCCGAGGGAATACGTTCGCCAAGATGACCAACGATTACTTTGAGGTTAGGGAAGCGACTGGTAGGGTTCTTAGACGGATTTTAGAGTGTCTAGAGCAGCATGAAAGACATACTCAAAGACACCATTTACGCATAGTCCCAAAACATGCGTGGAGAGAGTAGCAGCGAACTCTTGTGCTGGACCTCTTAGCCATGTAGCGTGATCAAATACCAGATCCCCAATTTGTGGAATGTTGGTTCGGGGGTGGAAATAAACAGGAACGTCCAAATCAGTGACCATTTGCCAAAATACGTCGAACTCTGGTTGGTCATAATACAGCAATGTGTCTAGGAGTATGAGAAATTAGATATTTAAATAAGTATGGATGAGCCAAGAATAGGTTCTCACCATTATTAGGACCCGACTGTTGGTAATCGTTGACTAATGCCCCAAAGAAACCTAGTTCTTTCACGGTCCTGTTAAGCTCCAGAGCAGCCTCGGTAGCATTATGCATCGACAAAGCAGCGAAACCTCCAAAGCGCAAGGTGTTATTTGAGATTTGGTCAGCGAGTTGATTGTTCACGTTGATCGCCATTTCAGCAGCGACTTCGGGATCGGATATTCCTTGGATGCAGGGACTCGCACATGAGAGAACCATCTGTCCCGTATTAATGTCAACAGCTTTTCCCCCTGGACGAGAATAGACACACAAAATCGATGCCGCTCTCGTCCATCTGCCTCAGACGTTGATTGTGAATATCCAACAAATTTGCCTGGACCGTCCCTCCTACGCATGGAATCATAAGTTTGTAGAGCTGAAATGAATGGTACCAACGACTAACCTAGTATGGCTACGGGGGCTCTTGAGACAGTAATGTTTTCTCTGTTGGCAAAAATGCGAATCAAGTTGTACGTACCCTCCTGGTACCCCTGGTATTGTCCAAGCTTCTTCAAAAACAATTGTCCCAACACCGGTATCATTCCATACTCGAGCGACACAAAATGCTATGTTGGTGAGGAAAGTAACCAAGGAACGAGATTTCATGTTTGATTGGTAACTTTTGCCTCTGGACTTTTATATCGTAGAACCAACGGGAGCAAATGCGGGACCGAAAACCGCAAGTCGAAAGCCAGATTCAGAAAATAGGAGGTATTCCCAGCTCTATTGACGGAAAGCCAGGCGTCTAGCAGGCGCATATGTATAAAAGAGTCATAGTACAGGCACTATAGTTCCAAATTTGAATGATAGGAGAGTATTTGAGCACGGCCCCACCTATAATGAACAGTGAGGTGAAGGCCGTCGGTATTCAGTTACATAGAACAACTGCTCCGATAGTGGACTTTAAGTAATGAGGCCTTGTGGGGCTATCGAAAAACGGGAGGTCCAAAAATCGCCATTTTTCCCATTGCAGATGTGCTCTATTGTTTCTCAGTTCTAGATACCACGCCGGCCGCAGAAAAAGCGTATATTGACGGGAGTCCACGAGGTTCCTGAAGCTTGATATCAGAGGCGCATTATCCAATTAAAAATGTCGGCCGTATCATTCAACAGTAGAGATGTGCGTTCGTTCAGCGACCGACCAAGAAGTGGTATTGGAATAGAACGTATCCAGAAAACTGTACCATGGTAAAATCGAAGCGGCGAAACCAGTTAGTCCAGAGACCTCGGACATCAGCTCGTCAGCTCGTTTGTGAAGTAGAAAGTTGATATCAAGTTAATACGAGTTCCATCGTGCATACAAGCTATTTCAGGTTTCTCTTCACCACCGATGGCATGTAGCTTTGTCACTGGCATACCTGTGTGCTTGTTGTGATTGGTCCAAGTGTTCGAATAGCACACGATAGGGCAAGATGACCGAGTCGGCGATAAGGACTTGGTTCTGCAGATTCTTCTCGGCCATGGTTTTCCACAATTCTTGCGGTTCTTTGAATTAAAGGAGAGGATGTAATTCCGCAGAGAAGCAAAAAAGGAGGAGTACTAGTAAAGAGCGGACGACACACGTGGACGAGACCAGGACGTCTACCTCTCTCTGCTTACATCACAGCACATACGGCTCATCCATGAGCACCCATGCTATCCGTCCTTGACCTCGACGAACTTCGTGCCTTGTTGCTGAAAACTGCTTCCTCCAATACGTTCCAGCAGATCTTTCCTCTTTTCATCCTCTTTTTTGTGCCATTCCTCGTTCTTGTGCTAGCAAAGTCTGCACCAAAGCTCAACTTCCTATTCTATTCCATCCTAATGGTATTAGAAAGTTTTCTACCGTGGAACTGGATTGGTGGAAACTCCGGAAATACATCTTCTCAAACAGTCAGGTCAAACCGCGACAGACACAAGAACAAGAAACGGCATGCAAAGACTGCGAGCACCAGTGACACGGCGCGCGGTGCTGGTGAGTAGTCTTTCATACTGTTCATAACCTTTATGCCTGATAGAATCACTCTCTGCAAGGTGCATCTGATGGGTATTATCCCGGGTTGGTTAATATATCTGGAACGTATTGTTTCATGAACTCAACCATTCAGGTGAGTATAGAAGCTTTTTCAGTTGCCCCTTGGTTCTCTCCTACCTGTTTGACTCATGTCGAACACCTGCCGGAGTAAACTCATGGGGTCTTGCAGGAATTACTATGTCTGTTCACATATCTTACTTGTTTCGTCACAGGCCATGTCATCACTATCATATCTACAACCACATATTGAAACGATACATGCAAGGGCAGAAGAATTGGATGTCCCCACGCCTGTTATTGATGCTCTAAGAGATCTCTTTCATCGTTGAGTTACCCGGACCTCTTCTCAGAACTACAGCCTCTAAACTTACGTCTCTGCAGGGCTGAACACACCTCATTCCCGTTCTTCGTCAATTCGCCCCGTTGACCTCATTTCCGTACTTTCGTCTCAATCTGCGTCAAGTGGCCATGCAAATTCTCTCTTCTATTCTAGGGAGCACCAAGATGCACAAGAGCTCTTTCAACTCCTGTCCGAATGTATTAAAACCGAGATAGCCGCCATCGACAAAGAGAATGCTCGAGATCGTGGTTTAAGTCTATCTCAGACTGCCGAGGGCACCCGTGAAATTGGAAAAAGTGTATTTGATGGGTTGACGGCCAACAGAAGGAGTTGTGTAGTGTGTGGGTACACCGAAGCCGTAATGCATTTCGCTTTTGACAATTGGCAACTTGCGGTTCCCAGAATGGCGGTAAGAGTAGGAACCATATCTCGATTTGTATTCCACTCAATTTTTATTTTTTAGTCTGCCTGTCTACTCGATGACTGTCTTACTGAATACACCCGGTTAGAAGTGCTTAAAGATTGCATCTGTAGAAGATGTTCGGTGCTTGCGACGTATCAACGCCTGCAGGAAGAAGTGAAAACCCTTGCCGCAGTAGAGAACCCTTCTACGTCGAAGAAGAAGCGATTAAAAGAGCTGAAGAAGATGGAAGCACGTGTAAAAGCAGCTTTGGACGAGGGTCGAATTGAAGAAGATCTCAAAGACGTCCGTATGGAGAAAGTGTTTAGCGCCATGTCCACCAAGCAAGCTATGATCGCTCGAGTACGCACCTGACTTTTCTAAACCCTAAATGTCCTAACAGGATGTACAGCCTCCACCTGTGCTTGTCCTTCACATTAACCGTTCCATGCATTTCACTCATTACGCCGCTAAAAACAATATTCGAGTTGTGTTTCCGGAAGTGCTCGACCTCACACCTTGGACCACTTCCGGTAGTCTTTCCACAACCCCTACTCTCTCCATGTCCACACCGTCTCCATTGCCGAAGAGAAGTAGCACGCCCACGCTTGATACACACCGAGAAATGGCGTCTAGGACGATATATCGGCTGAGTGCAGTCGTATGCCATTATGGGCAGCATTCCTTCGGTCATTATGTCTGTTTCCGACGGAAACCCCCGAGGAAGTTAGGACATGAAGAAGGAGAGAAGAGCAGATGGAAGCCGCCAAGATTAGTGATAGAGAGCCAGAGGCAGACTTCAAGTACTCGTTCAGGTGATGGTGGCGCTTTGGGTGGAGTCGTAGATCCAGACGGAGCTCGTGTCAAACAGGAAGCGGAAGAAGCAGAATTAGATGGCTTTGAAGAATACGTTTGGGAAGATGCAGATCCAGATACTGCACCCGGTACTGGAAGAGGATGGCTTCGGATATCGGACGATTCTGTCAGCGAATGTGGGATTGAAAGCGTATTGAATGAAGGATCAGGGGCGTTTATGCTTTACTACGAGAAAGCGATTGTGTCAGGTGGAAGTGCTACTGGGACCGCAGTTCCGAGCACCGTGGCGAGTAGGTTTGCCAGTCCATATCCTGTAGAGGGCATTCCGGTTGCAACATATGGCGTCGGTGTTGGGCTAGGAAACCGAACGCCGTTGAGCTCGGAGGAAACGTTGAAACCGGAGATGACAATGACACGACTTGTTAACGGGAATGGCTCTCTAGTCAGCGTATCTTCTTTTGGGCACGGTGATGGTAGCATTCTTGATGACAAGAGGTTTGGGTCTCCAAGCGGGAGCATAAGTGGCAGTCCCGCTCCAGTCCCAATCTTGGGCCCCAGAGTCATTAGAAGTGTTGCCGCCGGGAGGTCAAGGAGAAGTCAGAGTGCTGCGTCGTCAGTGGATGGTGAGAAGAGAGCTGCGTCGGTTTCTCCGCCGGATGCGAGGCCTTCCGTACTGGCATCGTCATCTTCATTATCACTGGATTCTGTACCTCGGCCATCCTCGTCCTCAAAACCCATAGATATCCTGACGCCAGTGACATCTTCAGAGGATGACAGTGCAACACATGAAGAGGCACCACCTTCATCTTTGACGTCGTCAATAATGACCATGCCAAACTCCTCGGTCACGTCAGTATCTTCAAAGACGAGCTCAAACTTGTCTTCACGCCCAGACCCGAGCCCAAATTCGACACCGCGCAAGTCCCGGAAACGAAATAAGAAGTCAAACGCGTCTCAGTCTAGACATCCTCCACATTCCTCACCAACACCTATTGTTGGTCTGAAGGCATAATGTGAGTCTCCTGAGTCGGGTGGGTCTAGGTTATAGTCAGTTACATTACTTACATCTCTGTTCGAACTATCTCGTGGAGTACTTAATTATCTTTATTCCTCCCTTTGAACACTCGAAAAGCTATACTTGGTGAAACACTCACCACACGGCACCCATCTTTTTGTCCCTTCAGCTCAGTTTCAATACAGTGTATCAGTAGCTCTCGTTCTCTTTCGAAAAATAAACCTATAGTGAGAAATTGAAAACATTTCCTGCCTCAGGGCTTGCCACGTGGCTGAGGAACTTGCCAATGTCATTTTTCATTGTCACTCTGGTGCTCTCATGTCCTCTGCTTCACGCGTTATCTTCCGTTCTGGATCGTCGTTTGGCTTTGAAAAAATCCTGTATATCGATAAAGGGCTTGTTGTAGTCAATAAACCCTTCAACTTTGTCACACAATATGAAGACTCCAACCCCACAAGACCTGCGACTCAGTTAGTGGCAGGTGATGCTGGTACGTGGGCGACAATAACTTATCTCCGGCTCACTAAGTGTATTATTTCAGATCCTTCAACTCCTCTGTATCCGCTACATCGTTTGGACAAGGTATGCATGGGACGTCATTTTCTGACGCGAGTTCAATATTGAATAGCCGTCAGGAAACAACAGGATGCCTTGCTTTTGCTCGTTCATTGCCAAGTACACGTTCACTGTCTCAGCAGTTTCAAGACAGGTCTGCCAGCAAGATCTACTATGCGTTGGTTCGCGGAGGGATCGACTCCTTCAATGGATTGACGCAGGGCTTAATTAAGGACCACATAGCGTACAAAAATGGTTATGGTCAACTATGTGCAGTCAATGAAGGTCGGGAGTCTGTAACCGAATGGATGCTAGTTGGATCATCCGTGAGTTTCAGCTCGGATTACACCCTGTTTCTTCTGAATGGCTTTGACAGTCGATTGTTCCTCTTTCTTTGGTTAAACTAAACCTACATACGGGTAACAAACATCAACTTCGTATTCACTTGGCGGCGGCTTTGAAAAGTGAGTTCTCCGAACTTCGAAAGAAGTCTTCTAAATTGTGTATCTATAGCACCTATTCTCGGAGATCAACGGTACTCTCAAACGGACCCGACAGAGGCTATAAAACGTCTGCTACCGACCTCCAAGTCTCCAGAAGCTCCACTGTTCCTCCATGCGTCACGCTTGTCATTCTACGTCAGTCTCTCCCAACTTGTCATAGCTTAAGACATGTTTGCTAACCCAATACCCTTATCATCCTCATCTGTCGCCATTTGGACACATCATGCCTTTTTTCCTCATTTCACCTTGCTTGCAGCGATACAAAAAAACTGGTGGTAGTAAACGTTTTCGCCTCGGAGTTCAGGCTCCTTTACCGGCCCATTTTCTCCGACTGTGTCTCAAAGCAGGAATAAAGTTTGATCCAGAACTTGTCAAGGGTGGCGTCTTCCTCGACGATGTGTTGGTCGAAGACGGTCGTGTTCCTCAACTCAATGGTCAATATCTACATGCCTCTTAAAAGCACACACTGGACCATCTCGCAACCTTTAACTTGACACGAACTCGATGGCGGAAATTCGATTTCGAAAAGTGGCTTCAAGCACCTTGATCGAAGCACAAACTTTGAACTCAGCCACTCGGGAATTTGCTACAGGCAGGTCCCAAATCACATGCGTTGCGCGATTTCAGAGCATCCAGGCACGTACATAACATAAATTAGCTGTCTAGTAGGTCCTATTTATATGAACGCATTAAAGATATTAACAGATACAGTTTCCCTTTTATATTCTCTACATGCTTCATAGTCACCTGAAAATGTCTCGTACACCCTTGTCTCGCCAGCGACACAAAAATAGATACCATTTCACACAAGCAGCCGCTCATGATCAAACAGATTTCTCCGAACCGGTCTGGCTGCCTTGACTCATTTCTTGTTGTGATTTCAACCAAGACCCAACACCGACGGCTATTGCACCAACGGCTTGTGCAGCTCCAGAAGCTAGTAAAGCACCACCTGCGCCTGCGCTGATAGCTGGGATAGCGGGGATACTACCGGCGGTGATTAAGATTGCACTCAGGGTGGACATCACTTTAGGATGCTCGCCCTGGAGGAAGTCGAGAGCATTGCAGGCGTTGAGGAGCCAGACAGGTGCATGCGTAACAGTGGTAATGGCTAAAAGAGTTATTATCAGTGAATGCAAGGAAGAATTTTGGAGTTGACTCACTCTCATCTCCAGTGTCTACCTTCATTGGTGGCATCGTTGGTGATGACTTGGGCGCCCTGGTCTTCGTTGGAGTGGCTGTCACTGTTGATACGGCGGTCTCGGACCTGGTTTTCTGAGCAGAGGGGCGCTGTTCTTTGTCGTCGCTGTCTTTCTTTGTCAGGTGTAAGATGTCCGACATGACAGTAGCTGCCCGACTGGGCGTGGGCCGCTTGTTTTCCTTCTGAGGTACAGGAGGAACTGGAGGAACTGGGGGCACGGGAGGTACAGGAGGAATTTCTTTGTCCTGACTCTTGTCCGTAGACGTTTTGCGAGCGAGCCAGAAGGAATTGGATCTAGTGAGCGCTCGGGGTCTCGTAGATGATGATGACGACGTCGAGGATGTAGATGCTGTCGGCTTCACAGGCAACGGGTCGCTCTTCTCCTCTACTGGTGACTCGGTTTGTTTCTTTTGTGGTAACCACCAACGGTTGGTCGTGACCTTGATCTCCTTTGTCTCGTTGGGGTCCACGTTCCCTACGTCTTGGTTAGGAAACAAAATAACAGTGAAAATGCAAAAGTCCCTCACAGCCCATGTTTCGCATTGCAATCTTGAACTTGTCCCAGTTCCAGCGGTATTTGCCGCCATGGACTTTGGCCATGACGCACTTCAATTCGTTGAGTCTGACATCCATCGTCAACTACGATCTGTTTTCAAAAACTATGCGACATACCTTGCTTTAGCTTTTTCTCCCATGTAATGTTGGGCTACTTTATGCCAGTATTCCCGCGGTACATTCCTCTCTACGCATCCCGCCTTGATCTGCTGCAACCAGTCATCAACATTCGGGTCTTTCTTTGGGTTCCCGACAAATTTGGGACCATTAGGCCATGATGCGTAGATGGGCTCGAGGTCAAAGGGCTTCAGCTTGAATCCGTCGAGTACAGTCATGATAGCGAGTAAGGAAAAAGGGATGAAAACTGTGCGTTTGATATAAGTTTTGGAATTTGAATATGAGTGAGGGGGTTCAAGTTTGAAGAATGGTGCTCTCGACTCTTTATAAACCTCAGAGATAGACGAGAACAATAGTTGATGGTCAACATCTGAACAATGTGAGTGTGCGTTTGTGTAGAGTCAGCAGTATATCTTAGGCGGCTCGTGTATAAGGCATGCAGAGGCAGGTATGATCGCCATTCAACTTGTGATCGGTACAATATGTTCATTATATTAAGTGCGATAGTAAGGTGCGGTTCACCTTTGTTTATACCATGAGGCTGCTTCAAGTTGCCGTTTGGGGGTTTGGTGCCCCCCTAAGATGAGGGATGAGGAAGACAGCTGTGCATGTCACCTGCTCGAGATTCCTGGTATTGTCAGATTTGTTGAGTCAGACAGTAGTAGGGGACAACGATGTTGAAACGTGCATTAGATTTGATTTGAAGTTTTGTAAAGACAAGCTTTGGATCAAGGGGACGATTCATAGGGCCTCACACAACCTACGGGTCCAGGCTAGAGCATCCGGGAAGAGTCTAGGACAAGCTTTCGATTCAACTTGGCAAGTTCCGTCAACATTTCTTTTGAACGATGGGGTAAATTACAGACAAATCTAGTAAATGTACTTTTGAACCAGTCAAGAGTTCTCTGCATACAGGAAAGGGTACAAACAGCGGGATAGATAGCACAATATTTAAGGTTGGGTATGCCAGTGCAATGTCATAAAACACCAATAATGGGAATATTTACGGGATAGTGTCCCGGGCGTAACTCCAGACCCGTTGGCGTCGTCCGTCCGTTCATCTAGGATCAGTCTGTTACATACATTTGACCATCCGACTGGACCAAGCCTAGTCTGGATGGAGCCTGGTTTTTAGGGGGCGGAGCACTACATAACAGTACACCGGTTTTCTTGGGGGCTTGCCGGGGTACCGTTTTTGTGCCCAGCTACACGTTTTTCAATCTCTTGTAAGCACAATTCGAAAGCACGGGCTACACGACGATGATGACTGGTCAAGACGAAGTAAGCCTTTACAGATACAAAAAGCTCACCAACGTTGACGTTATTTTTTGCGCTGCACTCTGCCCAAGCAGCCTTGTTACCCTGAGCCAATTGCTGTAGTTCCGATGCGGACACCTGTCGGCTTGTATAGGCAAGCCGGAATCAGCGTGGAGCGTAAAAACATCGACTATAAGTACTCACCTAGACCCCAAGTCGGATTTGGACCCAACAATCACACAAGGGATGTCCACAACTCCCGAAAAGTCTACGATCTTGTCGTATATGATTTGGATCATCTCAAAACTCGTCCGTGAAACAATGGAATACACGAGGACGTATCCATGTATTCCGATAGCATATTGTGCATTGAGGGGAGTGTACTCGTCCTGTAGAGCAGAAGCGATGTCGGGTCGTCGGGTCGGATCCTTCCATCAAACGTCCCGTAAACCGTATACAGAGTCCGAGGACGCACCTGTCCAGCCGTATCGAAAACTTCCAAAACAAATTCTTGGCCCTTGTAGAAAACATTTTTCACATAGGCTCTCTCGATCGTAGGGTAGTAAGAGTCGACGAATTGGTTTTCGACAAATTGTTTGACCAAAGATGATTTCCCTGGAAGTAAGAAAGCAGGGTCAGATCTAGATTCGGAAGTATTAAACAGAACTGGCAGATTAAGGAAAACTGTCAGGACGTAAATCATCCCTATCCGAGAAATGGATAAAGATAGAGTAGTATTAACACACCGACAGAACGAGAACCGAGGACAGCTATTTTTCTTCGTTTTGGGGTGTTGGACATGGTGGAGCGTAGGAGGAAGCGGGTGGACGAGTCTTACTGGGGATAAGGCTTTCAAGTGAAATTTTTACCACAGTCGGGATTGTACAGGGGCAGCCACATGTGGAGAATAAAAGAATCTTGACTCGGACAGTCTTTCGCCGGCGGGAACGGAGTTCTAGACTCGGAGGTCGTAGCAAAACATCCCATAACATTCTCGCTCAACTGGTATAATATTTAACAAGTTATCATAGCTGGCTATTCACTAACAGATAGTACGAGAGGAGTCCCTATTGCCACTGCGACCAAATAGCTGAACGCCGGAGAAAAAGACAGAAATGGCGACAGAAATTTGTAGCTAGCGACTCCGGATCCCTACTGCAATGAGAAGAAATATGTTTGGAAAACTGAGAAGAAAGGATGAGATAGCCTGCATACGAAGGCCGAAAAAGAGCTAAAGTATGGAAGAGATACAAGGAAAATGAAAGAGGAAGAAAGATATGGGAGGAGGTAGAATTCGATAACTAGTTTCAGTAGAAGAGAATATGATCATTAGATGCAAACGGAGAAAGGAAAGAGCCGTAGTGCAGGATAGAAACTTCAAGTCAACGATATAAGTTTAAAGGGAAAAAAGAAGCAATAGAAAAACAGATAGACAAACTCGGGTTGAAGAAAACAACGAGAACAGCTTGAATATTTCTGCTCCCAACGAAATTCCCGCGGCAAAGACAAACGCACACCTTATCGCGGCATTTGGCCGGCACTCCAGTCTTTTTCTCAACGCAAGCATTCGAAGTCATGACTGGCGATAGCAGTATCTCCTTAGTCTACCACAATGCCTGCAACATTCGAAGACCTTGCTATTGTTGAAAAACGACTAAACCTCACTGTAAAACCTACAGAACGTGATGACTACTTGGCTTTGATGAATTCGACGGATGCTGCTGCACGACTTGTCATGTCTATCCCAGGTGAATTGTGGACACTGCCAATTCCTTCCACTATACTTGTGACTAATCCTCTCTTTCAGATTATACTCCTCCAGTATCATACGGTCTCTATCCACGGACGGACATCCAGAAGTTCGGTCCAGGATCAAACGAGGGTAATGATCTCCGCGGGTGGGCTTGCAAAGCCACTGTCAAGGGCAAAAAAGGTGGCATTCTAGATGGAAGGGAAGTATGTCTGAAGGACAACATCTGTCTAGCGGGCGTTCCTTGTCAATTTGGAACAAACGTCGTCAAGGATTTCGTTCGTGAGTTCCTTATCTTTGCTCCAATGACAACAGTCAAGAGATTTGTGCGCATGAATATAGCTGAATTAGACGCGACGGTCGCAACTAGAATTCTTGAGCACGGAGGGACCATTGTTGGAAAGGCGACCTGCGAGGTACGGATTACTTTAGTATACCGTCGTGCAATTTTGAAGACTTGAACAGGACATGTCGCACGGAGCTGCGTCCTTCACCTCCCCGAATGGTCCCGTACAAAATCCTTATGCACTTGGCTTCTCCACAGGTGGATCATCTTCTGGATGTGGTGCTCTCATTGGGAGTGGGGAAATCTCCATGGGAATCGGCGGTGACCAGGGTGGTAGTATCAGAATCGTAAGCCATCCAGGTAAAACTCCGTCCTCGGATTTACCTTTCAGATATCTCTAGCCAGCATCACTATGTGGAATCGTCGGCCTAAAGGCTACTTTTGGCCTGATACCTTACACTGGAGTTTTATCCTCGGAAACGTCGCTAGATCACGTCGGTACGTGCATCTTTCGTCACGAAACTCTCATTGCGTACGAAAAATGATTCCCAGGTCCTATGGGCTCGACCGTTGTTGATGTTGCTCTTCTCCTTCAAGCTATTGCAGGCTACGACGGCATTGATGACCGACAACTTGGTGCTCCTGTTCCTCATCTTCTTCCCAACTACTCTTCCGCTGTAAAAAGACCCTTTTCTAAGTCATCAATGCCGCTCGCTGGCATTAAAGTCGGTCTTTTGAAGGAAGGTTTCCAATCCAAATACCTCTCTCCTCATGTCGACCTTCTCGTTCGGAATGCCATTTACAAATTCCAAGATTTGGGTGCAGAAGTAGTCCAAGTCTCCATTCCGGGGCACTTGAATGGTGGAGCTTTGATGCATGTGTTGAACAAGTTGGGGAGCAGTCAGGCTAGATTGGGTAGGGCGACAGCGAGGAGGGGAGTTTATGTGAACGGGTACTTTGAAAAGCTGCTACCGTGGGATCAAGAAAAGTGGGACGAGGTCCATTCGTTTGTTCAAGGGTGATTACAAATGTCTAGATCTTTGAAGAGGATTACTGACTTTATTTAATTAGGACTGCTATAAGTGGGTAAGCGATTCTTTTTTTAATTACTTCCTCTCAGCTTCTTTGTATTTTAACGTTGTATTTCCCAACCAGCGAATACGCCTTTCACAAATATCCAACAGTCTACGGACGCGCTGCCAATATCGTTCGAAAGCTCAAAGAAGAATACGATGCTGTCCTCAAACAGGTTGATGTCCTAACTATGCCTACTGTCCCATGTCCAGCAAGGAGACATGTTCCCCCAAATGCTGGCCCTTTGGAAGCCAGTAAAGCCACTGGTGGGTACTCATCTACTTGTCAGTCCTTTGACCCCTATCTAAACCAATCAACGGTTCCTCTCAGCTGGCCTCGTGGAAAACACGGCAATCTTCAATGGCACCGGACATCCCGCTCTTACCATTCCAATCGGGTTTGCCCCTCCAGGAGAGGATGACATCCTTCGTCCTGAAGATGCACAGATTCGACTTCCGGTTGGGATGCAGATCGTAGGAAGAATGTGGGATGAAGAGATGTGTTTGAGGGTTGGGGGAGCTTGGGAAGACGGGTGGGAGTGGAGAACGGGGGAGAGGAAGGGGTGAGATTTGGAAGTGGGAGTATGGTGGGATGTGGGGAGAGGAATTGGACAAGGAGAAGGGGATTGGATACGGGGTACACGTTGATGGAGTAAGTATGTAAGTAGGTAAGGTTTATTCTTAGTTATACGCTATATCGTTGATGCTCAATTAACAATTCTATAGGTGTGCGGAAAAAAGTTTAGTTAGACGTGCATGTGGTCAACCTTCTGACTGTACAGCAGTTTATCTGTTTTCTGTTTTTTAGACGTTCTTCTCTCCGGTATCAATTTCAATGATGAGCTTCTATTTCATGAATTGTATGTTCTTGACTTGAGTTTGTATCAATTATTATGACGTCGTTGGAATTGAAGATCCCTGGCACGGGTCTCTTCGCTGGCATATTAGGGTTCCAAATCGACGCTTTTGGCGCCCAGTTTCTCAGTTTTGGGAACACCTTACTCGGAACAAAGTACTGCTGACGAGATTCTGATGACTTATTGGTATGTGATTAAGGCATCTTTTGTTTTTCTGTGGATGGTTGGCCAGTTCTGTTTCGACTTTCTGCTTTACGTGTCACTATCGGCATAGATGTTATTGCGACCAACCTGATTCGGATATAGAGTGGTATGGACTGATCTCGTGAATGTTCAAGTAGGTTTAATAATGCCAATCGGCTATTACTAAGTACCTGTTTCCTCGTTGGAATGTCTCTCGAGTTCTTCCAGACTACCACAAGAGCCTCGCGAGGTATGACGCAGTGGTACGGTATTATCCGGGAAAAATAGGCAGCTATGACTGCACTTCAATACAATAAGTATATAGCTTTTCAATTGGAAGAAGATAAAAATCAAGAGACGTCGGATCGAACGAACGGAGGTGGAGAAGTTCTTCTCTCTGAAGCGTTGCTTCAATCTAGATTCGCTTCAGGGAAGTACAATACATAGGCGGTGGAGAGGCCCGGGGGAAGTCTAATAAACTACAACTTGAAGTGTCTGAAATAGTAGAACTTGCGCCCTAAATATGAATCCAGTGCTAGCATCAACAAACATGTATCTGATGAGGAGCACTACTTACATATGGATGTACAGACATCCTAGATGGCTCCGAGACTTGGACAACACCTATGTCATATCCTGTGAAAACGCAAGAAACTTTAGAAAAGGTACACCAAGTACTATATGGTAGCAGTCTACTATGATACAATGCCAGAATAAGCCGCGGCGGCGCAGCGGAGCGATCTCTCTCCAGACTACTGACTTCATCTGTAACTACAAGGCTTTGCCGCGGCACACGGTGCATGTTCGGAACCAACAGAGCTCTCAAGTTCTTTTCTTCGACCTTGTGTTGTGTAGTCATTTGTTCATTTTCCATTTGAATTCCGGGACATGTACAGAAAGATGCCGGCTGCGGCACGAGTGTACTTACTCTCGACCTACGTATACACTACTTACTTATAGCACATCTCTACCACGTATATTGTATTGTTATACAATGTCCGAGACGAGATTCGCGCAATTGCGGAGACATCAAGAAGCTGGGGGGAGACTAGACGGTGACGGAGATGGAGATAAGCGCCCGAGTATTGGTACCCATCGTATGAACGAATCCAGTTGTTGATCTCGGGCACTCCAAATATTATTTCTAAGTATGATGTCCATGGCTCTGGATACGGCTGGTGTCTCGAGTACTTGCGAATAGGTGACCCTGTTTTGGTTGATTTACATGCCGGTATCGATCGAGAGGTTTACTTACCGTCATGAAGTTTGTGAAATGAGACGAATTCTATAGTTGTGATTATCTGAGTTTGAATGCCACTGCTATGTCTGGATCTCGAGTCGTTTACTTTAGGCTTATTATACGATCCCGGGTTGTTCTACTAGAACTCGGATATTAACCATGTAAACAATATATATACGAGTAATCTCTCTCTAGATTATCTGGTGAATTCGATTGAGTCGATTATGCCACACCATCAAATACTCGGAACCGTCAAGATAGGAAAAAAGTATGTGAAGGGTGGCATCTGGTACTTACTTACCTCAGTAAGTACCCTTTCCTTGCTCTGACAGGATCTGCACAACTGCAACTACAACTGTGGAGACTCTTGATTGAATCGTCATGATGCCAGATCATCATCATGGAGATGGAGATAAGTCACCGTACTCGGACGACGTCGATGTTGATGACGATCTCCATTATTTCTATAAGTATGATGTCTATGGCTGCAACTTGGTGCTTCCTTCGAGTTATTTTTATTGAATAAATGACCCTGCTGTTTCGTTTACTTGTTTTATCCATCTGGGTGTCCAATAGAGTTTACTTGGATTCTGAAGCAGGTCTTGGCAAAGGAGTGATAGTACAGAGATGTAGGACCGTTTCAGGCTATTGACATACCTACTCGAGTGGTATGACGTCGACTACTACTAGGGTAGGCCGATGCTGATCATCATGCATCATGTATGTATTACCGCCACTAGCAATGTTTGCTGAGACATGTGGCTCTGTCTTTGTCTTTGTCAAATAGTAGCAATGAGCTGACTACCATATCTGCAAATGCGAAACTCGGATGTCCCACTGTGACCTACTTGCGGCGTAAGATCGTCAAGCATTTCTTGTGTCAAACTTGAACGTATATTGTATGAAGAAAATCAAATCGATGACTGCAAATGGGGTTTTTTTTACTACATATTGAAATGGAGAACATGGTGACTTCCTAAAGGATATCCGACGATACTCACAATGCGTCGATTCCCGATATTATTTAGTGTATACCATTACACATTACATAAATTCTTATTTTAGTAATACCAACTACATACAGGGATCGACCCGGCTCCAACTTTTGCTATACAGAATACGGGGTCGTGATAAGTAAGTATTGTAGAAGGAGGGTGCAGAGACCGTAAGCCTCTTGTCAAATTTTGACAAGGCTTCGTGCTGCGCACACCAAATAATTGATTGACGTCGGCCTCCCCCAACCCACCCGGTCAGGGCTCGTACATAGCTTCAAGTGCATACTGCTACTAGCTACATAGTAGATGTACATTCCATTCATTCATTCACGTTGACCCTTCAACCCGAGTATTCAATATTCGATGCCCGACAGTAGGCTATGACGCAAGACCGAATCGGAATCATGACTCCAGAAAGGAAATCTGGAGATTTCCACTGTATGTATAATATAACAATATTTCCGGAACCGCCGGAATGAAGGGAAGCGCAAGGGTAGGGAATATCCGTAATATCCGGATTACTACAACCGTCTCGTATGTATTATACTTATGAGCTACTTAACTCCAGCTACTTGTGTTCATGATACGATGACATCACGAGTCAATTAAGTCTGTATGTACTGCCTACTTACTTGAATAGTGCTTCTCTACTTACCTGTGGCCCATGGGGAAGGGGGATGATACATAGGACTCGGGTCAGCGGCGAATGTACCGTACCGAGTCGGTCAGCAGACTAACAAAGTAGTTTGTATGCTTTGCAGCTGACGATGGTTCTGATTCGTCGGGTTTTACAGTCAATGACATTCCCATTCTCATTGTGGGATCAGAATCGAATTTTAATGTTATTCTCATTGGTCATTGTTCAGAATGATGAGTGATGAGTGGTAGGGGGTGTGTTTTGATGATTCGTCATAGTCATAGAGCTGTAGAGAAATTGGAAATGCACCGGTGACATTCTTCTTCTTCCTCCTCCAGCTCTGGATGCCTACGGCGAAAGAAAAAAAGTCAAATGGAGCGCAAAGTATTACGCGGTGTACGCATGACGGGTCTGTCTTGTTGCGTTTCGTTGTTTTTTTTTGAAATTGTGTAAAGCAACGAACAATCATCCTACTGCTGGTGAGAAGTGTTGGTGCGGAGTGGGTGCTTGAGGGAGTGGGATTTTGTGGTGCCGGCGGTAATGCGTGTGTATGTTGTTTGAAATTCTAGGCCGACGCTCTAGGGCGGGCGAGATTTGATAAGACGTCAGAGAGCTGGAGGGGAGGGTTGGGTTTTTGATGACGTAGTTCTAGAGGGAGCAGAAGTAGTAGGGCAGTGTGTGCGGTGTGCAGGAAGGGAACAGATGGAAAGGAAGGGGAGAAGAAAAAGATAAGCGACGACGTACGTTTAAACTTGAATACTATTGATGTTGATTTGGAGTGGAGATCGTCACTGGAGCTCTCGAGATGTGTTGTACCTGGATGGTAGACATCGGGTAGCAGTGCATGGTGCAGGGTTCAAGAAAAAGAGGGCTCGAAAAACGCGCGTTCTTGGTGAGTTTAACCTTTTTCCTTCTAGGCGTGAGGAATGTTGAGAGACGTCATTACTAGGGACCAACTAGTAGACGCGGAGGTGTCTTAGTCATGCTTGTGATTTGAAATTCGACTAGATCTCGAGGATCTTCGGATATTGAGAGCACGATCGACACTTGGAGGTTGGAGGTCGGTCGGGACGGTTCTCGAAGTTTCCGTCGGGGGGAATAAAAGCGGGGGGCGGTGGTAGAGGACGGGACTTTCGACTCTGCAGGATGAACCTGGAAAGTAAAAGAAGGAAGGTACAGCGATCCAAGGTTCGAACGTATAGCGAATTGAGGGGCTCCAAGGCCGGGAAGGAGAGATACTGATGTCATTGTTCGCACGGTGGGCACTACTTATACTGCCCAAGGATGGATTCAGTGACTTCCCCAGAGATTACACCTTTCGAAAGACAACCGCACTACTTGAATAAAAACACGACGCGTCAGCGAACAAAATCCAATCTGTCGTCCAATAGAGAACACGACAAACACGGTGAGTGGACACGACGCGTATTGGGATACACGGTGGTACTGAAACGAAACAGCATCTGACAGTATGGTCGAGCCAGTCAACGATGATATACTCCGAAGCTTGACCCCGAAACCACGGTCGAGCCTGCAAGTGCAGGTCGCGATTGACCAAAAAGCCGGTGAGTGCAGTGTTCATGTGACTTTTGTGCCCACGTTGCTGGACAACAGGGCCAAACGGAAAAAAAAAGTCGTACGCGTCTGGACGTGGTTGCATTTTTCCTTCTTGTTGTTTAGTATAGATGATGCAGCAGTCTGACGATTTGATTTGATAGGGCCTTATTCTGAAGCCGCTGGAGGTACTTTTCGTGCGTTTGAAAGCTTGCAAACAAGGGCGTGTATTGACTATTTGTCCAGCTTTATATGCCATTTCGTGCACCATTTCCTCACGCAGTCTTGAAGACGTTGCCACGGACAGGTTCAACGACGGGTCCATGGCGGGGGATGGACGCAGAGACCCGCCCATGAACAGGCGCCAGCACAACAACAACAACCAGTCACGCCGTCCCCCCCAGCCAGCCTCTCCCCCGATCCATGTCGTTTCCCCCTCGCCCGCCGGCTATCATGGACCTTCCCCCCACTATTCCCAGTACGGCCAGCGCTACATGGGTCCATACACGATGTCCCAGCAGCCTACGCCAATGCCCCCATACGCCTATCACCCCTTTCAAGGCGTTCCAGACGGTTCCATGATGCCCCAAAACATACACGCGAGCTACCAATTTCCCCCCGTGTATCCGTACCAACGCCACTCTTCAGACCCCATCTATCCCTCAAGTACCTCCACTCCTCCCATCTCTCCCCAGTCCGGCTCCCAAAACACGACTCCACCGTACGCCAACCCTGGCCAATTCCAGTCTTTACGATACTCTCCCATGTCGCCCCAATTTGCCTACCCTACTCAATCTTATCCCGCTTCTCCCGTCTTTCCATCTCAATACCCTCCTCCTTATCCTCAACATTTTACGTCTTCTCCTGATGACGGCCAGGGCGCCTGGTGGTATGTACCTCATCCTCCCTCTGTGCCTTCGCGTCAATACAGCGGAGACTCAACTTACCCGACCTATCAAACAATCAACTATTCGCCAGTCCCACATCAAGAAGTGGAACAGAGTTCATATCCATCGTCTTCTTCTCAGCCACAACCCCAAACCCAGCAGCAACCAATTCATTCGCTTTCTCCACCACGTCCCTCTAATTATCCGCATACTGGTATTGGTCCGCCTACAGGTTCTCCATCCTCCCCGCCACCGCTGTCTTCTCCTTCTTTGGTTCCTTCGCCAAAGCCAGAGACGTCAGCAAGACAACATGCTCCGGAAAAACCCGGTGTAGCCGTCCGCAGGCCATATCATCCCAATCCCCCAGCTCACAGATCAGAATGGGTAATGTGGTCAGGTAACGTTCCATCAGACGCTACACACGACGAACTCTGGCGATTCTTCAACCAGTCTCCCCCAGATGCAGACTCGAACGACCCCAACGCCACAAGTACCGGTGTCATGTCCATCTTTCTCATCTCCCGCTCCAGCTGTGCTTTCGTCAACTTTGAATCCGAAGCTCATTTACAAGCGGCTATTAACCGATTCAACGGGGTCCCACTTCGTCCGCACGATCCCCGGTGTCCCCGACTCGTGTGTAGAGTGAGAAAAAAGGATGATGATCTCAAAGCTGGTGTGGGAGGTCAACGTGGAGTTGGGATGCATACAAAGTGGGTAAGGGATCTAAAAGGCAAAAAGTCAAAGCCGAGTATTGCTGGTGGTGTGGAGAGCTCAGATCAGAGTGATTTGGACGATTCGAGTTCAGCCGTGACAACGCCTTCGATATCTGTCCTATCAGAGAGTGGTGCAAGTGAGGATAGTAGTGGGAGAGCGATGCGCAGAGGCAGTGGAGAAAGAGGAACGGGTTCAGGCAGTTCGTATGCTTCGACAAATTCCAGTTTGCTCACGAGGCATTTCCCAAAGAGGTATTTTATACTCAAGTCGCTGTCGCAGGTGAGTATGAAGGTTTTGTAGACGGTTAGAGTGCTAAATGTTTTCTAGTACGACTTGGACCTCAGTGTACAAAAAGGCTTGTGGGCAACTCAAAAGCATAACGAGGGAATCTTGGATCAGGCGTTTAGGACGAGCAAAGAGGTCTATTTGATTTTTGGCGTAAACAAGAGTGGAGAGTTTTATGGATACGCCAAGTAGGTGACTTTTTTCCATGCTCCTACTATTACTCAACTGTTTTACAGAATGACAGGCCCTGTCCGACAAGGCGAACATCGTGTCTCATGGGCCTCTCGTACAGACTCGTCTGCCTCTGTCACTTCTTCCCGTTCTTCCCGAGGTGGTTCCTTATCTCCTGTAACGGGCCGTGGTTCTCACAACATCACAGAACCGATCATCGAGGAAGAGTCTCCCGTTGCTAGCCCCGGCCGAGTCTTGGCTCAATATGGTGGACTAGGAGGAGGTGTAGGGTCTCCGCCTGCACGAAACTACTTTCCCGCTAGAGAACATCGTCTAGTCGAAGAGAGTCCAAGGCCCGTTTCGAACCTCGGAGATGCGAGTCCTGGACAGTCGATCCTAGGCGTTCAGTCTCCTCGACCTTCTCAAAGTCAAGGCCTCTCAGCCCACAATGTTCAATCTGCTCCTGCAGAATTAGGCCACCAACACAGGCAGATCACGATGAAGACACCTACAGCCAAGTACAGTCTTGATCAGAATCGGCCTTTGATAACGGGAAAAGCGCAGTCTATTGCAGGTCCTGGAGGAACCACCTCTACTTCTGGGTCAGGGCCACCACACAGAGATTCTGCGTTGCCTCCTGGGTTCAAGTTGAGCGAAGAGGCGCCCTTGAGGGCTCGGAGAAGGAGCGATGACAGTGATCACGATGGTGACCGAGCGCTCAAGTCTGTCAAGGAGGAAGAGGAGCCTGATAGTGGCAAGACCAACGAAGACAGAGATAGGGACAATGACACTGTCTTGCCCTCTGACCAAGCCGATCGTCCTCTAGCGACACCAGAAGGCTGGGGTGAATCCTTCCGCGTCGAGTGGATTTGCACAGAGCGCCTTCCGTTTTATAGGACGAGGCATATTAGGAACCCCTGGAATCATGATCGAGAGGTGAAGGTTTCTAGAGATGGGACAGAACTCGAGCCGGGTGTGGGGCAGATGTTGCTTGATGAATGGCACAAGTTGGCAGAGGAGAAGGAGCAGGGTGAGGGGTCAACGACAACGGCTACGACGACGACGACACCAGCAGCTGGTAGTTCTACAGTTGTGGGACCTCCTAGTACCAGACGTGCTCCACCTCCTCCCTCGTCGTCGTCTTTGACTGGGAACCTTGCCAAAGGTTCAAGAGATCGCTGAATGAGCACGACTGGGTTCTTTTAAATTCCAATTGAAACGCCAACGTAAAACGCACTCGCTCCTTTTTTTATTACGATAATGATATACGAAACCTATCGTTTTAAAGCAAAATTTTCATCTCCGCCAATCCGACCATTCTATCGTCGCCTTTCCACCGACCGTCGAAAGTTGATTTTGGCCTTTTTGGTTCACACCATTCCGCACGAGACATGACCAACATGGCGATATGGTTTTCGCACCACACGCTTTAGCGACCCGTATTCGTCCATCTGTTTGTCTGTTGTTTCTGGATGGTACACCAGCACCCGACGCCTCTGCGTAGATGCAGTACACCACGCCGCGCCGAGGTTGGGTGTTTGTTGTATTTATTGTATTCTGCTTACGACTTGGTCCCAAGGCTTGGAATCAACGATCTCGGGCGAGATTGGAAAGGAAATGGTAGGAAGGAGGAATGGATGGATGGAAGGCCTAGGATGCCTGCCCGTCCGGCCAACCAACGAGTGTCTGTTGCGCAATCAACCGACTATTTTTTTTTTATTACGAACAACCATGCAGGAAAACTCGGGATTTTTACTTGTCATCCACGAAACAAGAATCCATTACGCTCCTTTTTTTTAAATTTGCATTCGCCACCGTCATAAATGATATTTGATTGAATATTCACGACTTTTTTTTTGTTTCTTTTTTGGGATTTTGGGATTCCTCATCTTCATGAATGAATGCATGATTGTATGAGCTTTGGGAAACTAATACGGTTTTTTTATTATTCTTTACGCCTCGTCTGGTTCAAACATCACACACGTACGAGACAAAAACGAAAAAAAGGCTTCGTATGTTGTTTATTTTGCAGCAGCTCGCTCATCACATTGTTGTCGTTGTGTTTTCATCCATCCATCCACCCATCCATCCACCCATCCTCATCTCCCTCCGTATCGTATTATTAGCACCAAGCACCAGCACCGTTCGTTTTCTCAAGCTCTGTTACTTTTTGCATCCATACATACACCCGTACACCCATCTTGTTTATCCTTTTTTTTCCTTTGTCCCTCCCTTTCTTTTTTTGTTGTTTCACGACTGAACTCTCTCTCTGTGTCTGTTTCAAAACAAATCTTGTAGCTATAGGATCTCGCATGCACGCATACGCACATACATACACACTGCACACATACACACACTCTACTTACTGTAACACTTCGTATAACTGGCAATATACACGGACGCGCGGTTGTGCGCAAGATAATAAGTAGTATGTACTTTTTGTGAGGGTTTTTTTTTTGTTGGTTTTTTGGAATGGAATGGAATATCTGTATTGTTCTACTTGGTAGTGATGTGTATGATACGCGATGTTGTGAATATCTGAGTACTTACATATATCGTGACACAATGGGGTACGTCGATGTCGACGATGGTGTGATAATTTTCTTTTTTTTTCCTTCTGACGAGGCCGCGGCTGTTCGTTTAACTGGTGTTTGGTCTATCTGTATGATGACTGAATAGAATAGTTCATGTATGGCCGTGGTTTCAAAAGAAGATACGCGCCAGTGGTTATTTTTCATATACATATTTTATTTTTGTACTATCGTCTTGATAACGAGTTCTCTCTGGCCATTGTGAGAGAAAATAAAAACACATGCTATGAGAACTTGGAGTCATTGTCTATTTTTGTACGTAGATACATGGACAGTGGTCATAGACGACTGAGGCAGAGTGGTGGCGCTTTATGTATGCGAATTTACCCAAATAGGAGCTATCATCCCCATCTTTAGTGTTATCTGGATTTTCTGAATGTATCTACTTGACGACGAGTCCTAAAGAGCTTTTTCAGACGCTGATCTCACAAGCAGATGCTTGACTTGGGCCATCTTCCCTATTACCTACACAAGATGCACTGCTAATAAATCGCATTTCGCAAAGATGGTTCCTGCCCGTTCGTGCCTCATCGACGCTAGTCTAATATTGATAACGTCGAATCAACTACTTGGCGCAGCTCAAGCAATGCGGTTTGTGGTTTACAAAGTACATGTTGTCATGGTCCTTGGGTGTTGTGCAAGTGTCGGATAGAAAGTGTGTTTACGAGATGTTCTGTAAATGGGTTTGGATGAAAAGATTGCAAAAGGAAAGGATAGACATACGATTGTATGTAGTGTTGTTTTGGATAGTAGCTAGTACTAGCCACGTAATTATTTCAATCTATAAATAGAATTAGGACACGTCTTGCATCGCAAGGCGAGAAGGACGAACCGAGTGCGAATGGTGTTGACTCTGAATGCGACAGAGATGTCAGTGACAGAGTGTCTATGATGGACCGGCGTTCAGAAATGCTGCTATGTAACGACGATGAATATCATTGAACGAGTTCAGTAGGGCAAGCCAGTGACAAGAATGGCGAAGAGTAGAAAAGTCTTGTACTACAGCACGCCTGAGCTTGGGTGGTGGAGGTATGAAGTCAAGATACTTGGGGACTTGAGAGGGAACTTGAGGGGTTTTTATGTCGATTTTGGGCGCTATGGTTGTAGGCGACCTTTGTAAAAATGTCTGTGCACGGGCCATTTTCAGGGTCAGGATCAGAATAATGATAATGCGTGTATTATGAGAAAAGGCTGCGATTGTTCTGGATCGACATCTATAATTCAATAATTTCCGGTTGAAACCGCTCACCTATCTAGCATATTCGGAGCGTTAATACGGGGCAGGTCAAGATTTTGGACAGTGATATTCGTCACATCGATACGAGGGCATCCAAGATACGGAGTTACATATTGGTGATCCGCACAGGATTGAATTGCATGGTGGACGCTGTGATGAACCAATAAGGACGCGCAAAAAAAAATGGTACACACAAAAGTTCGGGCTCCGCGAATCTTGAGTCTCTGAGATCGCCCATCTGACTGATTTCTGTTCAATTGCAATTTGAAAGAGCACACCGAAATGCCCAGTAACGTCTAGTAGTCTCCCCTAGGTAGACTCGGTGCGCTCGCACCTCGCTTACTAGAATCACGGTGTCCTGGGTAAAATTCAACGTAAAACCTAAGAAGTGAACGGCCGACATCTACACGAGCCGCACCCAAACACATACGATGAATCTATGTATGCAATACGAAATTCCACGGATGGGCGATAGCAGTTAGTGACATTGAAGGGCGGTACAGACTCCGACCCGATCGTTTTTTCTCCACCGTTGAACCCTAATATATGGAGAGTATCACCTCGAAGAGCCTCAGACATCATTGTCATTGTATGCAAGCAACTTGGAGAAAAATGTTCGGATTCGGAACAAAGAAAAGTCACTGCGTGACTGTGAGTGTGACAGAATTTCGTCTTTTTACCTGAACCTGACACTTGGTTATGCCAATCGGAGTCTACCCTCTGTTCTTCATGCCATCTTCTGGGAATCTGTCGTCTTTCAAGTATCGTGCCTCACGGTTAACACTTAGTGTCAGTCTTTTCAGCTATGACCCATCCCGATGGCACCCGGACCCTGTCATGAAATTCCCTTCAGTCATCTAGTCCATAGAAATGTCCCTGTCTACATGATATCTGGACTGAAATCTACTGCGGGATTCTTTTAATGTCAATAATCTGTCTTCGTGGGCTTCCGTACTCCAAGGCAATGTCATGAAGATAACGAAACCTTGCACGGGATTCTTGTCATTACTGTCACTGTCCTGGATGGGTTCCTCATGAGTATGCGATATCGCTCGTACGGACTCCCGTTGACGTGCACTTCCGGCCGGCACAGAGACCTTCACCATCCAAAGCGTTGGTAGACTCCAGTTATTTTAATGTTCGTTCTCGTACCCTTTCTATATTCGTCACTGATTTCTTAAATTTGGAATTCCAGTGTGGCAGCTGCTCTACGTGCTATATTCTTTTCGATCTCCGTGTCCTCACCGCCCAACTTTTCCGGTGATACAGTTGAGAATGTACTTATCATCTGAAACCCTATTCGCTGGCGTTCCTGTTTTCCGGTCCAAGGTTCAGCCCCGCACTTTCTCTCGCTGGATCTCCGACGTATAAAAAACTAGAATCGAAGGGTCTACGATCGAAGATGGGACCCATTCTCTTGGTCGCTTTTCTCGCCAAAATCGCGTTCTGTGCCGCTCGTGTATGGAATGATACTGGTGTCGGTACAATCGTCTTTGAAGAAGCGTGGGCGATACCGGAGCTCCCTGGGTCGTGCGTATCAGTATACGTTTGAAAAACGAGGTGTTAATTCTTCATTTTCACCTCAAGGTTTGCTGTAGCTCCCGTAGGTACGTTGCCTGAGACGTACTTTTGGCAGCCTCTCAACCTGTGTTTCTTCTAGGACAAACGGGTGGTGAACTCGCAGCTAATCTATTGGATGTTCATAATCAACGTCTCAGGCAAATGGACGAGAATGGTATTGACTTTGTACGTACTATCTCTTTTGATTCAAAGATAGAAGCACTGACGTCTTGCAGATGATTCTGTCATGCGCAAGTCCGTGTATTCAAGGCATATCTGACCCCAAAGTGGCCGCAGAAATGGCGGTCAACGTGAACAACCAGCTCGCTAACCAGATCGCGAACAACACTTTCCGCTTTGGGGGATTTGCTGCTTTGTCAATGCATAATGCTACCGAGGCTGCCCTCGAGCTCAATAGGACAGTGAAGGACCTAGGGTTTTTCGGTGCATTGGTCAATGATTACCAACAGTCAGGTCCTAATAACGGTGAGAAATTTTATACCTCTAAAGACTTTGACTGACCATCTTCTAAACTTAGACACGTTATTGTACTATGACCAACCAGAATACGATATCTTCTGGCAAATGGTCACTGATTTGGACGTGCCCGTCTATTTCCACCCTCGGAGCAACATACCGGAAATTGCGGACCTGGAATTCGACCATGCACCATGGTTGAGAGGACCGGCACAAGAATTTGCTGTTACTCTTTCTACACATATATTGGGCTTGTGCACGAACGGAGTCTTTGAGTACGTATCTTTATCTTGTGACCAGGTGCATGGAGCTCAGAATCTTTCTAGTCGCTTCCCTAAACTCAAAATTATTGTCGGCCACCTCGGAGAACGCATTCCTTCGGATTTTGTCCGTATTCAAGACTGTAAGATTTTCATTCTGTATTGGCTTTTCTCTATTAATTGTGTTGTTTCTAATGTTATCAGTGCTACTCCGTCAAACTGCCCAAGGGATGCCCATGCAGCGAAGTGTTTCTTCCTATTGGCGTACAAACATCTTTGAGACAACTTCAGGCAATTTTGCTACGAATCTCCTTCTCTTTCACAAACTCGAGATTGGACTGGACAGAATATTGTTTTCGATTGACTACCCCTATGTAACAATTCCGGAAGGGTCGAACTGGGTTAATAGTTTGACGAACGTTCTGAGGCCTGAAGAGTTGTTATCGTTAAAGAGGGGATTGGCTATTGACTTGCTCAAATTGAATGACTGAGGTGGCCGGTTGAACTGTGTATCTGGGCATTCTTAGGCATATGTTTGTAGACAGGTTATAGATTCCATGAATAAGATGGCAAATGTAGCTATCGGTCGCTGTTGCGTGGACCGTAGGCCATGGGCGTAGAAGGCCACGTACTACCAAGGACACCTGAAGAGAAAGCGAATAATTACATCAAGGGGAGAAACAGTATCACGACAACAACGGTGCCAACTGAAAGTCTTAGCTGGAACGTCAAGATCAGAAGTTAACTGAGACTAGTGTAGTATATGCTATTACTATGGGGAGACCCGGTCAGGTGTGTCGGGATCCCAAGTGATTAAAGACCTACATTGAACTATTGCACGAAAGGGGGGCCGGAGCACAAGCTAAATGTACTGTTGATATCTCCAACCTTGATGTTGGAAAAAGTAATGGAGGCAGACGGGTCCGAAACCACATCATTGACAGTACAAGGACCACGAAGAGCACCAGGAACGGAGGGATCATCTCCCTCTAAGCCATCCAACCAGGTCATGCCGCCAGTGAGATCATCCCAGAGGCTAATAACAAGTACTGCTCCCCGCTCGAGGGATTTACCCATCTGAGCCAAGCCACCATAAGTATTGAAAGAGACTGCATCGCCAAGGACGTTCTCCTTGGCCGTGCAAAGATTTTGTGTGACCGAGTTGACCGTAGGGAGGCCAGGAAGGTCTACTTCAGAATTTTGGATGACGACACCATCTTGAACATAGATCCTGTTGATCGCAATGAGAGAACCAGTGGGAGTATTATCATCGGTGATGAACTGAGTGACAACAGTGAAGGGCTTGTTGGTATCGACAATTTTTCCAGGCCCATAGAAAGACTGGTTACCCAGGCGGAAAGGATTGACAGCGCATCCGGACGGGTCACAGAGATTACTGCACTCGGATCCGGTACAGAGAAACTCTCGAGTGATGTTGCACGGATGGGGAGCGATCTGTGTAGCCAGACTGTTAGCTTCCCATAGATCCATCTCGTTGCAACAGGCTCCTAATGTGCCGTTAATATTCGTCTAAAGAGTATAAGGAAACTGGCTTGGGAGAGAAAGTTAACACTTACTGTGCCGTTGAAAAAATTAACATCGAATCTGCATTGAGCATCACAGTAACCTGTACCATAAGCAGCGCCAGCTTTGTTGGTAGGGGAAAGACCACCATCGACTGACATTTCAGAGAAGTACAAAGCGCCGTTATAACCGCATGGCACGTTTGATGTGTTAACATCAAAAGTGAACTCTTGATTAAGTACCCTAAATTCCACATAATTGTCTGTGTCGTCGAGGAGGTAAATACGTGCCCCTCTGTTTCCGAAGACGAGATTGACGGCACTTCCGCTTGTAGTGACGCCGTTGGCAATGTAGTCTACGCCTTCGAGAGCGCAATTATCGGCGCAAGTCTCTGCATCAGGACAGATAGTGGCATTGAAGCCAGTGGGGATGCCTGCAGGATTACAATTTTCACCGCTAAAACAGATATTAGGCTAGACAAGATCGAAGATAAGAATGCCCACCTTGCTGTGTGCAACAAGCGAACGTTTGCGTCCAGCACAACACTCCCATATTGTGTTATGCAACCGTCGGACGTTGTGCACGTCTGGAACGTGATACCAGGATGCACCTCTGGTGTGAAACTCCCAACCTGTTGGGCGGCCGTCGAAAATGCAAATGACAAGATAGCGAGTGCAGAGGTCATAGTGATAGAAATGGGTGAAAACGATTAGAGGGCCTTTTGTATGCTGAGCGAGTCCATTCCCTTGTCATTTGAAATACGACTCCTGTTGAAGATATGCAAGTCGCCAATTACGTGCCATCCAGTCTATTAATGAGTCAAAGCGAATGTGCATGCTGCAGCCAAAAAGGTATGTTCAATAGCGCTATGATGGGGTCAGAGAAAGACCCCGGAGTTCGCGAGAAGATTTTCTGCGGATCAGTGATAATCTCGGAATTTGCGCTGCCCAAAAGAGAGCGTTGTTCAGGAATTGAATTCAGAAAACATTGGATAATTACTTGCTACGTATAGGCTTCTTCCAATGGCTTTGCATCGAGCATACATGCCCAAGTGCTCCTACTTGACCGTATTGAATACGTCAACTCGACGTTTGACCTTGAAGGGTCGTCCACAAGGATTTTGTACTCGATGATTCTGGCCCCAATCATCAACCATTCGAAGCCCGGAAGAGAAGAGACGGTTGACAAATCTCTCTTACTATGTAAGTTACTCCCACAGCAGAAAATATCTCGAGATTGATCCCGTGAACGAATGCCATCTCACGCTGTTGGTTCTTACAGTTCGCATGCACTTGCAACCTTGGCGAGTTGCTACAATAACACACTTGATACATGCTTTCGTGAAGGACATCAGGAAAATAAATAGATAAATACAATGTTCAAGGGTCATCCCAAACTAGGAACGGTTATAGGGTGGAAGCATACCCAAACTCGAATCGTTGCCGACATTTGTGGCAGTCCTGGAGTCACCGGTTCCAGGACGACGTTCCTGCGCCTTGGGACTGAGATTTGGTTTCTGCATGAGTACTGCAGCAACCTCGTGTGCCAGGGCATTCAGACTTCCCGAACTCAGCGTAGACGAGCCATCTCCAGTATGAGCACCTTGAGTATACCCAAGCCGTTCTTTAGAATGCTGTGGCCTAAGAGGATGCAGTGGTGCAGGGGGTCGAGAAGGTGGGTTCTCGGAATAGACCTCTGCCGGGAAACTGTTGGCAGTCATGGAAAAGTTCGAGTTCTGATGCCGAGGGCCATAAAAGGTTTGATTATGACTAGGTGGCGTAGTCGGTTCATGCTGTTTCATGATTGAGAATGCCTCACTCGCTCCAGTTTGGGGCGGCGAAGGGTAACCGAAAGTAAGTGATGTTTGCCGGGGTCGTCTGTTTCGCCGGAGGAGGTAGAAGATAAGAAGTGCTCCCAGTATCACTACAACTCCAGCAGCCGTAGCACCCCCAGCAATAGCGCCGGTATGATTAGGTGAAACATTTGCAGTGTCGTTCCCGTTTGTTTGCGTCGGCATGGAGGTGCTGCTCGATGACGTTGTCGTCGCGTTAATCGCAGAAGAAATGGCAGAGGGAGCTGCAGTTGCAAACGCTCCTTGGCCGCTGTCGACCACCGAGACGGGAAACTGTTTTACTTAAGTTACATGCTTATTTGACTTTAGAAGTCACTGACTGTCTCATTGTTAAGTGTTGCTTGTGCTGCCACCTTGAATTGATTATACATGTCTTGAGACGGCGAGTTTATTGCTCTTCAGGATGCTTCTTTAAAAGTGATTTCATTCCGTATCAAGTCGAGACTTACCCTACCATGCCTATACGTCAAGGTCAGCTTGAATGAATAAGCGGGAGATCTAAGTAACACTTTACCTTGTGCACAATGAGGCGAAGGTCTCGTGGCCGGACAGTAGAACCAGATTGCTGAATAAATCAAGTTAAGGCTTTGAGAACGCATTTCTAACTTTTCTTCACTCACGTTGAGATGCATTCGTTACTGTCAGGTTCCAGAGAGGAGTTGGGGTATCGGTGCCCGGATTTTGCCCCCTCCCTGCAAGGCCACTGCTAAAACCGCCAGATAGGGGGACGCAAGGGTTGTCAAAAGAGGCTTGGACCACTCCATGGGAGCTAGATGACTTGATCAGTATACCACAGAACCATCTGAACAGACTACCATATACGAACGGGCCAACAAATACAAACTGGATGGTGTCGTTGACAGCAGCGTCGACTCTCGGGGGATCATAGAAACTGCCTGTCTGACCTACAATAACCTACACAAAATCAGATATATCCAAGAATGAGTGGAAAAGAACACACTGTGATTGTCGTCGAGGCAAGCGCGGATGATACTACCCAAGCGACCACCGTCAAAAACGAATTCATGAGCATTTCAACTGACACCTTCAAATGAATCGAGTAGACGAGGCGCAGGGGAGGACTTTCGCCTCAGATTCCGCCTGCATATAAACGGCTTCCCATGGACTCATCAACCCATATGACAGCTCCCTAAAATAACAGGGAGGCAAACTCTGTATTTGGAAGTAGTTTTAGACGCTACTCCAGCGTAATGGGCTCGAAGCTTGCATCATGATATGAATCAACCCTTCGAACAATGTAGTGCAGGAACTATCAGGAAGCATTCAGTTCCTAATTCGGATTGGTCTGATGGACAGGTGAGCACTCGGGTCAAGGAGTAAAAGTATTCCGAGTCTTCCTCGATCAAACTAACGGGATGGACGGGCCTGCGTATAGGGTGGAATAGGAACACGATTTTGTTGCAGACTGACTGGGCCGATGTGCCAAGTGCGTTCTGTGCAGCAAAACCATCTCTTCTTGGGGCATAAACGGTCAGAGCTCATAGGGTGCGGTAACCAACTTCACAGATCAAGACGCCGAGGCGTACAAGCCCGCAGGTTCGAATCAAGTGATGGCAAACGGTGAACGCGATAGCGTGGAAATCATTGATGGTTCCAGATGAGCATAACAGGTTCTACCGAGTATCAACGTCAGACAATGACCCGAAGTGCTCGATAACTGTGCCTACCTTGTCTTGCCATCATTCTATCTTCCCAAAGAGCACTGGATTCCAATAATTACAGACGAGTTGGAAGGGAAAATTGTGCATACTCATAATACTAGTACTACTGCTCGCGTCTCTAACAAGAAACAATTAGATATACGTATTACAAGTGGCCACTATCCTCGACTAGCCAATTATGCAGAACGAGTGTAGGACGGAAGTATTCCTGAGTTTGAATCAGTATTTGCAGTCCTCGAGTCTCCAGTTCCTGGTCGAGGGCTAGCATGATTTTTGGATGCAAAAGCTGGTTTTTGCATGAGTACTGCAGCTACCTGGTTCGCTAAGGCATTTAGACTCCTGTCCTGGGTAGCGCTCGCTTGTGTAGTCTGTATATTGGCAAGGTTTTCCCTGGAACGCTGCCCTGGAAGCGAAGCAACGGTCCCAGGAGGGGAAGCTTCAGAGTAGATCTCCGGTGGAAAGTTGTAGGGATTCATAGACGGATTTGAGGTTTGGTGGCGAGGCCCATAGAAGTTTGGTTCAGGTTGCCTCACGATTGGGAAAGTTTCGCTCTTTCCCGACATGGGCGGTGACCCAGCATGAGCAAAAGTATGAGGTGATGTTCGGTTTTGCTTTCGTCGACAAAGGTAGAAGGAAAGGATCACGGCGAGTATGATTACGACTGCAGCTGCCGAAACACCTCCTGCGATAGCACCCGTGTGATTGGATGATGATGAGGTCGCTGCGCTTGCGCTGGCTGTCGGCGTGGATGTTGAGCTAGAGCTCGGACTGCTGGACGCAGATGCAGGTGTGGATGAATTTCCACTGGTAGTTACCGTCGAAGGAATAGTGGTCGGGGAAGGAGCAGCGGTTGCAAAAGCTCCTTGGCCAGTATTAACCACTGAATCAGGTCCTTGAGACTGAACTAAGGTTAGTCAACAGTGTACGTTCCAGGCACCGAATTTCTTACAGTCTGGTTGCCTAAAGTTGCTTGTGCCGCTTGTTTGAATTGTTGGAACATGGCCTGAGAGGCCGGGTTTATAGCTCTTCGGATCTCGTCAAAATAAAGCTACTACAAGAGGACTTGCTACACACCCCACCATACCTAGAACAAATTAGTGACAAAATCAAAGAGAGCATAGGGGGCATCTTACCTTGAGCGCAATGGGACGAAGGTCTCGAAGCTTGACAATAGAACCAAATTGCTAAACAGATGGAAGTTCAGATTTTAGACAAAGTCTACGACTTGATGACCCACGTCCTGTCACATTTGTTATTGTCAAGTTCCAGAGAGGAGAGGGCGTGTCGGCCCCCGGGTTTTCTCCCCTTCCTTGGATGCCACTGCTGAAGCCACCGGAAAGAGGAACGCAAGGATTGTCAAAAGAGGATTGCACTACCCCATGCTTGCTAAGGAGAATTATGAGTTTACGACGACACTTTAAAGACCAGTCTACACGAACTTGCCAGAAAATACGAACTGGACAACATCGTTTTCTGCTGCTGTAATCGTTTCAGGATCATAGAAGCTACCCGTGTCACCAACGTTGATCTACAACGCGTTAGCCATGTCGGCGGGAGAAGAACGAAATCGAAGCTCACTACGTGCGTCGTCGCAGCAAAAGTACAGGATAGCATCCAAGCACTTGCTATCAAATAGAAAAACATCTTTGGATATCCAAGAGCCGGACAAACAAGAGGGATCCCGCAGATAGAGAATCCACCTGCTTATGAATAAATTCCTACTGACGCCTCCAGTTCATTCCTCATGATCGTATACGGCAGCCCAGGGGGTCAACAGCTGAATTAGAATGTCATTTTAGACGCTACACCATCGTTGAAAGCAGTGGCAAATCAAGTCCATCAATATTCCAATAGTTTCATCTCGCCACCTGATGATCTATTGAGAGAATGAATTACAGTGATCTATGCCTCACTGCCAATAAAAGTAGATGTGCGGATACAGAGGTCTTGGTCGCAGAATGAAGTGGGTGCTGTCACGGTCTTCTCACGGCCTTCCTCTGACGGCGGCTGGCCTTCCGTCGCGTAATTTTCATTTTTAACCCTAAATCATTCTATCGCAAAACGCTTTTTGCAGAGATAACGGTCAAACTACTCGTTAGGTGACTACAAGAAGACCTGTCCCATTCAAACAACCCAGGCAATACGTTACTACAAACGCCCATTGAGAAGACTGAACGACACATGACCGAAATCCCTTCGAGCTGCAGTTCGTTGTGGGCATATCTTTGGAAGCTATATAGATAGCCATGCTTTGCCGATATTCAAAGTCTTGCCGGAAAACATGACGTCCCCACAGACTACCTTCTTTGCTATCTTATCGCCCATGGAGCACTACTTAAATGGTCGACCAAAATTTGCGGACTCCGCACTGACGCCTATCAAGCCATGTCGACAGGAGTCTCAGAATTTCATCCTTTACTAAGTTCGTGCCAGATTTTTTTCTGGTTTTCCAGCATCTGACATCGATGTTACAGGTCAAAGTGTAGGCTATGGTGTCGTCGTTGGTATACCCAATTCCACTTGAGTGTACTATGCAGATATTGAATTGAGTTCCTTAGGGGTTGGATTCTTCTTTGCTGGAATCATGCTTCTCTTGACATATCTGCAAAGTAAATTCACTGGCATGTCTCCAAACTCGTCCGAAGAGTTTACGGTTAGTCAAAACGCAATTAGTGCTTCTCACAATTTATCTTATGGCTTTTATTAGAGCGCATCACGGAGCGTAAAGGTAAGTATCCATCAGACTCTAGCTTGGTGGGATTCAATCTGATGTGGTACCTCAGCCTGGACTTGTTTGTTGCGGAATGTAAGTCTTCAACTTGATTTGGACCTATAAGGTGTCTGAACTTTCTGAAGTGTAAGCGCATGGACGTGGTCGGCTACATTATTGCAGGCGAGTTAACTTTCGTTGCAAGTCTAGCTCTAAAAGTCTAATACCTTGCTACAGTCTTCTACGGCTGCCTATACTTTCGGAGTTAGTGGTCCGTGGTCAGTTGTCCGATTTTCTTGCTACCGAAATCCGTTGAATAGGGAGTCTAGGTGGTATGGGGTCGGAGGAACTATCCAGCTTGCGATCTTCGGAATGGTAGCAGCCAAAGTCAAGATGAACGCCAATGGTGCTCATACCTTTCTTGAGGTACGACCTTTGATTGTCATTGATCGTGGTCATGAACATTTCCTAGATCGTTCAAGTGCGATTTGGAACGGGCGCCCATCTGCTTTTCACCTTTTATGGTTTTCTTTGCGTGTTGGTTGTTTGCGGGTCTTTGTTATGTACGTCCCTCATAGAGACAATGATACGAAGTCTTGATTTTTTCTTTACCAGTGGGAGGGGCTGCAACAGTCAATGCATTGACTGGAATGAATACTGGCACGTCTCAACCTTTTTGCTAGCCGCGGTTTTCGTTGATCTTCCTCTTCTAGACGCTGCTTGCATGTTGCTACCTATAGGAATTGCGGTGTATGTGCTAGTTGGGTACGGTTGCTTCTTCCAAGTTTATTGCGCTCGTTCACCATCTCTTACAGTGGTCTTCGAGCGACCTTCGTCTGTGACTGGGCTCATACTGTGATCCTCTTCGTCATTATCTATATCGTATGCTTTCCTTTCAGGGACCTGAGATTGATAGCTCACGCTTATATAGTTCATTTTCCGCTCCTAGTAAGCCGAGATCATTAAGACACCGCTGAGGCTTATTCAAGGTTACCGTAGTGGCACTTCTGACGCTACCGCCGGTCTTTCCGGCCTCTATGATCTGCTTCAAGATGCTGCAGTTTCTGTTCCAGTGGATGGAAATCAGAACGGAAGTTATTTGACCATGAAAAGTAATCAAGGATTGGTATTCGGTGCCGCGACAATTTTGAGCGGATTTTCTGGCATATTTTGTGATCAAGGTGAGTGCGATGATGCTCCGACAATGGTAGTAATTGAATACTTTCCAGGCTATTGGCAGAGAGTGCGTTCTCACTCGAGTCGATATCTACTACTAAACACTAATATTCTTATTCGTCATCCTGAAAGGCTATCGCAAGTCATCCAACGTCTACCACCAAAGCCTATGTTAGTTCTATTCATTTTTCCATCTCTCTTTGTTAATCTATACCCTGCCTTATATAGACGCTCGGAGGTCTTTCCTGGTTCGCTGTACCTTTTGCTTTCGCTTCCTGTTTAGGTCTTGCTGCAAGGGCGCTGGAAACCAACGTGAGTGCCCTTCAATCAGTATCTGAACAGATCTAAACGGTTTCTTTCGCATCATAGCCGGCTTTCCCGACCTATCCCAATCCACTATCTGCTGCCCAAACAAGTGCCGGTTTGGCAGCCCCTGCCGCGGCAACAGTAATCATGGGTAAAGGAGGAGCAGTTGCCGTTCTTCTAGTTGTCTTGTGCGTAAATGTGATCATCTGCCTATCTATATTTTCTGATGCCTATCTTCTAGCATGGCGGTTACATCCGCGGCAAGCGCTGAGCTTATCGGTATATCGAGTCTGTTGTATGTTCCTCGTATCATCTTCTTAGAAACTGGGGTTCATTTGAAATGTCATTGTTTTCAATGATACGAACAGCTCGTACGAGTAAGTTGGCTTCATTTGCGTCACTTTGATTGTCGCTGAAGGCATTGTGACAGTATATATAGAACGTACTTTAGACCCAATGCTAAAGGTCCTGAAATTGTTCGCATTTCTCACTATTTCATCTGTTTCTGGGCTGTCTGGATGGGATGTTGGGCCGTGATTGTAGGTTATTACCGCAGTTCTAATGAATCTTGTCCCTGAATGTTGTTGGCTATCTTTGTAGCTTAACAAGGCGGGTGTCGATCTGGGTTGGGTGAGTCCAAGTCAATTATCCGCTCAATTAGACCAGGCTGACGCACCTTCCTTTATTCAGCTGTTTTACGTCCAGTAAGTACCAGTCTTCTGGAAAACATGCATTGAATGACTGGAATAATCAGAGGGGTTGTCCTGAGCCCTGCAGTCATGTACGTTTTGACAATGACTAGAGACTGCGCCAGAGACTGACAACGTCCATTTCGGTTCCCCCAACAGACCCATTGGACTCACGGTGGCCTGGAGAAAACTCAATAAACCGGCTGTGATTCTCGGGCCTGTAATTGGTGCTGTCTTGGGTATGATGGCCTGGATGATAGGTTGCTGGAAGATCTATGGTACGAGTATACACACGTCCGTTCTTTGCGGTACCGACAGTTGCAATCTAGGCAGCATTACGATTACCAATTTGGCGCAGCCGTATTCTGCCGTGTGCAGTGGTCTGACCGGATTGTTATTCTCTGGCATCATCACCATTTCGTTATCCCTGATCTGTGAGTTCTCCGTGTACATTCCTTCTGATTTCTGGTACTAGATCTCCGATCCAGGGCCTGCTAATTATGACTTCAAAGGAACAAGAGCAATTGCAAACTTGGACTCCGATGTCGGGCCCGAGAACTCGTCTGTAGCCGCCAGTGAAAGCGCTTCAGAGAAGGACAAGAAGGACATTGAAACCTGTGTAGTCGATACCCCGATTACCAACCCCGAAGATGGGGTACGACTTGCTGATGGTACGATTGTATCAAGGGATATTCTCAAGTCAGGGTTCAAGAGAGCGGCCGTCTATTCTTCAGCACTGACTGCGATCGTGACTATCATTGGTAGGTTACTCTACCCTTGACATTATGATGCTCAAAACACTATCCGATACAGTTCCGCTCCCCATGTTTTTCTCTCACTATGTGTATAGCAAGTCTTTCTACATGTTCTGGATTTCTATCAGCATGTAAGTCAATTCCGCGGACAATACCGCAGCTCAGAGAGCTGACTCGCCCATGCAGTATCTGGGTTCTTCTTAGTGGATTCTTCTCTGTGCTTCTACCGGTATGGGAGTCCCGGACAGAAATTGTTCAAATTGTCAATGGTGCCTTGAAGACCGTCTCGGGAAGAAAATGATTATCTTGGTATGTAAATATGTTACAATTCATTCAATATAGAGAAAGATTTGGGGTGGTGCGGATGATGTTGGTAATATATCTCATTATGATGATGCTCGTAAAAAGTCGTCTCTGTCATAACTATAAGATTAGACCATGACCCAAAGCTGTATAACCCATTTATTTTGTGTATGCCAGGCAAGACTGCGGGGAGCGCATGAGAAACCACAAGACAGAGGGGTTCATTTTACGCACAATAGTCATTACTCAAAGATTAAAAATGATCTTTCCTAAAGGTGCCCATTGGAACCTGGTTGCCGTCGCCATAGTCAGCATATACTGGATAAGATTCTTCTTCTGCGCTGTTTGCGGTCGTCCCATTGAAACTGTTGTCGGGAGCTATGCAAGTTGGTGTTAATTTCGTGAAAAATGAGATGACATCACAGCTTACCAAACCACCAGAGGGTAGTGACGCCAACAGGGAAGGTATAGGTTGCCTGAAGAGGCACGATTCAACGACCAGAACGCGCAAGCATAGGTCAAGAACATACCTGCATCCCACGGAATTCAATAGTGGTGGTGACTGGAGTGGGATCCCAAGGTCCATTGGGATGGTCATCCCCTGAAACACATCGTACCTGGTCAGCCAAATATCATATGCGAAAGACTCGAAACACTCACAGTTCAAGACCACAAGAGAATACCTCAACCAATCCGACGGGTTGTTACGTCTAGTGACGAAGGCACTAACACGAAGAGCCCAGTTCAAAGTTCCACCAACGCTAACTGCGATGCGTTGTCCGAATGGACCTCCCGAATCCTTGGGGATGATGGCCTTGGATGCTTGTGCCATAACATAAAACTCTTGGTTCACACTCCATGTTCCGTCAGAGTTGACTGTCACAATCGGCCTACAACCTGCACCTCCACAACTATTCGTTCCTGGTAGTTTGGGGTTTCCGTTCCCATCCAAAGCGATATTCCACATAAGACCAGACATGGAACCGTGTTCGAGAGACCCAATGAAGATGTTGTCGATATACCATTTGATGTCACTCCACCAATCGCTACCAAAGGTTCCAGAGCACTCGGTGAAATAGACTTCTTTGTTGGGGAACGCGTTGACGAAAGAATCTTGTTGGCTGACGGAACCCTGGTAGCAGTGGAAGGCCTTTTTGATAATCAGTTTGCGTCAACAATGCTTGACGAGATTGACTCACAGCACCGGCAAAAGCATTGGGAGCTGCTTGCAACACCTGCACGGGGTAAGATCCCGCGTTGTTCCAATTATGGTCGTATGCTAAAGAAAGATACAATTAATCTGAGCACACGACCCTACACGATTCATCATCGTTCGGAAGACATACCGATAAGCCTAACGCATCCAAAACCATTGTTGTTCATCAGACTCCTCAGCGCCATGCCAATTTGAGCTTCTTGAGCAGCTGTCAATGTCGCAGTGGGGTACGTGGGATTGCTATTTTGAGGCTCGTTCTGAATGGAAATGGCGTAGAGAGGAATTCCCTTGTTTTGGAAACCCTGAAGACATCTAAGGAGATACGTAGCGTCTGCGTTCTTTGCGTTAGTCACAAGCTTTTGGTGAAACGAATCATACCCACATGTATTAAGCAGACTCGATGACAGCGAACCGCCATCCATCGTTCCAGAAGTTTTCATCCATCCTGGCTGGAAAATCGTTTCTCAGTACGGGCACCTTCGAAATCTTGGCAGCGGAAAACTCACAGGAGACCAAGGAAGAATATGAACTTTGATCTCTGGAGCAAGGGAACAGTCAGGAGACGCGAACCTCGGTCACATCGCAAAAATGGATCATACGCGGATTGATGTTCTTGATATCATTCAGAACAGAGAAAACATAACTAGGAGCGGCATTGATGTTGAAGTTGTTGAAGGAGGTGTCGCCATTGCTGTCGTCATACGAATAGACTATTCGCTGCCATTAAGCTTCTATTAAGATACAAAAAGGCGACCTACTCACGGTTGGCAGAGAAGTCTGATGCACCCAAGGGAATACGAATGTAGTTGAGGCCAGCCGCATTAGCTCCATCCGTCGGCGAGAAGAGATAACCCAAGAGGCTAAAATAAGCATTTGCATTTGTCGACTATTTTTTTTTTCTTGGAGTCAGTGATAAGCCAGTTTGCGATAAGCAGAGTCAAGCACCTTAAGGTTGTTGAGGACTAGAATACAAGAAATGTCAGTGCAAATCGCTGGGAAAGGAAGAACGCGTCACGTACTCTGCGCCGAAGAATCCGCTAGAGAAGCGAAAAAAAAGTTAGGGGTATGTTACACTAAAAGCCGCTTTGCTACGCACTGAGGGTGCCTCCAAAACCTGCAATATTCTGCAACTCTGTGGAATCGTCTACTATGATATCAGCAGCTCCAACAGGTCCCGGCGAGACAAAATTGATTGGGGACGACAGAGGAATGCGCGAGAAGAGTTGTGACCGGTCCCAGGTCGTCTGCCACTGTTGGAATGCAGTCAGATCGATGTGCTCACATCGATTGGAGGTGATACTCACAATGTCCCATATCTGTTGTGATACACAGGATCTAGTTGTAACAAGCAACAAGGACAAGGAAGGGTATAAACGCATTTTGAAGGAAAGACCGGCGAGAAATTTTTTAAAAAAAAGACTCGTTCAAAAAGAGAGGGAAAGAATAGAACGAAGGGGCCGAATCAGGAAGAAGCAAGGGTATTTATGAGCATGATCGACGACATATGAACGCGCCAGAAGCGATATTCTCTGGTCGTCCAGCTGTGACGCATGGATGCGATCTCATGACAAACAGCCAACAAATGTCCCGTGGAGGCATCAACATTCTGCATGTGTTACTCCCGGTTTAACCGTTCTTTATGATCATATAACTTCAATTCAGCATCCATAAATAACGAGAAAGGCAGCAAACACTCACTGCGTTTGGTTCCTTGCGGTTACAATGGTGATGTCACTTGCCGAAAACTCGCCTCAGGTGGTGGGAGTTCTAGTGAACTTTAGTGAACTATTCACGCCAAGATTCGATTCCAATTCCATTAACTCCAAGAGGCGTTAACACGATAGAGTTTGAGGGTTTTGACAATGTTACAGTAATATTATAATATATGTAGAAGAACAACTTCTCCCGATCCGACAATTGGAAAACAGATACTTCTAAAACAAACCCAACAGATCGTCCTGCGGTTGCTGTTGAGAAGGTGGAGAGGATGCCTGTGGAGGCGACTGCGCCGGCGCGATCGAGGATGAAGATGGTCCTCCCAAGGAAAAGCCTGAATCGATCCCTCCAAAAAGATCCGGCGCCGCGGAAGAAGGTGCAGGTGTTGATGCAGGTGCTCCTCCAAAAATGGACACGAGATCGTCTAGAGGATTACTCGAAGTTCCTGCAATAAGATTTGCTGCGGCCGGTGTTTGGGACAAGACCTCCGTCGCTGCAAGGCCAGTTGGCTGACCGTCCATTGAGGGTCCATCGTCCAGGTCGCTGTGAAGAGTCTCAGTCACATGTATGGAAATATTGGAAGAATGATACGTACAGCAGGTTCTCAGCTTGTTGTCCAGCTGCCACCGTTTGCAATGCTTTTTGGGTGGAGAAACGTTCATCAGTAAGACTAACGCGAAAGGAGGCAGAATCAGGTATAGTTCAGTAAATCAAGTATTTTTGGGTCACATACTCGGTTGCCTTTCTCTGCAGCGAGTCTGCGCCAACTCTTCCCCGTCCTATAAAGGTCGACTCTGGTTTATGATACACACTAGCCAAGCTGGAAACTTCGCCAAGCAACTCTTCTAAAAGGGCAGGTGCAACGGTTGTTCTGGGAATGGAGATAGGAGGCCTTGTGGCGAGTACGACAGCCTATAGAATCGGTGTATCGTTAGTTCCGAGAAACAGAGTTGGAGCATATGTAGCGTGAACAGAATTGAAGGCATGTATCAATCACAGAATGGGGTTTCTGGGCAGTTTAAGAACGTCAACTCACCTTCGCAGCCCCAGGATCCGTGGATAATAGTCGCCAATAGATGTATGCTCTGTCTCGAACATCGGGAGAATCACAATCTTTCGTTGCAGTGTTCAGAATACGTTGCACGATGCCTTGAGAAGAATCGGGTTTCTTCAAGAAGAGTTTGACGACGGCAGTGAGTGTTTGTAATTGTACCTGAATGATAAAGAGGAAGGTAATTATAGTCAATACCGCAGAGGATTGGAAGACATGGCCATACAGGGTAGGATTCTTCCGTAAAGGTATCGACAAATATGCCTAGTAGTTCATCCGCATTATCGATCTTGTTGGCATACTCGCCGATGATCCAGATTAGTGAGGCTTTTGCTTCGGGCTCGTCCAGCTCATCTAGGTTGGCGCACAAGGTCGGTATAATACCCTCGTATGTTGAAGGATATTTCCTGAAAATGTCCTAGGCAGCAATTCAGCCCACGGAGCTGGTTTATAGGCGATAAACTTACCTTCATGACTACGACGGCCTCTTGGACGACATAGCTAACCCTCGTATCGATCAACTCTAACAGGACATTCACACATCTCTCCGCTGCCGAATCAATCTTGACTGCTGTCTGTCCAATGGCTTTGATGCTTTTTCGGACAAAGTCGACATCAACCTCTGATGAATATCTATTCACAACAAGTCAGTGTCAACAAATATCACCGGGTGATGAAGCGAAGAACGCACTCCTTTAGTTCACTCAACAAAGCATCCACGTTGTTGTCTCCCGCTAGTCGCACCATTATGTCCAGCTTCTCCACCTTCACGTACAGCGGATCGTTATACTTGCAGAAAAACACTCGCATCTCGTTCTGGAGGATATCGGGCCTCTTTTGCAGCAACAGATTGATGTTTCGTAGTGCAACCCATTGCACCTCAGGCGGTGAAGACAAAAGTGTGACTAGGGGAGGTGCCATCTTGCGGACGAGTTGTTTTATGAGGTCCTCTCGGTGGACTCCTCGCATGTGAATCATGACGACCTACATCCAACGTCAGACAGAGGTTTCAGAAAGTTTACACCACAACGCACCTTCACCGCAGCTAAAACCACACTCCCATTGACGTGCTGAAATTGCGGAATAACACGTTCGCAGATATGCTCACTTTCCTTGTCATCCTGTGCTTCATACCGCGATAATGCATTCAAAATCGCAACACGACCCCACTCCGAGCATTCGTTGAGAGCAATCAGAAGTTTGCTAAGTATATTGGAGGAGATGTTGAATATTGCAGGATCTGAAGATGATGCAGAAGAATGAGATGTAGCTGCAAGGTGTATATCGGTCAAAGCTGCAACGGTATTGGCTACGACCTGTTGTAGGACACGTTAGGTTGAGATAGCTTCTCATTAATATTTACGCACCATAGGATTACTATCCGAAATCATCTCATGCAACTGCTCCAAAAACCCATTATCAAGCACCAGATCCGGTTTCAGGTCATAAAGCTTTGCAACACATAGCGCAGCCGTCTTGCGCACATACGGATTCTCGTCACGAAGGCATTTTTGTAATGGATCGCAGAGGTAATCGATGATTTTCTCTGCACGCAAAACACCCATAGTCCGGATTGCCAGCGCACGAACGAGAGGGTTGGGGTCATCAGTGTCTTTTACAAAGGTGTTGACTGCGAGAATGACGAGTTCGGGTTGGGTCTTGGCATAGTTCATCAAGTAGAGGTAGACGAGTTTCTTCTGCTCGAGGTCTTCGGTTTGCATGTTTTTGAGGACATCGGGAAATAGACCGCTGACATCTGTAGATAGTCAAAGAGCTAAGAATTGAGTATGGTACGATGAGACGTGTTGCGCACCTTTGCCAACGGTCATGGACGCAATGACTCGTTTGATTGCATCCTTACGCTTTTCACGGTACTCACTGTTGAGATCAACACTGAGCTCGTAGTTTTCTCCTTTCCGAGGAGCCCGTAAGCTCATGAGGTCGATAGAATGTAGGTGGGTAAGGAAAAAGCTATGTGCGCGTGAGACGCGGCAACTCCCTTTCTCTCTTCCTTAGCTCCTACCATCCAAGAAATGAGGCAAAATCCTGGTTTCGGTATAAATACAAGGATCTCGCACTAATCACATATGTATCGGTCAACTTGGCTGGGGTGCTTAAAAGGTTCTTATGTACTAACTCTAGACGCGCATTTTTGAGCTCGAGCTCTGGATTACAGTCATTACTCATAGGCAACCACACTTCTGCTAACTTGCCGCAACTACTATCGAGATTTCAAGAGAACTGTATAGCTACAACCCTAACCTCCCTCTCACTTCGTCCCACTCGTCCCCCAAAATATACCGTAAATCATCACATCACTTTACCCCCAACGATCCCTCATGCCAACCCCATCCTATTCAGTCTGCGAAGGCCAGTATCAAATCCGAGCGAGGAGTCGGGAACTAAAGGATTCCACCTTCGATGCAAGCCCCGACTTTTCATACGTCAAACACGCTATGTAAACCTATGGCTATTGTCCGTAGAGTTGAGATCTTGAGAACTGGATCCACAATTCAATCGTCGATTTCCGTACCATCGCACACCAAATTCGCCATCAACCCCTGGTCCGCGGAATGACGCCTAAGGTCAAAGCTAAGTGCTGTAAACAAAAGCACATCTACTTGCGATTAGAGATATCCAGCAAAAATTTATAACGACTCACGTACGTCTTGTTAGTGATGAAGAATCGACTGAGATAGGCTCATAGGGTGAACGTAAAGGCGCTTCTCGGAGCCTCCGCATGTTAGGTTCAAATCTTCTCATCAGAGGCATTCTCGAGCTCTTTGTACAACCGCATCCTGGAAAATCAATTATTAGATATTGTTTTCGGACAAGACAGAGAAGCGCTCGAAAACCCATCGATACCAGTGATGGCAAGTACAAGCACTTTCTCCCAAAGGCAATTTGGCTGCTGGAGATTCATGCGGAACGTACTCTTTTGAACATGTGGTCGTATTCTGAGAAGACGTAGAGTTGTTGGTTCATGTTCCTCAAGGCGAAGGCAACCATAGGACTTTGCTAGTGATCTGGACTTGCTCAGGCTTATTCCAGAATGTCTTCCAAAGGTGTCACAGAGACTCGCTCTTACGGAGATCAACATAGAGTAATAGAATATTGAGATGCGGGTCAAGCAGATCAGGAAGCGTAGTATTTCCGTGGGTGACAGAAGTTATAACAGAAGTCTTCACAAGATTGACAACAAATGCAGTGATTTCCCTCGGATGACTCCGAAATATTCTCGCGCCACCAGAACCAGGACGGTACTATCGAGGTCATTTTTGGAACGATAACCCGACGAGTGAGCGGAATGCGTTGATTAGGGAGATGCAGGCGATGTACACGCTGTTTTAAAACACGGGACGATCCGATTGTATTGGTTTCAGCCACTAGGTTGTCATCCGAAAATCTTGACAATGGTACAGGAGACTGGATCACGTTCGAGCCATCAAATAAAAAAAATAGTAATAATACAACAAGTTCAACGTACAGGAAGCAACGAAGAAATAAAGAAGGGCTAAGCCAGGCGGAGACTCGTTCACAGCACTTCGTACCGAGTCAACTTCTTCTCAATCTCGACCAAATCTTCCAGGGACGTGACGATCCCGCTACGCAGGTGTGTGCCGCTCTGCCCACGCATGACAGACATCACAGGTTGCTCAGAGGTGATAGACCTGTCATACATCTTAGGGTGCTGCAGATCATTTACAGACATTCAAGAATTAAAACATCACCAAGACTCGACTCGCAAGAAAAAGCGCACACTATCCTGAATAGTGGAATGGCGTCTTCTGGCCGAACCACATATGCCACGATCGAGCTGTTCGATTGAATGTCCCATCGAGCGGGTGGCTTGGAGATCCCTTTGATGAGGTCCGTGATTTTCCGACGAGATGTCAAATACAACCTAAAGTAAGTGGTTGATCAGCATGACGACATCAATAAAAAGAGGGAGCCAGCTGTAGCTCGCGTGTTTGATACTTGGGGGTCAGGGAACGGCCTACCACCATTCCTATACACGTTCTAAGAATAAGTCAGAACAAAAGCAGGAGATGAGAAAAACCACACTCGCCTGTACGGGTTGTCCTCGATATTGAATCTCACCAGTTTGCAGGTTATCTCCTAGAAAAGGAGGATAACCATTGTTTGCGTCCAGTTGAAGTCTTCCCTCTAAGTACTATTGAGAAAGGGCACGAACAACATGATCAACTTGTAAGCAATAGCGATAACAGAGCTTACAGCTTGGAATTGAGTACAACTTAGCGTAGTTAGCCAGAGCAATGATTGCTCGCGGTCGAAGGAAGCGGTGGTATCGTTCATGTTAGAAAGATGGAAATGGGAAGGTAATGTCTATCGATGCTTGATGGCGCCTCATTTATAGAGAACCTCAGTGTAGAAATCTGCATTTGTAAAATAAAGGCTGAAGAAGGAACGAAGACATAGAATCCACACCCGGCATCTAGTATACGTGGTTGTAGTATACGTGGTTGTAGTTGGATACAATTTGCAAGGCAGTGCGAAGGTCATAGGTCGCCCTCAAAATCCGTCAAGAAACCTTCAATCTCATGCACACGCGAGGCAAACGGCAACACCACTATCGCAAAAACTGCAAATGCCTGATCAGGCCTCCATACATATCGACCTGTCCAGATTCCGAGTCAGACGCATAAAGTGGCACATTCCCCATATGGAAGGTAGTCACAAAAAGGCGGGGATTTTTTACATGGCAGACACGAGAGAGAACCATAGGACTATCCTAGCCCTCTTGCAGTGGTGATGAAGGGATGAGTGGTAGTTGACGCTATTTGATTGGTTTGACGGGGTTCTGTACCTTGTTCTGTGTAGGGAAAGTGCAATATACGCCATTGTATTTCAATGGGTATTGTTGACTACAATACAGCTGAAGGAAGTGTAAGACTCTATTCTATTACAGCAAGTTGCATATCGATAGGCTGCTTCAGAAACTACTCCACTCAGGCGGACTCTAAACGGCATGCGTGCCGGGTAGCCAGTATTAATACTATCATGCTCTAATTTTTCTGATATGTCCGCTGACACTCAATATGAGCCTCCAGAATGATTATAAGCAGTTTGAACCGCCAGTGTCACTGTTATGTCTGGACTCAGTGAAGGCTGAACAGATTGGGTGTAAGCTTCAACACAGATTGCGACCGAGATGTGGGTTGGTAAGGTTGGATTTATAAGCAATGCCGTCGGTATGATGTAAATTTTCGATCTCCACCTGAGTGGAGTAGTTTCTGGGGTGGCCTATCGATATGCAACTTGCTGTAAGTAAGTGATTTAGAAGAAAACCGAGACGTAGACATCTGCATGAACAAAATCTTTAACGTCAGCACTCCACCAATTCAGTATAAACATGCCTAATATATTCCTACAAAGTACATTTACTTACAGCAAGCCGCCCCAGAAGCTACTCCACAGGCGGAAAATTTACCTCATACCACCGGGACTGCTTATTCCGATCTTATCAACCAGTATCTCCGCCGCAATCTATGTCCGATCCTCACCGATTCCAGTACATGATGGTGATGATTGAACATGTCTCTGCACAGCTTGTAATAATCCTGGAAGCTCATATAGACATCCAGTGAATGTGCCGGCAAATGACACATTGCGTCTACTAGAGTCACTTATGATATTATGTAGTATCGTACCAGAACCCCGGACAATCCCCTATAAGGCCTGAGGCCAAAAAGTTCGATTTCTACCACCTAAAATTCCACTGTTTTTGCCTCAAGGACCTCCGAGACCCCCATTTTTTACCCGGTTTTGGCCTCAGGCCTCCCAAAAAACCTCGGTAGAACAGCAAATAAGTACTGTGAACCAGTAAAGAACTGGTGAGTAGAATATATCAAAGGAACTCGAAAATATAAATGGACTTAACTTTTTGAGAATGCTGGTAAGAATTTTTGGTGCATGAAATACGCTACCATAGGTTGTATGATAGTGGTCAAGTTGTGAATGGCCACTGGAAAGTGCGGGAGAGGCATCGTTCGAACCCTATATTTACCTCTTCTACCTCAGGCATATGTCAAGAGGAATGCTACCTGTTTTTGAGCCTCAAACTGCATTCCAAAAAAGAACCCCATTTTTCCCCAAGGAAAGGCGCATAGGGGTTGTCCGGAGTACCCAGCACCTAAGTGTAGTTTAAAGTCTGCCTCAGTGGAGTAGTTTCTGGGGACCTATTTATATGCTGCTTGCTGTAATAACACGGCAGCCTGGGGTCTCTTAGTTGCCCTAAACAAATATGGAAAAAGTATGATTTGCCAAAGATTCAGAAATATTGAAGGAATCAGTCGGTCCTGCTTTCTGTTTCCGTTCAGCGTTTTGATCGCCTGAAAAAGTTTCTCAATTACTGTGCAGATGAAATCCCCCATTACTACATACAGACCCAGAGGCAGAATATATTGCTGCACATTCCCCATATGGAAGGTCACAAAACATCGCAGAGTGCCGGAAATTTTTACAGACACAGGAGAGAATCATGGGACTATCCTTGCAGTGGGATGAATGGAATCGGATAGTCGTTGACGCCATTTTTGGCGGTTTTCTCAGGGTTCTATAGCCTGTTCCGTATAAGAAAAGTGCAGCAATATTTTCCGCCCAGATGGGGGGTAGTTGTTAAGCATTGCTCAGAATTATCTGACAAGGTCTGAACGTACTTGATCAGACCTTTAGGTTCGTCAGGGCCTGAACCTTTACCCTTTACCCCGCGTTGAATCAGGCTGAATGACTGATCGGGCCTGATTTCTATAAATCAGGTCTGGTTCAGGATTTGCACTTTTTACGACAGCCTCGCAAACAGATTGTCTAAACCTCAATTCGACCTTAGATCGGGACAACTTGTTGATTGTCTGACCAGATTCTGCTTATGCATCAGCTGCGGTCGGTAAAAAAGAATCTTTTCTGTCCTGGCCACTAGTCCTTTTCCATCCTGCCAATTCATCTCTATTCCGCTAATGCTTTGCACTTTCAACCCATTTCTATTCCACTATCTCTGTCCTATCAGTACATTTTTATCCAGCCATACTTTGCTCCTTTCCCTCCATCATACACACGTCGTTCCATTTTGTTCGCCAGCCAGACCCCAATGTCGGCGTTTGAATTACTTCAAGAGGAATGAATCTTTCTTTCACCTCTTTATGGTCCTGCCAGCTCCTGCAAATCCATCTTGTTTCCGTTATACCCGGATTTTATTCATTCAAATTACGATCATTTTGAATTCGCTCATACGAGTAACTAACAGCACTACTAGGTGCATTAAATCTAGCTGAGATAGCCTGTCTGGATGCTAGTTTGGGATCTCGATGATTATGGACAACCAGATGATTGTTGGTCCGGAAGATTCTCGGTGCTTTTATAATTACTAGCCTGGTCTGTAGCAAGGTTCACCAACAGAACAAGGTAGTAATTACTCATCATGCGGCTGTTAGAAGGCATCAGAACAGTCTGTCAATAGTCGATTTTTCAAGATACAGACATTTACATGCTTCAAGACTGTAAACCCAACTTTTTCTTCAACCTCTCTTTCACCTCATCTCTCCACTCGTCCTCCAGGAAACCATACATCACCACATCACTCCACCCTCCATCCTGATCCCTCCAAAAATCCTTTATCGTCCCCTCATGCCTTGCACCAGCCACATTCTCTAACCATCCTCTCATACTAACGTTATCCGATGCAGTCGTAAAACTGACTCTGTGCATCTTCATCCTAGCGTCCGGTTCATCCTGATCGGACCCAATCCCATGCTCGAAAACGTACACCAACAACGTATAGAGTACATCCGTACAAATCCCCTTGCGATGCACCTCTGGTGAAAGTACAGCCCCCATCCCACAAGACCGATGGGTACGATCTATACGGAAAAAACCCGTATTCCCTACGTATGTCCCGATTTCCTCTTTATCGTCCAAAAGGTGAATATCAAAGTTGAACTCGACACCCTTCTCCCGACCACGTTCGTTATCTTCCCGAAACTTTTTTAGTTCCTCCATTGAAAGCTCCGATGGCATGTATCGGAGGTATTTACGCGTTGTGGGGTGCATTCGAAGTTGGCGGAATGCTTCGTCGTTGGAAGAGGAGGGAGGGATGAGGATTATGCGGTTCGTATGGGATTTGAGGCTGAAGGGCGCTGGTGGAGTGGTCATAGTGTCCTTTTTCTCGGGATGCGCTTGTGGATCAAACCCAAAGGTTGATAACTTTATAGAAGAATCTCCATCAACAGGCGGATGCGAAGATGACTCGGACTCGAGCTCAAAATATATTGCGATCCGCCAGTGTCGGATTCGATAAGTGCATTTATCAAGGTACCGAGATGTGATGTGGTGGGTCTCTTCGCCATGACTGACTTGTCAACTGAGATGATACGACCATGCCTCCTGAAAAGGAGCCAGCGCGAAGAAAAACGAAGTATTTTTCTCAAAAAAAATGACGTCTACCCAGGATTGCTTACCGAAATGCTCTGGAATTTGCGCGTCATTGAGGTGAATTTGAAATTGAAAACTGGGGGTTTGAGCTGAGATTTTAGTGGTGGAAGGGTTTCGAAAAGCGCCTACTACGCCATAGTTAAACTTAGAATTCTTTACCTACGATCTGTTAGCCTACGGCCTTCCCAAAATCAGTCTACAGCATTTCTGACGTCGACGCCCGCAGGGGCAGGAAGAGAAGATCATCATATGCGTCAAAGTGGAGGAGAAGCAGGGATTTAACCGGACCAGACAATGACGTCATACTGAAACACGCATTTTCTTCCCCACCATGAACGACACAGGCTCAATATCGCGAGCAACATCCCTCTCAAGAGCCAGCAAACAAGGCTCGACCATCTCTCGCAGTCAGTCTCTCATCAAAAAGAACATTGCTCCCCACGACCTCCGTCCATCCGATGTCCTCATCGAGCGCTTTGTTGCTTGGAAAGCCATCGTCAAACAGCTTATTGCCTACTTTGAAGGCATTGCAGATATTGAAAACAATACTGCGCGCGAACTTACCAAGCTTGGTGCTGTTATTCAGGTACCGTTCAAGGCTGGGAACCAGTTCCTGGGCGAGGGCGGGATCCAGGATATCTACTACTCTGTCCGAGACAAGACTCGCGTCATCGCTGACCAGCACGCTAATCTCGGCCGTACCATTGACTCGTCTATCGTCCAGCATCTTCAGAAACTCCGTACAGAGATCAAGGCTCATATCAAGGTGCGCGTCTAAGCGTCCTCTTTCCAATACCCTTGCTGATCTTGTTCCAGAACATTCAAAACGACACTGGCAAACTCGCAACCACCGTAGCCAAAGAACGCGAACTATCCACTTCTCTCATCTCGACTCTCGCCTCTTCCATCTCCACGTTCAAAAACACCCCGCTCTCCCTCTCTGCTACTCCCAAGAACGATCCATACGTAGCCAACACTTGCGTCATCCAACAACTCCGCAAACAAGTCCACGCCGAAAACCTCTTGCAAAAGTCTATCATCATCACCCAAGCCAACTCTGCCCATTTCGAAGAAGGCATCGTACGAGCTATCCAGAGTGCTTGGCAGACTTACAACGAATGGCAAGCGAGGATGATCTCTAGTATCTCCGAGACTCAAAACGTGTTGGCTGCACAAATGGCAGCTCTCGCTCCTGACAGGGAATGGCTTACTTTTAGCGCGAGGACGGACCACTTGCTTGATCCTGATACGCCGCTTAGGAATCCAGAGACGATTATGTATCCTGCTAAAGATGACCCGTCTGTTCAACCCGTCCATACGGGCATGATGGAGAGAAAGAAGAGGTTCACGCGTACGTACCGCGAGGCGTACTATGTTCTTACCCCAGCTGGGTTCTTGCACGAATACGCTTCTTCGGACCCAGCGGTCGCTCCTACGCCCGTATTCTCACTCTTCCTTCCTGCGTGTACACTTGGTCCGCCTAGTTCTGCTAGTGCAAACAGTCATAAATTCCATATCGAGGGAAGGAAAGACGGGACTGGGACGACTAAAGGTGGTAGTTTGAGGAGGACGTTGGGTAGTTTGGGAAGTAGGAAAGGTAGTGATCATGCTTGGAGTTTTAGGACGAGGAGTAGGGAGGATATGATGGAGTGGTGGAATGATATTAGGATGTTGTGTGCGAGGTGCGTTTCTCTTTCTTTACCTTTCTTTTTTTTCGAGATTAGATACTCACTTTTTTTTCTTCATGCAGATACCTCGTCGCTTCCGAATCAATCGAACGCTCTGGGCCCGTCGAAGCAGCCGTCCGTGCCGCAGGGTACGTTTCAGAAGAAGAAGACGAAATCGAGACGGACGAAGGTAGCTCCGTCGAAGAAGAAGAAGACGAAGAAGAAGACGACGAAGAACTATACGAAGAAGCAGAGGACGGTCCGCCCAGCTACAGTCATAACCATACCGTTCCGGGAGGCGTAGGCGAGAACGGGTACCCGGTGAGTGCTTGATTACTTTCTAGTTGGGTTTTTTTCCCATTTCCTCTTTTCGCGAACGTGTACTGACCTTGACCTTTTTCCTTTGTTGTCAATGCTACAGGTCGACAAGAAACCCCTCCCGGATGATGATGGTGAACAAGGAGGCAACGTTTCGAGGAGACCGAGTAAGAGACAGATGGAAAAGGCTCCAGAGGGTAAGGAGCCTCATACCAATACCAATGGAGAAGGTGAGGGAGAACATGTTCATGCGGAGGAACATGGTAGTGGGAGGTCGGAGAGTCGTTTCCAGGAGGATTTGTGAGCACTGAAGTGGAACGTGTTGGACTCGAGGCTTTTGTAACTTGGCGTTGGGTTACATATTGTACGTTCTTGTCGGGTTTGTGGGTGTTTTTGAGTTTGGGTGTGGACGTGGACTGCATCTCTCCTTGGCCTACTTGTCTCGTCCTTTCTTTTACTTGACTTCTTTTTTTGGATTCCGGAGGTTATAATGTACATGTACTACCTTTTGTAGTTAACCGGCTGACGTTTCGGAGTTTTTCTCTCTCTGGACAGAATTGTGTTTGGTACTTTCTGTGTTTCTGTTTCCGTTTCTATAGGATACATGCATTCATACTTAAATAGTCTAGTTACATACTTAGGTATTTACAGTTGTTCTATTGTTTTTCATAGATTGAGCATGTTTTGTACTCTTACGGGGCCAGGGGCGACTCTTTATTGAGAAGGTCATTCGTCGTTTCAGGAAAAATTGGGAAGAAAAACATAAACTCAACTCGAGCGAGTCGATGTTTGTCAGTGGATGAGTTGCTTGACGAGGTTAGGGACGATCGAAACAGTGGACAAGAGGTTTTTTGAGACCGGTAGTAGGACCAAAGGTCTACGCGTGGTTTTGTAGTGTTCGTCACTGGACAGGAAATTTGGTGACATGCATTAAATTGAGGTCAAGGTCCTCGACTAATGTTTCATTTCATTCCATCGACAAAGCCTGTCCCGTAGGGTACTTTGAGGTTTGCTTTCAAGATAAGTATTAGACGCGAAAATAGGTATGGACCCGGAAATTCGGACACATATCAGGAAGACATGACAGTGTTGGATGTCCCATCTAGTTATGGGTTGGAAACGATTTGAGATTTGTCGCTGGGTGTCGGGATAATTAAGATGGAAAGGAGGTATCTTGAGACTGTCAAGGGTTCTGTGTGCATTGGAGAAGGGGTTTGATAATGTATTGAGTCGATATTCCAGCACTTGGCCTGCTGCAGAATATCACTACCACTTTCGTTCTGTAGTCCCCAGGAATGATTAGCATAGTCTTGCTGGCCGAGGTCCAGGTCCTTAACGAATTTCGTTACATCGATACGGTTTGGTACTTGGAGGTTTGCTTGTAAGACATTAGACACGAAGCCGAGTATCTACTGGGAAATTCGGACACGTACGAAGACATGGCAGCATTGGATACCCTGTCCCATCTCGTCCTGTCGGACGACCGAATGAAGTCCCTTTTCAAGAGTGGACACTGAGCTAACGTCAATTACGTACTTTGTTCGTGAATGGATTAGCCTCGAGCATTCAACTTGATATCCAAGCCACCTCGTTGGACTGATTTTCCTACTGGTACTGGTAGAGAGTAATGCGAACTGCTCTATAATCACGTTCGCGGCGTTCCTCTTCAGTGCCTGCCAGATGGAAGAATGGATAGAAAAAGTAGAGGCTGCGTAGTTGGTGTGTTGAATAAGACTTGAAACTTGTTCAATACAAAGCTCCGAGTGGCTTTGCCGCTATCAGATAGAGGGAGTGCATTTTTGCGGACTGTAGATAAATTTGGATAGTGGTAGAAGTTGAAGATCAGATATTGCTAGTCTTATAAAACTTCGCACACTTTTACCGTAGCTCGGATTTAAGTCATGTGTATATCACGCCCAGTAAAATTTTCTAATTTACACCGGTAACGCGTGTTTCCAAAAAGCGTGTCAATGAGCTCTTCATCTGTGCCTAGTCCCCCATTCAATTCGCGTCGTCTTCGGGGTGGTCTATATGCGTGAAATAGGCCAAAAGTACCCGCCTTATGACCCTCATGATATCAGTATCGAAGCTGTGACCCATATTCTAGACAAAAAGGATGTATTCATACGAACAGCTTGTTTTCTTCTCTTTCTGGGTGCATTCGGGTCATATTGCACGCTATTAGGGTCATAGTTCTCGCGTTCTACAGTGCTGTAGGGTCTCTTTGGAGTGGAAGGAGTGGTTGAAGGAGTGGTTGAAGTGTTGGATGGAAGCTGCAAATTTTTGAGAGGAGAGAGCAGAGCTCTGCTTGTTTGAAGGGTCCTTGAGCCATTACAGGCGTTTATATGCGTAAAGAGAAAGTATTAAAAGAGCATATATAGGTAGACGAACAATATCGAGGAAGTAGTGAACGAAGCCGTCGCATCTTGCGCCTACACGATGCCCATTGCCCAACTGTGACTGTTTCCCCATTTAGTCTATCCTTTTATGGAAACTTAAGCGAGGTACTGTAAACACGCCGTGACTTTTTGCAGACTCTTATAATAAGCGAGTTTACGAGCTATAGAGTCTGCCTAGGGGAGACTAAGATATTGCCAAGTTGGGATTTTTGTTTTGATTGGTTTTGTTTTGCATTGTTGACGCGCCTTCAGAAGTTACAATCAGCGTACAATTCCAACAACACTTGTCGAACCAATATGCAGCATTCTAGGCTGCACTTCCAACGAATACTATTAAGAAAAATTTCTACCGACGTCCTCTCTGATGACGCATTTAATACCATCACTCGTTGCAGCGAGGAGCTACGTATCCGAGTCGTCCTAAAAATCTTTTATCAGCCATGTTGATGCACGCACCACGTCTGGACGGAAAACGATGACATGTTTCCACTGCTCTCCGTATTGTGTCTCAATAAACGAGGCGGTTGCGAAAACTTAAATGTCAGTTCCTCGATATTCCTTTTTGCTTTACACCAACTAATTGCTGTTGAGTCAGTGTTGGCAATCTCTCAATGCCCAGGCCCCTATCGTTAATATGTTTATCGAGAATATAACGAAAGACCTTGGAAAGGAAGTGAGTTTGAAAATCCTACCTTCCTGCTTTGCTGTGCCAACTTGAAGACAGATTATAGGCTTCCCTCTGCGAACGACATCACTGTACCCTTACTCGATATTTTGATCGTGCTCTCGCCGAGGAAATCGCAGTGAGGGGACAGGATAACCTAATACCTCCAGGGCTGCAATAATGAATGCAGTCCAGATTATTGCATATTCACTGTACAGTATGTCATAAATAGTACGCTTTTTTCTCATCGGTACACACTAATGCCCCTAGACCTGGGACATGTTTCGATCTCGGACTCACAGGTACTGGACGGCTCTTCGAATCTAAACTCTCCTGCGGATATCATTTTCATGACATCTGATGACCATATTTATTTTGGGCGATTCCGTTTCTACCTTGACAGCAGCCAGTGGCAATTTCTTATTCTTGCTGTTACTCGGTAGTAACCAAATGAATCCGAGTGATTCATGATGCTTACGCTGAGTAACGGATAGCTCTCTTCCGACGTTGAGTTCCGATGTGGAATCGGGTATTGAGCCTCTTAATCCTGAGTTTTCATGTAAAGGCTTAAACATTTATGAAAAGTTAAGAGGAATGTAGAAAGGGATGTGGGAAGTGACTTTACATTTCTTGATGTAGGAATTGCTGGTTGCAGTGCAAAAAGCACTTTGCAGAGCCGTATATAAAACATACAGAATGAATTTTAGCGTTACAATAGAGGTGTTTAGTATTATCGTGGCCATTGTCATTGGGCATGGTGGCAGTTATCAGATGTGTGTTCTGCACCGGGCTGTTTAAAGTTTTAATTTGGCTGTAAGATGCCGTTGTCTGCCGGCCGTCGGTCGGTTAACAAAGTTCTCATAACCCTCACTTGTGTTTGCTCTGGACTTCGAGTATGCACTGGCGTCTCGAATTCCAATCCCCAGATCCTGCTGTATCTTTGAAACATTTCTTCAAGTTTGCAGTCTCGTTGCAACGCTACTAAATACAGACTGTGGCTATAGAAACCGCCACCCGCAACCTTCAATTGCTCCTGAGCACTATCTACCAGATTTGTTGATACTTTAATATTGGTAGTCTTAACGAACCGTCTTTTGCTGGGTAACATTCTCTAGTCTCGCCGTTTTACCGAGTATTATGTTGTGGATTGGATCCGGTGAATCTTAAAAGACCCTGTTTTCCTCGAGACCTTTCTAATATCGGTGATCAAGTCATTCTTTCAGCAGTTCATATACTACTCATTGCTCCGAGGACCGCGACTCTGACAGCAAAAAAAGTCCGAGATATCTGTTCAATTTTCTACAGAGAATTTATTCAGCCAATAAACGTGCGTGTTCTGAGTCGAATGAACTCAAACGGCCGGATTATTGAATGCGATCATATTGCCGCTGCAGATACCAAGCTCCTTGGCTCCCAAAATGCTTTCACGTATTGAACATAATTCATGACAAAGATGTCAGTCTGCACGGTGCAGGAGATAAGGGTGCAAATGTTCTTCTCAACATGCGGCGCTAACTAAGGATCCCTCTGGCTTCTGTGAGATCGAAACACATTGTCTCCCTCTGTTTGCCGTCTCGACCTAAGCCGAGCGACAATAGGGACGCCAACCGTGAATCTCTGGATATTGAAAACGGCAGTTTGATAGATGAGAATAGATTTGGTGAAGTTTCTCGGTAAGCAGGTGGGTTTTCAGTTAGTGTATTGCTGTATCCAGTTGATAGTAAGATCCCAGCATTGCGGTATAGCACGCGAACACAACTACAAAGACGCAGCTACAAACTCCGTGCGAACAGTGGCTTGTGCGTTTGATGGCGCCACAAGCGACGGTCTGATTCTGAACTTTCAAGTGACGATATCTTTTGTAAATGTCAGAGCTAACCCTGTTTGTTTGAAAGTACTCAGGCTGTTCATTGTTACGACTTACGAAGCGCTGTGTGTCACCCAACATGATTATGGTAAGTTTTCTAACCAGAACGAGGCTAAATGTTCAAGGATTTCGATGACGGGACATTATCGTGGGAGCCCAGTGCTCACAGACTCGGATCGGCGACAAAAACCACCACATGATTGCTTGGAATCCGGACGACTTCTAGTCGTACTACAGTCTGCAGAGGGCTCTGATGGCAAACAACAAGTCAATAAGTCTAATACTACGTCCGACAATTTCGAAAATGGTTGTTCTGGAAAACAAAGAAAGCCGCCCGGAGTACTGGTCAATAGTCGAAGGAGACTCGGAACTATCCCCGTTGAATGCCTTTTTTTTACCTCACGTCGGTCGCGGGAAGATTTTCGGTAAATCGTGAGTTCCATCGCTATTTTTGTGTTCCTAATGCTATGGGTTTGGGTTCCACTGCGGTTGAGAGTTTTAATGAACGCCCTAGAAAAAAGGGTTTTTCTTTCATTTGCCCATATCAATTTTGCTGAAAGCCTTCCGAGGTACTTTGATGATCCGTAAGTTCTATATAGATTTCTACCCATTTTTGTTGCAATGACGTACCTAAGAAAGCCCGGGTTAGAATGGAAATGGAAACTCTGGCGGAGACATCTGTTTGAATGAGCCCAGTAGGATTTTACCGCCGCCATACATGCTCGGTCGAACTCGGTCAGGTCTGCCAGAGTTCGTATCGCGCAACGCAGGGGGTGCCATATCTGTACCCGACTTCTGATTACCACTTGCGAGGACGGGTCACCCTACTGCTTCAAAAGGGTTGGGTTCTACCAACACTGGTTTGAATTGAGTCACCTTCTCTGATGTTCTGAATCGCTGTAGTTGTTTATGATGCACACACTTGAGTCTCTTCTAGTCTATCAGGATCGAAGTCGAGGATCTTTGGCAATATTCTAAGCTCATTGAATAGGTGAAATCGGTGGATTGTCATTGGTCTCGTTGAACTCAATGTCTTGACCCTGCAATAACTATTGGTGATACCTCCCGACGGACGCATGACTTGGCGTCCACAGAATCAGTGGTTATCATGGTGAATTCTAGCTCCGTCGGGATCACTAGATCCATTGAAAGAAGACTGCTTTGCGTAAAGAATTTTCCTCTTGAATTGTGTAGTCGGATTTTCTATTGACAATTTTTTGAAGCCTTCTCGCGATCGATTGCCACCGCAATCGGGCTTCCAAGATATGTATTTCAGCTCAAATCGGAGCGCCAGGACCCCGGATTATCCTGATAAGGTTCGATCAATCGTTCAAGATAGCCTAGGGATGCGGACGACAAGGCCTTTAGTTACTTTTCGGACAGCCTCTTCAGTGCTTCAGCAGACAGACATGTTGGATCACAATTCGCATGCTAGAGTACGACTCGGAGCTACCACAGGAACGAAGATTTATCTATACTTCTACTGTATCTCAGAGAAGTCTTTTTGCTACAGTGTTATATGTTGAATGAATGGTTCGGACAGAATTGATGGGATTTCTCTGGATTCGGACATCGTGGGGGGCAAAAAGCTCGGACATATGTCTATTTTGAGTACTTACTGGGTCCTGGCGCCTAGAAATCGAATCACATGACCGTATTGTTCCAATGTCGACATTTGTTGCGGGCTCAAAAGGACTTCACTTAACATGCCTGATGTTCAACCCTGCCCTGATACCAACCGAGCCCTAGATCGCAGAATCAATATTTTTTTTTCTCATTCCCCCTTCACCCTATGCCCAATCCCGCCGCCAATTCGACATCCGACGGGAACGTCGAAATGCAATGGCGACTACTCGACTTCTCATCCGTTCTCAAACACTCCATGACACCAAGCACTGTGTTTTGGCGTGTGTTCAACGGACTCTATATATTCCAGGTACATACGAACGATAACAGCGATTAAGCTTTGCATCGTCTAGGTCTGTGCGAAAATACTCCCGGATCTACGACGATAAGCCCTCTAACGGCTGAGAACAAACGTGTGAGATATAATACAAGCCATTACTTGCTGAATCATCCTCGATGACCACTTTGGCCGTTCGCTTGGTCTCGACCTCTACTAAATACTATCTTGTTTTACTTCTATCGGTCCGCCTCCAAGTGCAAGCGCTCGAAGGTTATACAGCTTGATTGGTCCGGATGCCGGAGAAGCACCGTGGTCCCACCAGTCAGACTCGAACGATACGATGCACCTCTCATTCTGTCTTAGAACGTCTTTCCGCACCGTCAAGTTCGAAATTCAATCGGTTCATCAAGAAATTTTGACCATCCAGCATCCCAGTCTAGCTTGCCAGGTATTTATTACTGTTCACCAGGGATATCGACTTCGATAGACCTTATTTGTTGGACTAAGCTGATTCAACTCCCGTCTCAGCCGGGAAGGTGCAAGCTGTTCAGCCAATAAAACGCTTGCGCGAATGACGTACAGTGTTTCTGAGCCATTTTACACTGTACTACCTTTGGCAGGAAGTCGCATCGCTTTAACCTGGGGATGACGACCTTCCGAGAGTTCTGGATCGATGGCTGTTTGCAAAGAGTTGATGCACAGAATGTTGTTGCGATATACTATCCTATGGGGCTCCACTTCAACACCTGGGCGCTCTATTTCTGATAGCTTTTTTGCAGCTTCTGATTGGATACTCTGACAAAATATGAAGTTTCTGCGCAAAAGCCCTGTCTAGACCTCCTCAAACTGATCTGCAGCCTGCAACTTGGAGCATAGAGATGAAAAAGGTGTGGTGGTCTAGACAGGTCGCGAGACGAGGTCTATCTGTTAAGTGGGTATAAGAATGACATTGTTGCACGACTATATACATCACTAGGATGCATAGAGAGACTGTGTACCTTCAGCTCATTTCCCTCAATCTCGTCGGTGTGTTTGGGTCTGTCTCATTTAGATTTCATGCTTAATGCGCGCGCTGGGTCTTTTTTAGCGTTAACTGCAATACTTCCCGGAACTGTCGTCCGTGTAGTCAATGTGATGGCCTTACTATTCGTTACGGGTTTCCATTTTGCCTGGCATGTGCACCCTGCCAATAGGCTCAAAGTATTATCCCTTACTATTGCTTCCACTGAAGATGCACTCTTTGAATGCATGCAAGATGGGATGTTTTGTCGTGTTGCCCTTCAGCATGAAATGCTGCTGAGGTGAGCGCCGTCCGAAAACAAAGCATACGACGATGCTTATGCAAGTACTACCTCAGCACTAAACGGGACAACTGGGACTTACAGTACCGCTACCAAGAAAGCTGCAGACTTGAGTGGAGAGCACGATCCAAAGAGCTAGTCAAGTTGTCGAGAGAGATAGGGAAGTGCATCACGGATACAAAAGATATTCATGACCGTATCAAGGTTAGAACTCGAGATTTAATCTTTGCCACAAAGATGCTGACTTTTCCGGAAAGAGTGCAGCCGCAGAGGAACAACGATACAAGTATAATCGTCAAATCAGTCGATACAGCGCTGAATGCAGAAAGCCCTACACTGTTCCATAATAAGAAAGAATGACGTCGAATGTACCAGAAAAAATAATAGAAAATAATGCTGCCGAGATTTTTCTGGAATATCATAGATTTCTAGAGTGACGTCAGTGCCTCGAGTATATATGCATATGCTTTATTTTTTCTGTCTACGTCTCTACTTCACTCAACATGTTTGGCTATCGCAATCCGTACTCTGCATACCCCAGCTCCTACTACCCATCTGACGCCTACTCCTATGGCTACCCACCCTACCCTGGATATGGTTACGGACCATCGCCCTATCAACAAGCTCAAGCAGAGCAAGAACGACGCGCACGGCTGCTCGCTCTCGAACGTGAACGTGAGCTAGAGCGCCAGCGTGAGGCAGAGCTTCAGCGCAGGGCTTCTCGGGCTCGTCGGGCTAGCCAATATCTTCCTGAGACCTTCATGTCCCGGGGAGGCCGGTATGTGCCCGAAAGAGCCAGCAAATATCTCCCGGATGAATACGCATTGGACGATAGATACGATGACGATGTAGACATGGATTCTTATGACTATGGTCTTGGGCGTGCCGGGTATCACCCCCAGGCAAGTCAACGGGGAAGGAGGACATCGAACATTGCAACACGTCCTCAGCACGATTCAAAGGTAAGCAGGCAATACACCTTATAGGGACATGAAGCATTGACTTGTCTTTAGGCTGATACACACCGACGACCGTCTGAGGTCCACTCACAGCCCAGTCACTCTGTACCAATTCGCACAAGATCGCGATCTCGTCCTGCTCAAAATACTGCTGACCACTCTGATCCCATCCATACACCGACGCCCTCTCGTTCTCACCAGTCAGAGACGACCCGGTTGTCATCGAAAAATCCTGTACCTGAATCTCCATCTCCCGATAAATCTCCCAAAGTCCCAAGATATACGTACGACGCCCCCCCAGAGCGCTTGAATGAGGCTGCTACGGTCATCCAGAATGCATTCCGTATTCATCGAGCGTTCAAGACGATCCAGTCGTTACAGGAAAAATTCGAGCAGCTCAAAAAATCCTTTGTTCCACCGCCAAAGTTGGACTATCAGATTGGTGACGACCACGAGCGCGTTGTGGCAGTACCGAGTGCCCTCGATTCCATTTCCCCTTCCGAAATATACGCTTCCCTTCAAGCTCAAGGTGTAGATCTTGACGCGATCCGGCGTGTTTCCGAGCCGAGGCTGGGATACACTCACAATAACGCACCTTTACATGCGTATACAGAAGCGCTGAATCGACTGCTGACTTCGCTTGATGGCGTCGAGAGCTTTGGGGAGAAAAAAGTGAGGGAGAAAAGAAAAGCAGTTGTTCGAAATGTCGAGCAGGAAGCTGGTAGGATAGAGCGTTTGTGGAAGACTTTATGGCGGGAATGGACTGGCCTTTTGTTGAGCTCGCACTCAGAGACTGTGTCTCAATCTCCAGGTCAGTCTGTATCCCAACTTGACGAACAAGTTATCCCAAAGGTATCTCTTGCTGATGCCAATGATCAGAGCATGGAACCAATGGCAGGGGCGGAGAAGGAAAAAGATTTGGAGGACGCTACTTCCAAGGAGGACAAAATATCTAATACCAGCGATAAGGATGAGGTGGGATGTGAACCAATAGAGGATGACAAGATGGACTACGTCGTGATTTGAGGTTTTCAAGTTGACTGCTGTAAATCTATACAAATCTACTATGTACTGACTATTTTAATTGCACATTTATTATGTAATTCATTAAGTTACTTATTTGCTGGGTACCCAGGAAGCTAGCAACTGTTAGCAAACGACAGGAGCAAGAATCGCGGGAAGGGAAACTTGACGATCGGGGAAGCAGCTTTCTCGGACCGGCGGTAGCTCTACACGTGGGAATACGATCGATGTCACCATGGCTGTGCCAGTGTGGGGCAAGTCCTCCGAGTTGCAACTGTGGCACTCCCTGAGAACATTTCACAAATAAATACCAATTCTCTTTGGTTTTAGATAGATATGAGGGTTATAGCAATTTCCAAACTCTATTACCTTTGGATTCAACTACTTATCTAGATTTGAAAGTGAGTGGGAGCACCCTCGGTCCTTGGATCCTTGGAAAAGGACTCGAGCCCGGAGTTATCCTGTCAACAAGGCCAGTAGTAAGTCCGAGGATTTACCCTCTCGGGGAGACTTTTTGGATCACTCCTGCTCTTTTAGTGGTAGTCCGAGTCAGCTTTCGTGGATCAATAAGGTGTTTTATTTGGCAAGAGCATTCAATTTTTGATCATCGTGACACACGGTTCCTGTCCAAGTACCTAGGAATATTCCTCAACACGGGTTCCCAGGAACTGGAGTGAAAACTTTCACTAGTATTTCAAATCATTGAGGCAGGTTGAATTTCTATTGAAAAGGTCAAGTTTTATCATCGTATGACCTTTCACGTCGAAACGAAATCGTCATCCTCGTCATTCATCAGCTTCTGGAGCTGCCCTCGAATACCGATCAACCCTTTAAGGTGCTTTCCCTTTCTCGCAACGTCCGTGTATCACCTTGGGTCGATGATAAGCCGTTGAAAACACATGTCTCGTCATTTCGGAAGAAGAACGGGGATCAGGGAACGGATATCATATTGGCTAAGCTGAGGTTTGCTCGAGGATTCTGATCGGCTCGCGACTCAGCCATATGGATGAGATTACTCTCCTTGAGATTCGGAAATGCGAAGATCTCGTCTTTGTTTGACCTGAGCGCCCTTTTGTTTTAACTTTGATCACTGCCGATCGAACCGCTTGACTCTAATACATACGGTCAGTTCAAGAGTTCTTATTGGTTCAAGAGTTTTCTAATTCTCAGCCCCGTATCCTATCATCTAGAAGACTCTTCAAAGTTTAGTTCGAGTTAGATAGAGATGTCTGCCAACTAAACCAGATCAGAGCACTGTCCAAAAATGTACAAGAGCTCAGCTGGGGCATCAGGGAGCACTCGTTTCAAACTTTAAGTACTTGCTTTGCTGCGGAAATGAAAACGGCGCCATGACATTTGGTAAAAAGTATCGTTGAAGGCAAGAATTCTCACCAACATAGAAAGGTTTATTGAGTCTCGGCCCCCGAGACCGCTACCACCGTTTACTCTTGACATAAAATACTTAGCCTCAGTAGGTATGTATACGTAGCTTCCGATATATTTTTGGAAGAGCAAGGAAGCATGGCGGGGGTTTTGAGTTGTTATCTCGATTGTTTCTATTGCCTAGGTGGCAAACACATTTTGAATATAGACTTTTCTAGACCTCGAGGAGGTGCCACAGATAATATATGTATGTTATGCCAAGTATTGATGCACCATTGTATTTGCGATAGGATCGAGGCTAGAAAAGACACCGATTTAGTCAGACCTGAGTACGACGGAAAAAAACGATTACATACTTATACCATTCAGGCATTCTAGGTACTCAGTCAGTGCTTGGTATTTATTCTCTGCGCTAGTCAACTTTTATCCGTTTAGAATCTCGATGGCTGATTATTATCATACGCTTTCTCAACCGCTTCTTCACAAGGCTGAAAAGAATGTGTTCATGCCGAGATTCTAGCGACAAACGAAATGCAAGTGCGCGTTCGGCGGTCGGTCCTCGATTGACAAACTTGGTATCTGCCACACGACAATGACCCAGTTTTCTGTGCCTTTCAATGTTCTAGTAGCGACAAACGAAAACTAAGGACCGGTCAGCTCCCAGCAAGTTTCTATTAGATCTATAGGGACAATGACCTTGCGATTCAAATATGGATATATGCTATATACTACATCGCCGATCAACTTCCCCCTGACTTCTAAGGGTAATCGTACAGCACTAAAAGCACTCGTGGCTTGGTTTCCTCAGATATTATGTGCAACATCACTTGATGGGCGTTACGGACGCTTCCGCCCGCCGCATGTATCGAAGAGATAGCTTTTGGTGTTGTCCATATATTTTCTTGATGGGTATGTGTTTTTGTTACCGGTATCCACTGATAACCACTCAATCGACAGGCTAGATAAATTCAAACTCAGAAATGAGTCAGTGCTACTCACGATTCAATCAAACCTTTGTATTTACGTCGCTCGACCAATTTTAGAATGTGTTAACCAGAGAAGCGACAAACGTGAGTGGTAAATTTTCGGGGCAGAAAAGTCAGGTGTTAAGTCGCGTATTTTTCTTTCCTTTGCTCTCTTCCCCATGACCGAGTATCTGGTAAGAGAGAAAAACGGAACCGAAACTGCTGAGCTTGCCAGTAAATGCATATAGACATATCAACTTTGCAGGGATCCCGCAATGTATCATTCGACTCCTGCGACTGACTTCAATACTTCAAATGATAATTTATTTATAAATTATATACGTATCCCGCGTCCCCTCGTGTCCCAAACATCGTGCTCCTATCGCTTAGGCTGAAGAAGACCCAGAGCGGTGAACTTGAGTTCGATGTCATCTAGTATATATCCAAGCTGTCAACACTTCAGAGCTGATGAATAGAATATACCCGATAGGACAAGTGTAATACCAGCGCATGCAATTCATGGAAAATCAGACCCTTGAGTAAAAAACTTTGTATAATTATCTACAGAAATTAGAGACGAGAAGAGCTACACTACTAACAGTAGTAACGATAAAAGTTAATTATGGTAGACTATAGTAACATGAGATAAGTTAGTCAACAGATCAGTCGAAACGAGCTACTAAATACAAGCCAAGCCTCTCTCCAACCCTGAAGGGAAGAAAGACGTTACGTCCTGCAGGTGTGTCGCAATTACTGGCGTTCCATCGCATCAGGAACATGGTTTCAGAGATCTCATTATGCCTGTAACAGTGAATAAGTAACAAAACCTTGGACTTGGTTTGGTCTAGAGATACTCACGGGTGAGATATTCAAAAATGGCAGCAACATAGAGGAAAGGCCCATGCAATACGCGTTTACGTCCTGGAAGACAGACGTAGCGACACTGGGGAGGTTGGTGGCAAAATCGGAGACAGACGGTACACCATTCTCTGTGAAAGGCATCGTCCATAGTATGCATTGGGTGTGAAGAAGGCTTGTCATTTGGGCAACCGCAACGAACGAGGAAGTGAGAGTTGGTATGGGGGCAGCAGCATTGGCTAGCACTGCATTCCATGTTTGGGGATTTCTCGGTGAAGAGGGAAGAGGACTCGGTCTGAAGTGTTAGCTGTGAAGAGGCGTCTGAGACCATGTTGTAAATGGGTGATGGAGAGAAAGACGGACAGGTTTATGGGGCTGTTTATACCAGACCGAAGGATTTCGAGAGAATAGAAGTAATTCAAAAAGCTGACGTTGGTTCGAGAGCTGATGAATGAAACGGAGCGGTCCGTGTATAGCGGAAAAAGGAGGAACCTTTTATAAAGCTGCAAAAGGAGTGGCAGGACCGCCACAGAGGCGGGCTGACGGAGACGAAAGAAAGATCACCGAAAGAGATGTCGGTTCGACTTGCTTTACATTAAACATAAGCGTCATTCGGATATAGGAAATGAATCTGATAGAGACCGATCGGGTATGGGGTTGATGACAGGGTACTGCTTTGGGCCAGGTCCATGTTGATGGCAACGGAAACGAAGGTAAAGCGTAAATTTGGAACAAGAGAGATTGACGGCGAGGTCTACGTAGGTCCAAGTCCCCGTCTACGAAATGTGTATTGGAAAGGTCAGCGTGAATAACGGAGAAGGATGACGGCAACAGATTCGTAATGGAGCAAGTATAGTGGGTTCAGATCTGCTCCCGCAAGTTAAACACCAGATGGGCACTGCTGTTAGTCTGGCAGAGAGGATGGCGTCTTGAGGGAAGTGTAGCAAGTCTCCCACGGGAATCTCCTGCCGGTCCGTCCGAAAATCGGACCGGATTGTGCATGATGCTTCCCTTCTTAAGCTTGTGTAAAGCTGGCTGCAGAACACGATGCAACTGCGTCCAGAATTTCAACTGGATCGGGCGGCCTTCGTGCCCCAGCTGACGAGTTGAAGAATTTCAACCAGTGAGAGAGTCCGTGCTCCCAGGAGCTCCCAAGAGCGCGACGGTGCAAATTAGTTCCCGCCTCAACGTTAACACGGTCTACTAGTCTCAAGTTGAGGAACCAGTAGTTCGATGTGACGTGTAATATCTCAACTTCGCCGTCTAATACGATACGCGAAACTAATCTCCAACCATCAGCAGTGATAATACGAATACGAATACGACATGCATGTCATAGAACCTTGCAGATATACGTATTACTGACTTACTACAAACCACAGGTTTTCAAGATAAACTCAGCGCACCAGAGAAATTAAGCTCGGAGCATTGTCATTATCATACAAGTAGATTAATACGAGAGTCACCGAGAAAAACTCACCGTTCTTGTAAGGGCTTCTTGCATCACAGACCATAAGATGATTGACTTCTGCATAGCCTTATCATTCCCGTCGTTGAATGGGCCAAGAATGGGCATCCAGAAGCCATTTCCGATACCTCAAATCCTCCTGTGTCAGGAATCTAAACCCCATCATTGTCCACACGTACACCATCGATACCGGCCCCTCGAAACATTGTTAATTGAAACGGCCTTGAGGCAACAGTATCCTGAAGGATCCAACGGTGATTAGACACGAGAGTTGAAGACAAAGGAACACGATGACGGACGCGTATTGCCGGGAACGGAGTGGCACGTGCCAAAAATTTCCGGTCCCGTGCACGCGATTTTTTTTTCTGCTGAACCATTGGCGATCCCCAGAACAGACTTGATGGTGTCGAGTCTTGCATCGCAACTAGCTCAAAATGCTTCCCTCAATAGCTCTTTTCTCGCTGATAGATCCCGCAGAAAAGCTTCGGAATCCTATCTCTTTACTGGCCGCGAAGCAGACCAACATGATTTGGAGTCCATATACGCTTTAGGTTACAATGGTTATCTCCAACTCGTTTCTGTAAATGATGCATTTGCGGAATTTGAAGACTCCTTGTTCTCAAGTGCCGCAAAATCAACCGATAGAACATTACTTTCTCCTGAGGCCAATTCGCAATTACATGCTTCCATCTCGTCCTTTCTTTCAGCTCTTGGCCCGTATCTGCTAGAAGCACCAGCTGGAAAAGTTTTGGAATGGCTTGTCAGGCGCTTCAGGTACGTGCTAGCTGCTACACCTGTTCTATTCCGACCCTCACACTGATTGTACGTGCAGGATTAATGAGTTTGACATCGAGGCAATACTCTCGCTCTTTTTGCCTTACCATGAAACTTTGCACTTTGCAAAAATGAATACTATTCTACACATCCAGTGCGTCATTTTCATATTGACCGCTCGCACCCGTTTCCAAATTGTTAATTGTTTTCTCGTCTTCAGACCGGACTCCGCTTGGAGCTTCCTCCTCCCCTTCAAGTCGGCCGCTCAAAGTGTTCCGCGAATCGCTCTGGTCTCGGAGATGATGAGGAACGCGGACGTCGCCCGATTCATCACAACGCTTCTTCCACATGCCATCACAGAAAAGCGTGCGCACACCACCCTGATCGCCTTCAATGCTGCTACGCTCCACGACTTCATTTCTTGTAGCAAGACTCTAAATGAAGGAACTGTTGCATTCATTTTACCCGCTCTCATTGAACCACTCCAAAATCGGGCCAATTCAAACAAGGATTCGATTGTACGTTGTTTGTTTCCTCTTTTGGTTTCAAGAATGAAAGACCATGGTTTCGGTCTTCAGCTAGGAAGCTATGCCCTGTTAAGTGCCTTGTCGCAGAAGTGCCTGTTAACACCCACTGCTGTTCAAACAATTGTGATAGCCATGTCAAATTGTGCCCGTCAAGTCGGGACAACACAGTATGTGAATGCTGTCATCTCAGTTTGTGAACCCCAGAGGGAGCTGGACATGTTACCTGACACTACGGTAAAAACCATACTCCGCATCGCGTGCGTGTTTAAACCTGAACTGTGGACGTTCCACTGACGCGGCTGCCTCAAGTAACATCGATGTTGAAATCCAAAATGCTTTGCTCTGGGAAGGAATTGAGAAATTTCTGTTCGCACTATTGCCTGGGCTGATCCACCGGTAAGGAAACTTGACTTCCTTGATCCTTGCACTGAATCTGTCTTATCTAGGCTGGACGATGAGATAGTCACGATCTTCCTGGAGTCACTCCTTACTGCAGCTCATCTTCCTGCCTCTTTCGTTGCACGGTTCACGGACAGACTAATACGTTCGGCCTTGGATGAATCTTCGTCATCCTCCAAAATCGCAGCCTCTCGCCAATTTCTGTCAAACATCCAACAGCGACACCCCACCATCTTCCAGAGTACTGTTGATGAAATCACCCAGACCGACAAGGGGCTCAAGAGCTCAGCAGAACAGCTTGTTGTCTCACTTTTCACCGTAAGGGGATTTCACCAACCAATTGTTGCCCTGATCAAAAGTTTTTTTCTATAGTGTATAGACTCAGTATCGGGCTCTCGCGGTAGTGCTAACATGATCGTCGCATCTGTCAACGCGGAACCGCGGGTTCGAGCAGATGCTGTCGGAAAACTCTTTGATTCCCTTTCCGATTCGTCCTCTATATCCCCGGCGGACGTGGTACGGTGCCTTGGTCTTGGCTGATCATTCAGGACTGACATACGATATTTTCAGGACTCCGTACACTCGGCTCTAATTTCTCGTATACAAGACCCGAACCAGCTCGTCCTTGATGCACTGTACAATGAGCCTGAGAAGCTATGCAAGGTGGTACTGTCAAAACCGGGACAATACCTTGATGGTCTAGACGCTATCCTAAATTCCACGACTGTTAAGCTCAAACATGCCGTGCTAAAAATTCATTTTACATTCTTGATTTCACGGTTCTGTCCTCAAGTTGATTCATTAAATTTGGAACATTCTTTTCAGAGGATCATATTCCCTTTCCTTTTGTATTCGAAACCTCGACAGCGCACAGCGAGTCTAGTGTGGGATCTTATTGAGCAACATATGTCGAATGCGGCCATGAGTCCAGCATTCGAGCTTCTCAGAAATTCTGCGGAAGCAAGAAGAACCGTCCAGGAGGAAGAGGAAGATTCTTCGGAGAAGATGGCGAAGATGAATCTAGCCATTACGTCGAAAATAGCTGGCGAGTCGACTGTTTTTCATGACGTGCGGTTGGGCTAACGTCTTCGTTATCAGAAAACATCCTTGCTTCAAACAATTACCGCAATCAGCTTGACGTCTTGATACGTAAAGTGAAGGACTCGAATGCTCACACGAGAGTGTTCAGTTTGCTCATTACTAGAGCCTTGCTGGAACGTCTTTCTGGAGAACATCAAGTGGAGGCAGGACACCGAATCTTGACTATTCTGAATCGAGAAAATCTCACAGAACTTGACCTTTCTTCCCTGAGCGCTGAAGAAATTGCCGAAGTGAGTTTCTTTTGTGGGCTTGATGCTTATGTTTGTTCCTAATCTATTTTAACTTTAGCGTTTGAAGGACGCGGCCCTGGCCCAGATTGCCGTCTTAAAACCGAATAGCAAGAACACCTCCCTTTGGCTGCAACTCTCTGTTATTTCCGTTGTCACAAGTTCCGTGAAACCAGAAGGTCTAGCCATAGACTGGATCGCCAATCAATCCCTGGTATGTTTTGATACGTAGTTTTATCGTTACATCTATTGATCCTGCCTTCCCAAGGATGACCTAGACAGTCGTGGTTATCAATACGCGGAACTCAAACGAGCGATCTACAAACTTACTCATACAATGGGACCGGCCGTTAGGATGTACCTTGTTCGCAACCTTTTCGTCAGCCTCCAACGCGATGCGTTGGTCTTCCTCGCCGGGATTTGGCTGAATGCTAAAAGCGGAGATGCTCTTCTGATAGCGTCGGCGTTGCAGCACGCTAACGTGTTCTTGCAAGCTCACATCTCCGCAAATGTCGGCGTCGACTTCCAAACAATTGTACCTGCCCTTCTAGTCGCCCTGCAGAACTCTGAATCAAACGTCAGGCGAGCTGCGGTCCAGTGTTTTGTTTCTCTCACCAAAGCGGATCAAAAATTCACTGAAGTATACGCCTTTGATGCCATTTACGGTGCGAGCCAAGGTAAGTATATGGTTCTAGACTCGAGCTTTTCCCGAATTAAGCTGGTTGCAGATCAACTTCAGTACCTGTCGCAGGAAGACCTCAAACTCTATCTGCAAGCGATTATTGAACATCAGCAGCACTTTTTGTTTGATGCTGGTTATAGCAAAGTGTTTCATCAAGAACATCTTGGGAAAGCAGCGAAAGATTCAAAGAAGGATGCAAGGTGAGCTGGACAAGGGAATTCATGAACGTTTTTGTTGATGCACATCACCTAGCTACAAGTATCGCGTTCTTTGCTATCTTCTATCGCACATCAATGCCATGACATTGCCCTCAGCCCAAACAAAACTGTTAGGAACAATCTCAGACATCTCGGACAAGTCGAAGGCGGAGATACTTCTTCCAACTATACAATCGCTAGTCGAAAAGCCGCTGAATGCGCTTTCTAAATTATTTGGTTCTTACCTCGACGAAATCGCAAAATTATGCGTATCATCGTTCGACCTGTCCGTTTTAGCAGATCTGAACTCTGGAAAACCTTTATGGGATGTCTTCATATCATTGCTTCGGCGTTCACTGTCATCAGAAGGTCGGTGTTCGGATTCAGTGTTTTCCCTTCAATTGAATGAACACAATAGTTCTTAGGATTATCTGGGCCTTTGCCTTCCCTGCCGTCTGTTATGGCACAATTACTCGCCTCCACGGTATTTACTGGCCTGAACAGTGAAAGAAAGACAGAAGTATGCCAAGTGATCATTGAGCAAGGGGCTCAAGCGGATTCTGCCATTGTAAGGAAGTCGCCTCTCGCAATTGCCTACATGTTCTTAGTCCCTATTCGCAGCACGTGCACTGTAAAAATCTTCTTAGAAGCCTTCTCGACGACGCGACTGTGATAATGCAACTTTTGAGCCACCTTCAGTCTGCGATGTTGGATGGTCCTCGAGCCAGCAAACGAGTCAAGTTATCAGAGTGCGTCATTCTTCTGATCAATTAGACATCTTCTCATAGCTTCTTCTCAGTGGTCCGGAGGATGTTATGTCTCGTCTGAGCCTATTTTCGGAAGTCTTAGGATCCAAGTCACTTCCAGGATCTTTCGATCTCATATCCCATTTGCTGGAAACTTTAGACAAGGTCATGCAGTCCGTCGCATCTCCCCAGGCGGATATTACTTTCATTGAACAATCATTGATGTCCGCGGTGGAGAATGTAGCAGAAAAAGTTACTGTTAGTGTAGCACGGCATCTTTCTAAACTGTCTGTTGATGACGTTTACACGCAGGAAGTCCCCAATTTGGTGCCGAATACAATCAGGCTTGATATTCTTGTTGAGCTTATTCGAGGTGCGTAGTTCCCAATTCAATGCAATGTCGATAGATCTCATTCCAACAACAGTCACGAACAATCCTCAAACGTTCCACCAAGCTTTATTGTTAATCAGCAATCTCACTCGTCTTGCGCCGGACTCTGTTTTGCACAATATTATGCCCATATTCACGTTCATGGGATCAAACGTCTTTCATCGCGATGATACTTACAGTTTCGCAGTCGTGCAAAAGGTACCGAAATCTATATACGTTCTGCAGCAATTGTTGACAAGAGCATCATTTCACAGACCGTAGACAATATCGTTCCGGTTATGATTGCATCTCTCAAACAAAGACACCAATCGGGTCTAGACTTGTATATCGTAGCCAGAGACTTTCTTCGCGTTTTCACTGACGCCGCCAATCATATACCGAGACATCGACGTGCAAAGTCCGCCTTTCTTTCTGATCGAGTGCTTTCAAACTCTGATATCTATTACTAGCTTCTTCACCCACTTAGTGAGCGTATTGGGACCGATGGACTTCCTAGCTCCGGTTTGTCTGCTTCTCGTTGAGAAATCGACGAACCGAATTGTGCGTCAGAATGCAGAAGATGTCCAAAATGCTTTGACCCTGCCTACATCTCTTCTGCATCATTTCAGTTCACATGTACAAACCTTTGTAAGTCAAATGCGATGATATCCATCATTCAAAGCTGATTATTTTTGATAGGTGCTAACAGAAATGTTACGTGAAAGCGAGAGGCTCATGGAGCGTGTAACTAATCCAGATGTCTCTCGGTCAACTTTTCTGGATGAATCTTTGTGAGTCCACAACTTACTCGTCTCGCTTCGACAGCAATTGACCCTTTCCAGGACCGAGGAGCATTCTGCATCTCCTTCTGCTTTACACAAACGCCGTTCCCAGGCCATAATTGTATTCGTTGGTCAGGCGGCTAAAGGCTTTGCTCGTGAGGATGCAAACGAAACACTTGCCGGCGGTAAACTCAGCGACTTGGTCTCTCAACTTCTCAAGCTCTCCAGAGCCACCGACCCCAAAGTCAATGACGTTGTCAATGCAGCTCGTTCTTGCTTGAGCAAGACCACGAGTGTCATGTCAGTTTCAGACTTTATTGATGCCGTCCTGTTGATGTTATCTTCCGAGGACGCAGTGGTAAGTAATACCTTTTCCAAACTTGGATTTTTGAACAGATCCCCCTGTCCTTTGCACAGATTCAAGAGGGTGCATTGGAACTCCTCAGTGATCGCCTACCCCATGTATCCGACACTGTCCGCAAGAAGATTACGCCGTCGATCAACAAGATCCTGGCCCACATTCAAACTTTGTTGTCTCAACAGTCAGCTGAAGTCCTTGCCATTCCTTGCTTCAAAGCAGCTGGCTCCATTGGATATACACTCCGCGATGGGGAAGAAAGTTCTATCACCAGCCTAGTTCCATTCGCTGTATCCGCAATACGTTCTCGCAAGGTGACAGCTCAGGCAATAACTTGTCTTGCACCTCTTCCGTACGTGTTAAAATCATTTCCACAATAGACGCCCTATTCAACGTGTCTCAGTACCAAGCTAGGTCCCCGGCTCATCCCCTACTTCCGCGATATAGTGTCCGAAGGAGTAATCATCCTGCATGAAGGCCATGATGGTACGTTACTCGGCCTCGAACAGAATATTCCACGAGTCTGATCTTTCTTGGTAGATCTCGTGGCTAGCACTGTCACTATTCTGCAAGGGTTATTGACGACTATTTCGACGTTCTGGAGCAAGTCGGAACTCAATCAGTTAGTTAAACTCTTCATCGACCTGTCCGTCTCGCAAAAGATGTCGTCCCACGTCATCCAACTCATGAAGTCTGTCACTAAACGGGCGCCTTCCAAAGTTCTCCTCCCGGCGTTATGCGAAATGTGGCAACAAGTAGAAAACGCATCTCAGATTGTACGTAGGCTCCTTGGACATCATTGCATCATCTAACGAGTCCTCTAGGAAGCTGTTACCTGCTATTTCGATTTGTTGAAACGGACAATACGTACAGCGGACCGATCTACGATACAGGAGAATCTCCGTTCCATATTTGGTGTCTTTCTTTCTGCGTTTGATAAAACAATGGGAGATGTACGTACTAAGTGGATAATTACCGAGGCTACTCCATTCCTAATCTTTTGTTTTGTCTGTCTGTAGTCGGAAGCACGGGTCGTCTCTGCCTTTGTAGAACTCGTGGTCAAGCTCAACGAGGCTACATTCAAGCCATTGTTCAGGCGGCTCCACGACTGGGCGTTTGTCAACGAAACTGGTAGTAAGTTACCGTGTTTTTAATCAAAAAAAAATTAAACCCAGTCCAAGCGAACGGGAGAAAGGTCGTTTTCTGTCATGTGTACACAGCACTACTCGAGTTTTTCAAGGCAAGTCGGAAACCGTGTCCGAATGCTTCTTACATTAACTGTTTGCTGGACAGGGTCTGATGAATCCCTACATGACGGTGGTACTGGGGCCGTTGGTTGATGTCCTCAAGGCTTTTACAACCTCTGGATCGGATGACGAAAGTCTACTGATTGGGGTACTTGGGACGTTATCAACAAGTCTCGCCTCTGATGATGGTAGTGCGTGTATAATCTCCAGTACGATCTCTGCCTAACTCTTCCTCCAGGTTTCTGGCGAGATGAAAAGCTTCGACAGGTGACGTCGCCGTTGGTCAACCAGATCCCAGTCTGTGCAAGACTCAGTAGCTCCGAAAGCAAAACACTTCTACAAAACTGCCTAGTCGCCGCAGTCGAGAATCTTACCGATGATACCTTGCTCAAATCCCTCAATTTGGACATTTTGATGCACACAAGATCCGAAGAACCCCAGGTCAAACTATTCGCTCTTGAATGCTCGGAGACACTATGGAAAGCACATGGAGGAAAACTACTAGGTAAAGAAAATCCCGATAATAAATGCAAGTACTTTACAAGAACTAATAATTCCGTTGCAGGGTTCGTGGCCGAGACAGCTACGTTCATAGCCGAATGCTGCGAAGATGAAAATGATATGGTGGCTAGAGAGTCCTTTAAACTGAAGGATGCGGTGGAAAATGTAGCAGGAAGCATAAATGGAATATGAGTAGATGGTAGAGATAAAAGATGATATAAAAGCAATAAAAATTAGTGCAATCTGGGTATCAAAAGACGTGTCATGAATCCGAATCCTGGTCTTGTTCTTGCATAACTTTTTCTATGGCCATGCACTGTTGCAAAAGCTGCACGATGACTGCGCGGCCGCAGGTGTTGCTGACGAAACCATTCTGTGCGAAGACACTTGAGTTACAAGGCAAACGCCGAGAAGAGGAAAGAAAGTTACCTTCAAGAGTTCTAGAGGGTCCGGTCGAGAAGCTGCAGGTTCGGAGCATAACCGTAAAAAGTCACGGAAAGCAGGAGAGTAAAGCTGTGGCCGTTTGAGGGCTGGCCATCTATCAGCTGGTTCTGATGTTGTGCTGGCAAAGGGAGGTTCTGCTTCGGCCATTTCCCAGACTGTCGCACCGACAGACCAAACGTCAACTTTGAGCGGGTTGTAAGATCCACTATGAAAAGAACAATAATGAGCAACCGGTACGCGTAAGAATTGGGCAGCAGACTTACGATCGGACTTCGGGAGCCTGCAGAAAGAGAATAGGTGTTATCAGATATGAAAACGAGGCAAACTAGTTGTTTTCTTACCTGCCAGTACAACACACCAACGTTATCGGTACAGATAGGCGACGATGTTGAGACTCGGACGGCGTTGGAGAAATCGGCTGTTTCATACAAGTCAGCGTCACTGCTACCTCATAACAAAGAATCGACACGCACTGAGTTTAAGCACTCCATCGCTGTTCAAAAGAAGGTTATCGGACCGAACATCCCGATGAGCAATGTTACTGTCTCGAAGGTATTGCAAAGCCTCGAGAATCTACACGTGGTGTTTTAGCACCAAGAAACAAGGGGAACCCAAAAAAAACTACTCACATCACTCGTAAACCTCGCAATCGTCCTCTCCTGCAAAACCAACCCCTGATCCACAAGCCCAACCACATCCGCCAAACTCCTCTCCATAAGTTCCATCCTGATCCACAACGAATCCTCCACAAGATCAACATACAACGCGTCCAGACCCAATACATTCGGATGTGCGAGTCCTTTCAACAACGCCAGTTCCTTTTTCAAATCATCCAATTTCGCAGACCCAGAAGGTAAAATCGCAACACTCTTTATAGCCACAAGCGACGTCTGCCCAGATTCTTGATTCTCTATATCCTGAGCTTTGACCATTGGTGGAAGTCCGAGTTTCCCCAAGTCTGCGTCCGGAGAGATGCGAGCGGCGAATACAGAACCGCTTTCGCCTTCTGCGATTTCTTGGAGGTCGAGGTAGTATTCTCTGGGATCAATCGCTTCGTCAATGAATTGTTCGAGGGGTTTGACGACTTCGGATAACCAGCCACGGTACCTGTGAGCTGGGGTGATAGGTGTGACAGCTGATGCGAGAGAGGACAAGGGTCCTGGTTGGATAGTAGAAGTGTTGGAGATGACTATAGTAGGCCTCGCCGTCGTTGCATTTGCACTACCGTTACCAAGAGTAGGAGACCTCGACACATTAACATTATTCAAATGTTTCGAGCAAGGCGGCTGGGCATACTCTTCCTCCTGAATCACCTCATAATCGTCATCAGGTACGTAGGTAGGAGGAGGCGTATCGCCCTTTGCACCACCAAACGTATCCGAAACCGATTTCATAAACTTGTGGTGTTCATGTATCACTGGGAAGTTTGTCTGTGTCGGTCGAGGACTGGGTTTGTTATCGAGGTAATAAACAACACCATCCTCATTGTCCTCTTCAGGCTCCTCCTTGATCGCATGCTCTGTAGTTGGCGAAGTCGAAGTGGACGTGGTGGACGTTTTGGATGATTTGAATGACATGGAGCCAGAACCAGATGCGTAAGTCGATGCGGAATCTTCTTCACTCCCAAACGTCGAGCTCTGAGGCGAAGCAGGGTGTCTGAGGCTGGAAACACCAGGCGATTCGGGTCTCATGAACTCTGTCATTCTAGGGGAGTTGAGACGTGGCATGGACGATGGAGGTGCTGGGAAGTCTGGTAGAGGTAGAGCAGGGGGCACAGGGGATCGTGTTCGTAGACTGGAAACTGATGGAGAAGGTAGAGGTTTATCGATCACCGTAGGACTAGGTTTAGGACTCGAAGTCCTCGAAGAAGATTGTTCATCCTTGGAAACATCCACAATATCTACCTTGGTCGCAACAGCCCGACGAACAACGGTAGACGTTGCAGTCAAGTGGGTAACAGTGACATTGGACATTGTAGACGTGCTGCTTCGAGTCGAGTTTCTGTTCGAGTCTGTGGATAAGGACGAAGAGGAAACTTTTCTTCCAATCCCAGCACTCAATAACCTATCATCCTGCCCAACTTGCTCCTCGATACCAACTGGTATAGCTTCTGACCCTCGTATCCTATACGCACTAGCTCTATTCCCATCCTCGTTTCTTCCTCTAGGACTGAGAGGTATCGTGGGACTATGACTCTCTGAAAGAGCAGGTGCACTATACCTATCTCTCTCTTCCTCTTCATCTTCTTCCTCATCACTTACTCCCTCCTCCTCTTCATCATCATCATCATAATCATCCCCACGGATCCTCCTAATCGGACTAGCATCCCTACTCCTCCTCCTCTTCGTCTTTCCATTTGACTTTCCTTTTCTGCCTTTCCCCGTTTTACGACCAGGCTCCCCAACAATCTCCATTAACTCGTTGAACAAACCAGTATTAGGCGAGGGAGATACGGATAACATAGTATTAGCACTTGTCGGCGGTGCACCTGTAGATCCAGATGCCGCAGTCGCAGGAGGAGTCGGAGAAAGCCCAGGTGATAGAGGCGACATGGGAAACTGTTTCGATGCAGAGGAAGGAGGGGATATAGGTGTTTGGGAGATGGGGAATGAGAATTGGGAGCCGGCAGAGGTAGGTGAATCGTGATCTTCTATGACCACCGGGGGAACGGGTCTCTTGGGTTGAGGTGGTCTCGTAGGTGAGCGAGATGGCGGTAATGAGTTTTGTTGTTCGGGTTGTTGCGTGGAAGGAGAGGATGTGGTCAGTGATTTTGTTGATAAATTAGATGTTGTTTTGTCAAAGGTACTAGGTGTTGGAGATTTAAGTTTCTCCAGGACAGACTCGCTCCACGATTCTAGAGGACCACTCGAGTCCAAGTCTAAACTGAAACCCAACCCAAGACCGAGACTTGCTCCCAGGTCGAGAGGAAGGTTGAGCTTGGTAGAGAACGACTCCTGCTTTCTATGGCCCCGTGAAGAACCAGACTCTGAACGCGAATGATGTGAGCCAGCGCCAGAACCAGAGCTGGATTGAGCTGAGGCAACCGAATCTGAATGCCCGTGAGAGCTGACACCAGGAAAAGTGCGTTTTGATCTTCTTCTACTCTGTCTCCTCTCCCTCTTTTCCTGCTCTGATAGCTCTCTACTACTCGTCGACTGTCGTGGACTTGGGCTTCTCTCCGCCAAATCCATATTACGTTTGATAGTTGCGTCTGTCCTTCTACGTTTTGAACCACTTCTGCCCACTCCAGGAGTTTTTTCAAGAGGATACCCATTTGGTCCCGTCTCTACTTGTTCCTCTTCATTATCCTCATCTACCCTTGCACCAGCTACAGCACCATACGCAGGAGGAGGGCTAATCAACGAGTTGACAGCGGGAGAACCATTAGCGACATAATACGTCCTCCGAGTCTGCGAATGTGCCGATTCCGAAGGCGATGGTTCCTGAGGCCCTGAAACAAGATCCGTCGTACTAGCATACGGACGACTCGGTTTGGACCCGAGAGGACTAGATTTCTGACCCTGACCCTGACTACCACTTCTATCTCGTTTATGATTTCGCCTCGCCTCGCCATCCAAAGTACCCTGCTCAAGAACAACATTAGGCCGGCCGGCGCCACTTTCGACAGATATCGATAGTGCAGTGGATGATCCAGAGTTGTTTCTACTCCGTTGTGGCCGGGGATTGCTTGGAAGACCATTGCCCAGTGCTCTGCCGACCATAGGGTTAACGGGGAACGGTTGTGGTTGTCCTTGGCTTCGTAATGATGCATCGGAAAACTGACGTGGGAGTGATGTGGAACGTGGAGGAGGCTGTCGAGTAAGGGTGGGTACTGTTGGTGCGTTGGAGCCACCGCTGGAGATTGAGGGTGATCGGAACTGTGACGATGGGACTGTACTAGTACTAGACTTTATGGACATGGGAGAACGAGGTCGTTCGCTATTGTAGATGGAGCCTGGACCACCAGGAGTAAGAGTACCAGCTTGTTTACGAGCATATATTGCAGCGATTTCCACTTCGGTGAACCCTGCTTCTGCCAGCGAGACGGTCCATGATGGAGGCATGCCATTGTATCTGTTGAAAAATAAGCAGAGTGTGTTAAAGATCAGAACAGAAACGCACGTTTCGTCGACGTGAATATTATGCTGCAAAACGGAGATCAGAACGATTAGGACTAGACATGATGCAACGCACAGTAAAATTCCAGGGCATCGAAATATTCTCATCTTCTCCAGCACTCTCTGGCGTGCCCAAATCGTCTCCTGTCGAAGTGCTCATCACAGAAGGAGATTTTGGGCCACGTTTCAACTTGAAAAAGCCTGACTTTTTGGGCTTGATTGCCTGACGTTCTGTTTGCTGCGAATCTGACGTGTAGTCGACGGAAGAGACGAGAGACATCATGGAGCTGGCGGGATGGAAAGGGCCCGACTTTTGGGCATACTGGGCCTGCAGGGATTGTAGTTGGGGTGGTGGACCCAGAGAAGCGGAAGAGGGAGTGGCAGGAGTTCCTGGGTTGGACTCCGTTGACAATGAGACTAGAGAACGGTTATTACGGAAATAGACGTCTTTTGGAGGAAGAGGAGGAGGTTTGAGCGAGTCCTTGTTACTGCTGCCGAATTTGCCAAAGACCTTGAGAGTGGAGAATCTAGACGATTTGGTGGAAGCACCCGAGCTGGATACTGAAGACATAGTAGCTCATGAGCTAAGGCAAGGTAGAAAAGTGCACAGGTTGGCCCGAGATCCAAACAGGTAACCTAGTAAACTGATCCTGTCCAAGGTCGGTTCTTGTTGCCGGCGCGCTGGCGGGCACCCTCTGCTGGTTCTGCCTGGCTCGAGCTCGTCGTCGGCACTGTGGTCGTCGTCCTTGTCGTCGTCGGTGTGCACAGAAGGTTCAAGGAAACCAAAGCTTGGACCCTGTCACGCTCGTGACCTCACACGACCCTTTCGATCAACAATATTCTCCTCCCTGCACCGGTCTGCAAATGTCTATGTCTAATCTTGTTCTTAGCTCCAGGACCCAATCTGCTGGTCCTCAGTGCCTCAACCTGCATAGCTGTAGATCCCAAAATGAACTCTGACCCGGCCACTTGGCAAAATAAGATTAGTATTCATATTGGCCTGGACCTTACAACTTGAAGTTACAGGGCACCTCCGAGTTTCGAGCTGTGAACTTTTATTAGCGCTTCCGTTATTCCGCCAACCCGTCTCCGTGCCTTTCCCTTCCAAATTTCCTCTCTTGCTGCGTCTTCCTCTCCACATGAGAAACTCTGAACTGGCCCATCAAAAAAGTCTCATCGCCAAGCGGCGAGCGCCATCACAAAAAAATGGCAATGATTCACGCGTCTCGCGTATCTTTCTCTTCCCGAGCTCTTGCTGCGTCTTACACTCACATGCAAATTTACACAAATGTAAACGCGGCTTCGATTCATGGTCCGTAGATACATCCGCTCAACCAATCTTCGGTTCGATTCCGAAACAATTTCCCGTGTCCCTTAAAGTTTCTTACAGGAGGGATATAGCA